>OZ005748.1:13825934-13873130 GCA_963930835.1 Spongia lamella
TACATACGTTATGTTTTTGTGGCGACATTTAACGCATGTAGATTCCAAATGATGCAAGAAATTTGTGAAATTGCATGCTATAGTGGGTACTCTCCTGATTGCAGTAATGTAAGTATTGCAAGTCATGGTAACACTGTTGTCATGATAACACTGTTGCCATGTCAACACTGTTACTGTGATCCTGTACTGTTTGTATACCGTATACGGCAAATCTTTCGAAGGGGAAAGTTTTGCGGCTTTCGCATTTCTTTACTCAACTGCGAATTGTTTACTAGATTAGACTTTTCATTATTAAAAGAAGCTGCTACCACAAAAGTTTTCCTGTTAATGTTCATTTTTGTTCTAACCACGAAAGGTTCCCCCTCAAAACATTTGCCGTATGCGGTATCTAATTTGTTGTAAGGAAACATTGTGAGGATGCAAATTTTTGTGAATTTTAAAATGTTGAGTTTTGATATGTTGAGTTTTATGGGCTCATAATGTGTATTTATGTGCTGTGATAGTTTTCAAAATTATTCAATGTATGTTATGTCACCATGGTAATATACTTGTTTTTATGCAGTGCTCATAGATTCCAAATTCAGACCGACTACATACAGACAGACTACAGGGGTGTAGGTTAATACACTCAGTCTGCATAAACAGCGATGCAATAGCAAGGTAATCCTGTGTCTTGTCTGTTACTATTGGCTTGATTTCAACTTCCGCAGATCAAGCAATCGGTGGCAGTAGCTATGTGTGGCTATGTATGTACATATCAAGCCCTACCATACCCCACGAATCCATGAGTCAGGTAAACAGTGATCCTACGTAGCTTAATGATAAAATCCATTATCATCCTTCTACAGGCCAGGGACGACTATAAAGAGACCGTGGTGGTGGTAATGGCCCTGCTAGAAAGCTTAAGAGTGGACACAATAAAACATGTAACATTTCAATTGTATGTACAAGACATGCCAACTTCAGTATTGTTTAAATTTTTGTTGAATTTGAATGAAATGATTTATACGTGTGTAGTTATTATTACGTATATTGATTTATTTACTGCCTCATTCTGCCTATCTATAATACATACGTACATAGTTTATCTAATGTTATTTTTTTCATCTAAGATGCACCAGTTGCAACTGATCGACATTAAGCGTAGTATAGTACGTACATAATATAATATTGGCTGGCATCGTGTATTACATTTACGAATACGCATAGCTATAATCAAATATTCTTTGTTATAATAATTATTTACAATACTACTAGTACCAGCTGCCTCTTACAGGTGCATGGGATCCGATGCCCATATTATAAACAAGCTTTCAGACCCTGTACTGCATATTATATATATAGCTTCATAATTTGGTGTAGTACATACGTAGCTCCATGTAAATACATACATGTTTAACATACTTTCAGTGAAGTGTACAGTAGCTATCTGAGGTTCCATTATATAAGGTGTAATATGTTATTGCACAGTTTGGTGTGTGTACATGCATGTGTTGTTAATGCTATTATTATCATTTTGACTTGGCAATGGAAGGCATACACAGAAGTAATATAAAGCCTATAGGATGTCCTTACCTAAGGCAAGTGTGTGTACATGTGTATGTTGGTTTGTGTGGGTGCGTATGTTGACATCTTAATTGTTTATATGGATCATGATTATTTTATGGTAAATGATCATAATTATCGTTAATCAACATTTAACTGCAAGATTCAATTGAGTATTATGTGTATACCTATGCTATACGCACATATGTAAGTCACGATCATACATAATTTCTTCAGCCTCTTATAACAGTATATAATATAATTAATTTATTATGTCATATGTATTCTCACATCTAAGCAAAAAATAATGTTGTGCAATTCACCTGTACATGTACATGTATATACGTAGTGTTATGTAAGTCTTATATAAGAAGAGCTAGCTACAGTACGTATGTGAATACAGCAAATTTAAAACCTTGTGAGGCCTACTATTAAAAATCCTAGAATTCTGCAATTTGACAGGGTGGCTATATACATATGTACAAGCATAATGAACCAGAAAAACTATAATCTCAAAGATAATTGAAACATATATTTAATGCTCTGAATTATAGCTACAAATATGGCCTTTTGTCCGGATCCATATAATAGTTAGTTGCCATATGCTTGCTAAGGAATACTTTAGTATATTTATTACATATGAATGTGTGAAATTTAGTGATGTGCAATATATGATATAGTACATCGTGTATCATGATAGAAAATTTCATATCGTGATATGAAAAGTTTGTATATCACACACCTGTAGTATGAATAACCATGGGTTGGCAGATGTACAAATAATCATGCATGACTTGGGAATCTTGCCTGTGTTGTGTGCAATGTATTTAAATTCTATATATACAATATCATACGAACTGTAACCATATCCTGTGTACACACTGATCCCCTGCATAAACAACCATCACAATAATTATGAACATCCAAGAAACATATACGTAGCATTTAATGTTTACAATCACATCATATAAAAATTATCATGAATAAAAATAAAATGTTCATGATCAAGTCCTGTACATTTTCTTTTTCTCTTAAGCTTTCTAGCTAGGTCCATTAGTACCATTATTGCCAGAACTCCCTGTGGCCTGTAGGAGGATGAAAATGGCTTTAATTATTAAGCTAGGGGTACTGTTTTTACCTGACTTGAATATATGTAGATTCATGAGGTATGGTAGACACAGGATTACCTTGCTATTGCATCGCTGTTTATGCAGACTGAGTGTATTAACCTACACCCCTGTAGTCTGTCTGTATGTAGTCGGTCTGAATTTGGAAACTATGAGCACTGCATAAAAACATGTATATTACCATGGTGACACAACATACGTAAGTAGATTACATTGAATAATTTTGAAAACTATCACAGCACATAAAGACACATTACGAGCCCATAAAACTCAGCATAGAGTTATGTACCAAAACTCAACATTTTGAAATTTGTATCCTCACAATGTTTCCTTACAACAAATTAGATATACGTACAAAACAGTACAGAATCAAAGTAACAGTGTTGGCATGGCAACAGCGTTATCATGACAACAGTGTTACCAGGGTGATGCCAGAAATGCAATATACAGGTAATAATTTTATTGGTAAACAGACCAGTATCAAACTGATTCCAATATTAGAATTTTGTACATATCATTAATTAATGTACATACGTAAATATTTGGCCGAAAACTTTCACTTGTCTATTGTTCACATATGTAAAATTGTACATCATGTAATACGTATAAACAAAATGGTTGTTCATGTCAAGAGGAATACAGTGTGGGATATTTGTGGTATACATCATTAATGACAACTATATTTCACATGCTCACACTACACACATACATACGTACATATACAAACATATATATACACACACATCACACATGTATGTTGTTGCATGTGTACATATACATATGTATGTGTAATGTATGACAGGAGTTTTCACACTTCTTGCAATTTCATATGATATACATGGCGCATACATAGTTGCATAATTTATGTATAATTGTTTTATTGGCAATTTATATGACCACTGAATGTGTAAAACACATGTGTGTATATGTTTACAGTAGGCAGATATAAGCCGAGCAAAGGCTTTATGACAGCCACTGCGTACGTTGATACGTACACCATAACACTGCACCAAAAACTGCAAAGCACATGTGTACGCAACTAGTCGTATGAAATTGCAAGAAGTGTGAATTTCCTGTATCCCATATGAATCTTTGTTTACAAATAGCAGAACCATAAGAATGCACCTTGCCTAAATCTAGGTCTATAAGTTGATGTATGTTGCTTATATTTACTATACAAATACAAGTGATATCTACGTATCTATGTACATGTCATACAGATTTATCATATTACATACAAGTTTCTAAGGCATGGCTTAAGTGGGACATAAGTGTAAGTGTATTTGTGTGCACTTTCACATTAATAATAATCCAGGGACTTACAGCTGTATTACCTACGTATGAAACATGTTTCAAAATTTGTAACTACTTTTAACACCTGAGCAAAACCCGCAAGCCATTGCAATTTATTGAAAGGTACCATATAGTGGAAACTTATTGTCAGTGGAGATGCAACAATATATCGATATATCGTGATACATTAGTACATTAGGCAGTGATACTGTATCGATACACATTTAGCTACGTAGGTCATATCAATATATCAAATCAGAGCTGCATTTAAAGGGGACGGGGGCATTCGCCCCTCCTAGGTTAAGTCTTGCCCCCCAGGTTTTGGAATATAAATTTGTAAGTCTATATATATGACATAATGTTAAAAGATATAGATTCTGACTATAATTGTGTTAGTGCTTACAAGATACATTTCTGGATTCAGCCCTGCAAATATTGTGTCAATGTATTGACATTAAGACTGTATATACACTTACGTATATGTACAGTATTTTGTGACTGATGCTGTGGTGTATATTATGATTGTACCTATTTAGAAATTTGTAATTTTGGAAAAAAGTTCTGTCTATCTGTAAAAATCAGCTAATTCACACTTTACTGTATCGTACAATAATATTATATCGCTGTATTGTGATACAAAAGTGGCAATATATCGATACGCCCAAATGGTGTATCATTACACATTCACATTTTTGGATCCATATACTGTAAAGCCTAAAATTTTTGAGGGTGAAACTTTTCATGGATCTTGCCTTGCAAATTTGTCCTACAGTATAACACTTCTGCAATCCACAAAAATTTTATCCACAAAACTGCTAAATTCACCATTCCATGAAAATTTTAACTGTCGAAAATTTTAGGTTATACGGTATCTCTCGTAGCAGATACAATAGCTTGAGAGCAAAATCATTTGATTCTTTTCTCATAATAAATTCTTGCTTTGCGGTAATAAAGCATTGTTGAGTCACTTGTGGTGTAGTGGGTTATCCAATATGCTAAGATTTTCAGTGTTCAATACTATATTTCTCATCAATGAGTGGTAGTGTTGACCACTGTTGGGACAATATTGCAACATTACCATCATTACACAATATCAGGGTACGCAAATATGTCAATATAATTACAATAACATGGGTATGCAATAATTCTGTCACATCACACAAACGCACACATGCACGTACGCACACACAAACACTCACACACACACACACACACACACACACACGCACGCACACACAGTCAAATTATACCTGTGCACCAAACAGGTACTCCGAGTCGGTGCAGGATGAATCCTCCTGGATACGGGACTAGTGATTCGCAGGAGGGCTGTGCTTGCCCCAAGGATGACGGTATGGGCACCCAAAGTCCCACCTAAAGCTCAGCCATTAAGAGAGACATGCACAACTTGGCATTTGCTTCCCCACCTATTGCTAGGTCCCCATTAATACAGCTGAGTAGACTGGAGCAATGTGACTTGCTTAAGGAAACAACAGCAGCAGCTGGGAATAGCACTGGGGACCTCTTGGTAAGCAAGCCGATGCTCTAACCACAAGGGCACTGCTGCCTCACTCACTCACTCACTCACTCACTCATGCACACACGCATGCACGTACACACGCACGCACCCAAGCACACACACGCGCACATTCACAGATGGATAGATAGATATATGTGTATGTATTCAATGTTATGTACATTCATAGGCGGCGGAAAGGGGGAGCTAGGGAGCTGAAGGCCCCCTATTTTTACTGTCACTCCATAGGATCGTAATTTTCTCCATACAATGTGTCCTGATAATTTAAATAGCTCCCCAGTTCTGAATTCAATAGGTTCCTCTGCCGCTGCACGGTATATTGACATGAACTTATGACTTCTGCATGCATATGATTTGACACATCGAACAACTAGGAAACTAATTTATATCTAAGTCTAGTCATATTCAATTATGAAGATCAAATGCACTAAGTACTTCAAATACCGCCAACAGTAAATCACAACACATACCACACAAGCCAGGTGGTCTGCTAAATGAAACTTTTATCATACAATGTTGATTGCCTCAATTGAGGTGTTCCCCAGGCTTTAACAACTTCATGCCCGACTTCATATGTGCTTGCACAATTTTCCACTACAGCTCATGTATTATATCATATACGTGCAGTATATCAAAACAACAGGTATTATGACTATGACATTATTCGGTTACACCATCAGTTTTAAAACAAGCCGGTGAAATTAGTAGTAAAAGAAATAGTAAAGTAGCCTAGTTGGCCAAACCAAGCCGGTGATATTTATAAACAGACATACCAATAAATCTGCTAGCCTGCCAGCTGATCACAAAACTGTGACAAAAGCACCCTCACAGAGTCACTCGCAATAGTATTTCCAATACTATATAAATCATTTTATAATTCTTAAGTTTCCTTTAATTCTGAATTACGCGTACTATGTATGGTATATAACCCACAAAAACGTGCGAAGCGGGTGGGTTAAAAGCACGAGTTGGTGCATATAATCCGAGATATAATCACGTGCACGCGTCACTTGTTGTGCCCTTTAAAAACAGCTACCACTTGGTAGTTGACTATAGAAGCGCGTGAGAATGACTGCGACACTGGAAAGCCATCATGACGCTTTTTGTAAAGAAATCGAGAAGTTCCGAGTGGAAGACGAGACGCCTAGCACTGTGGGCCCAAAGCACGGCGGCCACGCAGCAACCCGTAGTTGGTTGCCACCACGCCGACACACGTATAGTGTAGACGGCAATACTGCCACAGTTGATACACTCCCAGATCGCACACCAGTAGCGGGTCGACTGTACGTTCCACTGAAGGAGTCACTTCAACCGTCACCGGCACCTCAACCGTCACCTCAACCTCGTACACGGAGAGACCGATCAGCCACACAATCATATGGCAGATATTTTTCACTAGACTATGGTTTACACTCTGATCGAGGCTCTGATTTAACCAAGTCGGCAGATTCTACTGATGCTGGCATAAAGGAGGAAAAAGATAAAGTTTTGATGAAGGGACAGTTGTATAAAACGAGCCGACTCAAAAACTCTAAAACAAGAAGCCATAGTCGGCAGCATCGACACTTTAGGCTAACTGCACACTCTCTGGAGTACCACCACGTACTACAAAAAGTATGAACTGCATGTGAAGCCATATAGCTAGCTACTACACAGTAAAAACAAGTGTGCTATTTTAAGTGGCCTCAAAAATGACACACCATTTTTATGTGTTACTTTAGCACAAATGTGTAAGTTTGACACATTTTTGTGTGTAAAAATGCACCTGGGTGTGTAGTGTGGGGACATTTAAAGTGTGTTATAATTTATGACATTTTATGTGTCAAAGCTACACACTAGTGTATTAAAATAGCACAGCTACTGTGCTATGCGGTAAAACAGCACATATAGGTGTGCTATTGTAACACATGCAGTGCTATTTTGACATACCAAAACTCTGTGCTACAATAGCACATAATTATTGGCTTGCTATTTTAGCGCACCATTTTTAGAGTGTATAATTATATATAGCGATAAAATCATTCTCTGCCTATATATAATATAGCTCTCACTTGAAATGATATCTTATGAATTCTACTTACTGTATAGCTATAGATACGTATAGCTACACATATTTTTGGTTTGATCAAGCATACTGCATGCACGTATGCACAAAACAATTTTAAAAAGAAATATATATATCCGCATGCATCAGTCATCTCATTTTTATGTCAGGAGCATGCATGGCATATAGCTATATGCATGCAAGCACCATTCATGAGCATAGCTGTAATTATAAGCAATACTTAAATACTCATGCATGTACGTAACTCATTCATGATCATGTAGTCTATCACGTATGTAGCTATAACTTTATATACAATCTCCATGCATATAATATAGGTGAGAGTACAAAAGCAGTATCCACTGACTAGCATTGTCAACATCGTATATGATGAAAGCAATCCTGTTGAATTCAAGTTGGAATTTCAAAAAACCGAAGTGATACTAGAAGCTCATGATCAAGTCAGGTGCAAGCAATGGGTAGATGCTATCAGGAAAGGTACGTACTGTATTATGACCTATCAGTCAACCTTTCAGTCTATGAAGATATGGCTATACACATGCCATGTTATTTTGTTTTATCATAAAATACGTATATAGCTTACTTTACATGCATGAACATGCAATGTCTTCTTATAAAAAGGTTTTCTTAAATCATTAAAAATATCATATTACTACATAAGCTGTATGATATCATCACAACAAATTTTTATTGTGGGAGTTTTGTGGTTTGACAGTAGAACAACATTGAAAGTAGCTATATATGGAAAGGGAAATTTTCTAACAACAACTAGCTGGCTATCTATAGTATATGATGATCAAAATATCCTGAGGTTAGATACTCTTCAAGCATTTTATGTGTGCTTTAAAGCTAGGAAATTAAGGGTTAACCCAAATATGACCTTAGTATAACTATATACAGTGTATCTACTCTAACATTTTTATTCAGCATGGAAGCCATGGAACATAGCAAATAAACAATCCAATGTTGCAGACAAGGATGAGACTAATATTGATGAGTTAACTGAGGACACCACTAAACCTGAGGATAAAGAGTATTTGAAGAAAAATAAAGGTAGCTACATAGCTACATAATTTTACATGCAGGATTATATATAGCTACTTTGTCAGTATTGTAAACCCATGCAGTTATCTCCATCAGTGCTGCATGGAAAACATTTACTGGATTGGCCTGCATGGCATAGCTAGCTACCATGCAGCAAGGCCAATAGTGCTGTGTGACTACATGAATTGATTTTCAGAAACAAACTATATACTTATCACCTATAAGTAAGAAGAGGAAGGATGACTGGCAAATAGGATAAGGAAGAGGGAATCTCTCTGGTTTACACATAGGTAGTGAACAAGGAAACAAAAAATTTAGTTATATGTAATTCCTTATATTCTTGGCAATCCTACAGCTACTTGGCAATCCATACATAAATATAATAGTTAAAGCATTTTATCACCAGTGCTATATATAGCTTAAATAAAGCATGAGTGCTATATATTCAGTAGCATCTAGGCTGAGTTCCAAGTAGTTTATTTTATGTATAGCATGAGGCCATGCAAGGCAGTGCTTGAACTGATATAAAGAATTATCTACCTCAGGGTTAGGGTAAACTTCACAGGTTTAGATAGTACAATAGAAACTGAGATGAAAATTGAGGATCAAAGATCAAAATTAATTTAAGATTGAGGGTTGAACAATAAAAATTGACATGCAGGTTCATATGTATATATATGTTGTTCTCATCATTTATATTGATGGACAAAGCAGTAAATAGAAGGAAACAATGAAATTTGAGGGGATTCTCCAGAGGTAATGGCAAAAGTTGAATGTTTCATGATAGTGCAACGTAATTCTATATAACAGTTAAACATTGTCTTGTAGCTATATATGTATATGTAAAATAAAACACTCAACACTCAGCCTTGATGCTAATAATAACATTTGGCATTGCCTCGAGCTATATTAACCAAATATTAATTCCTGCATTCCTGTATGATTGTACTAGCTACTTTCATACCTCATATAAGAAAGGAAAATTTCAGTGCTTAAAGTCTGACTGCAATGGACACATCTCATTTAAGAAATCTAAACAGGAATTACCTTTTCCTTTTAGAAAGCCAGATCAGTGTTGGAGAGGCACAACCAGTATCATTCATAGATTTAAGTTTGTGCATCACACTACATGAAATCACAATCTATATACGTAGCATGTGCATGCACATGTGATCACTTTTGTTTACACCATTGCCAATTAAACCTTGACAGAGCCATAGCAACAATATAACAAAATATGTAGAACAAAAGTTGAATGTACAAAGTTATGTGTTTATAATTAATAGTAATATAGAAGATTGTTTATGGATTCTAAAGATATGCATCCAATAGTGTTTTGTTATTGGTTACTGTATACATCTCGACTCCCAATAACTGTATTTATACTGTCATTTGTATTTGTAGTTATTTGTATAAAAAAGTATCACTATTATAATAATTATATGCAGAAGCTATGTAACTATATCGTACTATATATTGTTATGATTCAGCTTCATAATTATGATAGCCATGTACATACTCACTTTTGCTGTGTACATATATACTTGTAGTATACTTTGAAGCAGCCCAAAAGAATTTGGAATGTGCCACTCCTGGATTAGTGACAAGCCCTAATGTAGCTGAAAAGCGTTTTGCTAGTGAAGTGCAAAAGAGCAAGGAGAAATCTCATCAATACAGTGAACATTCAGTTCTTTTAGATTCCGACACACATCCAATAAAACATAATGGTCTGCAGAGATTTCAAGCACGAATTGTAAGATTTTGTTTATTATTAAGGAAAATATGATGCCTATAGTTTTTGTCATATAAAAATTATATATAGGGTCTTGCACCAAGGGTTCAAAAGTCAATTGATCAGTGGAAATCATTTTCTCATGAAGTTGGTGAGAGTTAATAGAATGAATTTTATAGCTAATTTGTAGCTATACATTGTAGCTAGTATGATTGTACACATTATGTTGAAGTGTTGGTTTACACAACAGGGGATGATAAAAATGCTTTTGCTTTATTGAGCAAATGCAATTTTGTGATGATCAAGTATCCACGTAAAGCTAAAGGACGGTCATTGCCTCATGAGAGAGTGTTTAAAATGGATTTTGAGAATTTGGTATGTGAAGATGAATCATTTACAGCATTCATTGTAGTTATCTTCATGATAGCTGATAATGTGGCATCAAACGGAAGATTCAAAATTTAGTTATTTACGGACATGTGAGTTTGAAACTGAATGAAAACCTGCTGCATGTACGTATATATTGGCCATTACACTTATATTATCAATACAGTGATGACCGATCATATTGTTGATGTGAGAGAAGGACAGAACTCTGATGGGTTTGATCATTATCCTTATGATGAAATGGAGGGTCAATCATTGTCTATTTTAGTTGAAGGAGAAAAACAAAGTAAGCTGGCTCAACACTAGTTTGGTGCTGTATTGGACCTTGTATAGCCAATTTTTTAGGAAATAATGGTAGGGTTTAGGAAAAATTATGTTAGAATAATAGCTATGTAGCAGTGGAGATTATAACTGTTGATGAGTGATCTGACAAATGTCAGACAAGTGTGGAGGTTGAGCTAACATTGTGGTGTTTTCATCAGACATAATACCTGGAAATAATAACAAACAGTAAAATAAACCACATTCCACTGGGAAAGAGACTCCTCCTTGGGTTGGTATCATGTAGTATTTCCTAGCAACCAGGTATAATGTTTTTATAAGACACATAAACACTGTAGGTGACATGTATAAACAATGGCTTATACATTGACCAGTCTTTGATGTCAGATGCAAACATGTTTTGGTCAGACAAACTGGCTAATTGATCCTCAAATGTCTGATGACCGACCGTTATAATCTCCACTGTGTAGCTATGGTACATGGATAGCTAGCTATTACCTCTGAGATAGCTACTAATTTCAAAATCTAAGAGATATTTGCTACTGACATCGCTACGTAGCTACGTAGCTACTTTGTAGAATAAAAACTCTATTACATTTGGATAAATTTTGTATTTATTAATTTTTTATTTCATTAATTGTTGTATTTACAATTGGCTAAGTAATAATTCAATTATTCCAGCAAAGAAGAAACTGAATAGACATGCACAGTAGCTAAATTGTCAATTTAAGTTTACCATACATACAGTCACTATAGTCAAATAGAACACTTAGTCAAATAACACTATAGACAAACACAACTTATGCATTATTGTTAATATCAATAGTAGGACAATATATGTACTTGTAGCTACTCAAGTTATTTGTGCTGCATAACACGGTATATGGTTATATTTGACTGTAGTTGGAGTTGGTTACTTACTTACATGTCAATACATTATAGCTATGCCACGTGGTAAAAACTATGCAGTGCTACAGTCGCTCGATCTTATCTGTGATAGTCCTGAAGAGCAAAAACTTTGGTATCATGTGGTATGTACTTTTAGTACTATACTAATTTACTAACATCAATGTAGCACAACTATGCATGGTGTGTGTAGAGCTCTATCATAATATTTATTGAGATACTTTCAGAATTAATGATTTTATGCATCAGGGCCTTAGTTATGTTTTTTTAAATGAGCACAATAGGTTAATTTATAAATAAAGGCAGATTTTGTCTAATTATATAGAGTTGCATTTTTAAATCCAAAATATGTACAAATATATACAATTATCTATACACGTATAAGTATTATTATCTTATATGTACTTTTACAGCTAAAGCAGTTCATTTCTCCGAAGTTTAACCTATACTCCAGTCGTTATGATTCTACAGATCCAACAATTATGTATCCTAGTAATGTGTCTAGCTATATTGTTTAACATACAGAACAGTTAGCGACTGAAAACTTGACAAGAAATAGAGAAAATTCCTCTGAAATCTGTGGTACCAGGTTTAACATTGACAGCTAGCCATTGCAAAATTTTATTAGCTAAATTTGTATTAGCTAGCTGTCTGTATAAATCATGCACAGTTGATTATATATACTTATTTATCAAAGTAAACTTTTTGTACAAGAATTAAGGTGTGAGCTAGCTAGCTTTAAGAAATTAGATTATAGCATTAAGTTTTGATATTGAACAATTATTATAACTAGCCATGTGCTTTCTCCTTGACTATTATTGGGTGGTTGGTAACCCATTGGTCAATACTGACGGATAAAGGTGAGATCAAAGAGGATACAGCATTATCCTTTGGCTCCAGTTTTGTACCACACATTAAACGCAACGAGATAGAGCAATTACTTACTGTAAGTATGTATGTGTAATGATCTTCATGTAATATCTGTAGTCAATTAATATAGCTATACAGCAGCACATAGTACTTCTACAAGCTTGTATATTACTGTTAGAAATGCATACAGGATGCATCTAAAACTTATAGTAGTAACGCCATAGCTATAGCTGTATATGTATATGTTTTAATTGTGTTTCAGAAAGCACATCGATGTCAGTTAAAAGAATCGGAGCATCATGGACGTTCACTACACTGGGATGGCTTTGTGTTTTTCTTTAATTTATTATGTGGGATGGATGAGTCTAGTTGCTTAGTGAGTTCTTGTTATTGTTTTTTACTATATTAGCTATATAAACTATTTGTTATATACGTAGCTGTTGAGAATTTTTCAAAAATATACTGAAAAATATCCATTCTTGGGAATGACAGTGGAAGAATTTCAAAAATTTTTGATAGAATGCCAACATGTGAGAATATTGTCATATATGCTATTTTGTGTGAATATATTAATGCTAAGAATATAGTGTAGCTATGACTGTTTATTTGTTAGCGTTCTTATATACGTAGTTGAGAGTATGTATAGCTATATACACAACCCATGCTATTCCTCTAGCAAATTTTGTCATAATTTTTAGTGGCCGCGTGAAGATGCTACCAATGAGGAGTGTGTACAACTAATGCTACGCTATGACTATCACTACAGAGCATATAAAATGCACAAAGCTAATTCAACACCATTTGAGTTTTACCTCAGCCTATGTCTGCTGTCATTTGGTGGCTTTTTAAGGTAATTTGTTGGGTAGGATAATTAGCTATATATTTAAGCCAAGTATTATTAATGATACACTAAGGTTAGTGATTTACAAAATCACTAATCGATTATGATTGGTGCCTCCATGACTGCACTATTAGAGCACAAAGTGTGATATTGCTGAAATTGCCACTGTAGTGTTTCATTAATTTTCTTAGTTTTTGCTGATTATTTTATTCATCATATTTGTATCCTTATGTAGTTTTTTAAGGAGTCCTGACAACTCTGTTATTAATACAAAACACGAAGAAATTTATCAGGTAAGCTTACTAGATTAAGCCTGATAACCATTGCTATGACTACTTTAATATATGGCCTAGTTATTTGTTAGTTTGTAGCTTACTAGTAAGAATAATTTTATATATACCATATGGATTGACTATGTCACTACATACGTATGTGTCTATTGTTTTTTTCCTATTTCCAGGACATGACTCAACCACTCAGTCACTACTTTATCAACTCCTCACATAACACTTACCTAGAAGGACACCAAATAACCGGACGTTCTACTACTGATGCTTATGTGAGGGCATTACTACAAGGATGTCGCTGTCTGGAGTTGGACTGTTGGGATGGTATGAACCATTGTAGACAGCTCCTATATATGTATTAAATTGTGTTCACCAACAGGTACTGATGGAGAGCCAAGGATTACACACGGTAACACACTTGTGTCAGATTTGTCACTGGAAGAAGTTGCTACAACCATTGATGTGAGTTAAACAAAATGGTGTATGATTTAGTTGTGAAGTTATTTTCAGAAATACGCTTTTAATGTATCAAATTATCCGCTGATTCTTTCATTGGAGAACCATTGCTGTCCTGACCAACAGGTGCACACTGACATGCACTAGTTATAGCTACTAATTTAGCAATGTGTACTGTATAGCAGGTAAATTTGGCGGCATTTTAATTTGGCATTTTGCCAATTCTCAGCGTTTGGCGGATTTTAATTTGGTGAAAGCCTAAAATCAGCCATTGCTTATAACGAATGTTTAGCAATCAGCGGAATTAAATTTGACGGTTTTGCTAATGTCCGCCAAACCGCCAAATTTAATTCCACGCCAAATTTTCCCACTATAAGGTAGCTTCATATAGCTATATGTATGAAATTAGCTATAGCTATATTGTTTTCATGATTATATAGCTATAGCCTTAAATAAGTTACTGAAGTATATAAACTAAATACATATAGCTACCTAGCTATATGTGACCGAATCTTGGAAGCCTACCGTCTACACACAAGTGAAATAATTAGAATATCTAACTTTGCTACCTTATAACTCAAACCCACAAGCCAACCAAAAGTATTTCTGCAATTATTCTGGTAATTCAATGTATCCCTGACAGATATATCAGGTTGTTTAAGTACAGTCACATTTCAAGCTGGGAGAATTACTTGTAATTATTTTAAGTGTCTCTTGTGTGTAGATGGTAGGTTTTCCATAATCCGGGCACATATAGTGATTTACAGTAACCAATGCTGAAAGCTATATAGCTAAAATGTAGTTATATATTTCAAAGATTGCTACATGTATATTCGTGGGAGTGTATATATATATAGCTAGTCATGGAATTGTAAAAGTATATGTGCATATTTGGTTAATTATCCTCCCCGTGGAGCATGGGAGGATACAGCGATCAGTTTGGTGAGAAATTTCTGACGACGTAATCTTGGCGATGACACTTTCTAAGGTGCAACCAGTGATGGCCAAAGGTTAGCCTCGGAGAATTCTTCTGGAAAATGAGACAGATTTTGCATCTTTGTCTTAAAAGCCGAGTTATGTACAAAAAACTGATAATTTTTGTATTCTATCTGTTTTGAGCAGTGTTTTTCGTATCTCACAGACGAGACACATTACTTCCTAGATATCCATTGCAATAGATGTCATACGTAATACTACATGTAGTGAATCGCTATTGTAGCATTGGGCACAGTTGGTACGGAGTTATTCAGCAAAAAGTAATTTTTGTATTCTAAATTTTTCATTCAAAAAGCATTTCTTGGACACATGCATTAAACTGTATTGAATTGCAATGGAGGACAAAAATGCAAGGTAAAATATTTTCAAAATCCATGAAATCAGTGAAACTTTTACCCTCAAAATACTTAGGCTATAAGGTAGATTGTTAATGATAGCACTTCTGACTGGATTGTATTAGAGTGTACCCTATTCATCTACAAAAGTCACCTGCATTAATTGTATGCATGCATTTCAGAAATATATAAAATCTAACAGAAATTCCTGTTACACATGCAAACAATTCTTACACAGCATCACAGCTATATACTATCACTATTATCAGCTTCACTCTTCCCACTGCATTAGTAAATTAAGCTACAATAGCGGGAGGACTGCACAGTTATGTGCTCTTGTTCATTGGGGCGAGCCTGAGCGAGCCCCACACTAGCGAGTCGCCCCCTCAAATATTGGTGTTATCGACCATGCACAAAAGATTACGACAAAAATCGGATAACTTACGCGTGCGACGAGAATTCAACGGTGTAGATTACAGCGCGTTCTTATATGGCTTGTGTAATCGTCCATGCCACGATAAGTGAACGGTGTAGATTACAGCGCGTTCTTATATGGCTTGTGTAATCGTCCATGCCACGATAAGTGAACAGTGTAGATTACAGCGCATTCTTATATGGCTTGTGTAATCTGAACGGCGTAGATTACAGCGCGTTCTTATATGGCTTGTGTAATCGTCCATGCCACGATAAGTGAACGGCGTAGATTACAGCGCGTTCTTATATGGCTTGTGTAATCGTCCATGCCACGATAAGTGAACGGCGTAGATTACAGTGCTTCCATATATGGTTTGGTGTTATCGTTCATGCCACGATAAGTGGGCGGCGTAGATTACAGGATTTGGTGTTATCGTTCATGCCACGATAAGTGAACGGCGTAGATTACAGTGCTTCCATATATGGTTTGTTTGGTGTTATCGTTCATGCCACGATAAGTGGGCGGCGTAGATTACAGGATTTGGTGTTATCGTTCATGCCACGATAAGTGAACAGCGTAGATTACAGTGCGTCCATGCCACGTTTTGTACGTCAGTGTGCGGTAATTAGAAAATATGAACCATGAAGAGAGGTTGCAGCGAAGAAGAGAACTTTACAGGCAACGAAGGGACAGAGAAACGGACGATGAAAGACAAGAAAGGTTGAGAAGGCAGCGTACGTTTCCCACGTGACCATACAAATTGCTAGTCTGGCGTAGCCAACCCTTTTATGCGCCTCCTGAAAAATAAAAGGGTCTGGTCTGTCTAGCTTAGCGCACTTGTGCAAATGGAATGTGGTATTACGTAATGCTTCTATAACTTTAGGTAATCGATAGTGCATTTTTTGTGGTAGCTTAAAATGGCTGCCTCCACATTCCTATGTTTAGGATGCGGAGCTGATATCAAAAATAGCAAGGGAAATCGTTTATTGAGCACAAAGTTATCGCAACATGTTATACCTGTGTGGAAAAGATTGATTGAGGAGGAAATTAATCGACGAGGTACGGAGACCGAGACGGCGACAGAAAGTTTGAATGTAGAAACTCTCACAAGTGTTGGACGAATGTGTCGACAATGTTTTTCAAAATACGAGAGAGCGACCAAATTACTTGATGGGCTCACCATTATCGATATGACCATGGCGTGTAAAAATTTCCTACGAGTTATTTACTAATTAACAATACAGCGATCTGATTGGTTTTACCTGATTCTCGTAATATGGCACAAGTTCTCTATGCTAGACAGACCAGACCCTTGATCAGCGCGCGCGATCAAATCCAAGGGTCGGCTATGCCAGACTAACAAATTGCATGCATGCATTCTCAGGCTCGCCCCTCGATGCTGTGTGCATCTGTCTAGTAATAGTGATGATGTTTGTGGCAATTTTTAATGCCTAGTGTAACTAACTAGCTAGTGGTAGTAAGATATTTTGTGCTTAACTGATTCACTTTATATACAGGTTAGAATGGCCAAAATATTTAGGGATATATTTGATAAGAAGCTGGTGACAAAGAATGATCTTTTAAAAGATGATTTAGATCAATTGCCTTCACCCTATCAGTTACAAGGAAAAATAATTCTTAAAGGAACAGAGCCATCTTCAATCAAACCTCCGAAGAAATCAATAGTAAGAAGAAATGCATAACTAAATTTTTGGTAGCTGCATGTTCTATGCTTACAACACGATAATCATTAACATTACACATTAGCTACAACATACTATATTCAAGAAAACAACAGCGAAACCTCCAAAATCAAGCAATCCTAAGTCTAAACAGAGGAAGGTAACTAATTTTTAGTCAGTTGTCTTGAATTATTCTATTTAAGGTCTCTCAGGTAAATGTAACAGGTGGTACAGGCAATGATGATAAAAGTCAAGGAGAAGAAGGTGATGATGATGACATTGAGGAAAATGAATTGTCTGAGGTTATAATTGTTACCCATAGCCAGCCGTACAGCTGGACATTTAAAATTATTTTTTGTAGGATTTGAGTGACTTGATAGTGTACTGTCGCACTAAACGCATAAGACCATGGAGTTGGGATAAACAGAAGGAAACTAGTGTGTGTAATATGTTCTCTTTCAGTGATTCTAAAGTTTCTCCCTTGACTAGACGTGAAAACTCTTGCAGTAAGTGAACGCAGTTTAGTTGCATACAGACAAGTTGCATATTTATTGACAGAAATGCTAGCTTGTACAGAGCGACAGTTTGTCAGGACATATCCAGCTGGTACTAGAATAGATTCATCTAATTATGATCCTATCCCACTGTGGAATCATGGAATCCAGATGGTCGCCCTTAATGTACAAACACCTGGTAAGCAACTACAGATACATGTTTAACCCTTTAATACTTATTATGTGTAATATTAATATATATATTTATAGCTGTACCTATTTTGTATTTCAGATTATTTCATGTTCCTAAATCAAGGAAAATTTCGACAGAATGGAGGCTGTGGTTATATTTTAAAACCAAAAGTTATGAGAAATCCTACTGGAACAGGTAAAGGAGTACATAGCTATAGTTAGCTATAATAGTGATGTGCAATATATGATAGTAGCTATATCGTGTATCATGATATGATAATTATGAAGTTTTTATATTGTGATATAGCTAGCTACTAATTTCAGTGTTTCCCTTCATAGTTCATTGTGTGAATAGTGCTCTACTGTGACATGTTATAATGTTGTTGCTAAATAACAAATTTGTTGCTTATGAATATTTTCATAGTAATGTTTCATGGTAATTTTAGACCACAGGTACGTATTGTGATATTGTGATATATATATATATCGTATCATGATAAAAATGGCTCCTATATCATGATATGAAAATTTTGTATATCGCACACCTTTATTAGCTAGCTACTTTTTTGTATGTATATCAACAAATATACACTTAGTCTAGGAAAAGTAGGTAGCTATAGATAGTAGCTATCTGGCTAGATCATAACAAAAAAGGATCATATATGAACTAGCTAGCTATGAAGCTAAGTACATATATAAAGCACCATCATACATCTGGATGTCTTTTCATATTATAGAGTATACCCCGTACATGGATGAACCACTTAAAGAAGTCACACCTGTGAACTTAAAGATAACTGTAAGTAGCTAATAGACCAAACTGATACTTTAATTTCTTATTCATCTATTAATTTATTTGTTCAACATAGCCTTTATCAGGTCAGCACTTTATCGTTCCCTCTAAAAAGACTGTTACTATGGAGATCCAATATGAAACATATGGTATTCCACATGATTGTGAAAAGAAGAAACTTACTATTTATAGTGTGAGTGATTTTACACAAAACTATATGCAACATGCTAATGTGCCTACTTTAAGTTACTGCATATTTTTTACAGAACAAGACTAATCCATTGTGGCCACAGTTTGAAGATAGAACTCCACTAGAGAAAACAATTTATATGCCAGAATTGGTATGTAGCTACATGAACTAGCTAATAAGTTAATACACACTTTAATGTATTTTCAATAGTGTTTGGTGCTGTTTGCTGTAAACATTCGTGTCATTCGTAAGCTGAAAGCTGGGACAAAGCAGATATTATTAGGACAAAATGTGTTCCCATTAGAGAGTCTTAAGCCAGGTGAGTTTTACAATCTTCACAACTAGCTAGCTGGCTATATTTAGTGCAGCTATATATAGCTATAGCTATATATAGACAATTTACGATGAAGGTATGCCATAAATCAGTGCATGCACATGCATTCAGTGTTAAGTAGACTATGCAGCCGGCTACCTGCATGGTTAGCTATATCTTCAGTGGGGTATCTATATAGCTACAGCAGGGCCTACAGCAGGGCATAGGCCCTGCCAAATGCTTAAGGTTGCTGTGGGTCCATTATAAGCAGATTGTACCTTGCCAACGTGTTGGGTCCTGAGTCTACAGCTATGCCATTGCATGGCTATGATAGTTGAGTTGTCTTACACAACTATGATTGTGAATCATTAACTTTAGCTATAGCTATAACCTTTTGCAATGGGTGATTTATTGAGCTACTATACACACATGATACCCTGATCTATAATTATATAGCTGGTCTAAAAATGTAACATAAAAACAGTATGGCCTAGCAAGAATATTCATTTGTACATAATCTACTATCAGGTATACGATTCATTCCATTGCGTACACCTGGTGGAGAATCTGCTTCTCATATTGGAATGTTTGTTGAAATCAAGATGAACAAGCTCAGTCATCAACAGGCTTCTTCTAGTGGAATATGTTCAGTAAAAGATTTGACGTCATCCATGAAAAGATTTTCTTCACCAAGGATGCTTGAAACCTATAGACTAAGTCTGGATGAAACAGTGGAAGACACTGGTGTTGTTGAGGAACATATATCACACAGTGAAGAAGAGGAGACAGCTACCATTGCTTGCTCATCGCTTTCTAATGGTGCTACTGATGAAAACAGTATAGAATTGCGACATAGTCAACCAAGGATGGTTCATCAAGAAGCTGTCACACAATGCACAGCAGAAATACATGTTAATCCCCTTACTGATGAATAGATTTGTAACTATTCTATAAGTTGTGACCACATATGCATGTCTAACTACAGCTATATACACTTATATAATTATAGATCTTCTTATATAGGATGATCATATTTGCATATCTAAATATATTTTACTTTGATGGTAGCTAGTAAGTGAAATTGGTTGCATGGTGCTATTAGTATAGCTATATGTATCTATGTATATTGTGTTGCGACTGAATGGCTGCCACGGTTGCAAGTGAGTTGACATGCTGTTGCTGACTTGCATGGTTCTATATGCATGACAGTCGGATGGCATGTGTATAGCTGCTATACCGTAGCTATAGCTATATAATGTCAATTAAGTAAAAACCCTTCATGTTTTTACATATAGCTATATATATATAGTTATAATACATATAGTTTCAGTTGCACCAATTAACCTTACTTATATATATAGCTATTGCTAGCTATACATGCATAATTATATATGTGTACTAGTAGCATCTTTGAATTCAGTCTAGCATTGCCATTTGTATAGGCCTCAAGATATCTTACAGAGGTGCTAGGTCTAATCATAATTATGACGTAGCTATATGCAGCTAATTATAAATTTAGTTAACCGTTAGCTATAGGTTACCGGGTGCTATATAGAGATATACCCTTATAACTCGGTTAGCTAGCTAG
Organism: Spongia lamella; assembly: GCA_963930835.1. Taxonomy (NCBI): domain Eukaryota; kingdom Metazoa; phylum Porifera; class Demospongiae; order Dictyoceratida; family Spongiidae; genus Spongia; species Spongia lamella. The sequence continues at coordinate 13,847,302 of OZ005748.1, forward strand.
CTATATATACTCACAGTTATAGCTATAGCCAAACTTATTAGTTGATAAGAAGCCTTATAAGCTCATTTTACCTGTACTATTTATGGAGGAGTAAGTAGCTCATGCTATGATTATTATTTTCCTTAATTTGCAAATTGCATGTGGCTGTATGATAACATTCTATACACATTATAATAGCTAGCTAGTGCATGCCTGTGGTGTAGACTTAATTAGATTATGATTGGGTAGTTATATAGAGGTATGCATAAGGCGTGTCACCGCACAAGCACAGTAAAATCGGCCATTTTGAGTGGCCAACAATGCCGGGTACAATGAGTCAGTAACGGCAGAAAATCCCGCCAAAGTAGTTTTACCTAACCAACTGACGATAACTTAGTACAACGATAAACACCTTAGTTACTATGTTAAACTAATATATACACATATTGGGAAGAGGAAGGTAAGAACGACGTCACGGCCGAAATCGCCATATACCACTGACACTCGGCCAGCTCTTAGCCACTCATGTCACGGAAATACACGGTAAATAACCTAGAAATTTAACTTCAGGCGCTAACGCCAAGTCACGCCTCGTGCATAACCTCTATATAGTTGTTAATTTCCCATAGGTCCCCCTGCGAACTCAGGGTCTGCGATTGCAGGATGGCTGAGACAGCTCACAAAAGTGTTTTAAAGGAAATCGAAAAAAGCCGAGTTATCAGTGTCTTGCAAGAGAATTCGAAGGATGATTACGATTTCCATAGCAGTACAAAGGCTGCCGAACAAAGACCCGAACAAAGTAGGACTACAGGAATAATAAGAGCGAACACCGAGATTGGAGACAAGCGAAGCCGAGCACACGTGCAGTTGGCTAAAAAACGACCTAGTATCCCGCCTGGCTGTGATGGTGAACTCGACTTAGACACCAGAAAATTGTCATCAACATTGAATTTCCGGGATGTGACATTTAGCGCCAGCGAAATTCTAAATCATGGAATGCTGTACAAGATCAGTCGAGGGAAGATCACTTCAGATCTCACAAGAGGTCAGCACGAGCATAGGCAGTACAGAAGATTTCAACTTACAGAGCACTCCCTGGAGTACAGTCAACTGCTTCAAAGAGTAAGTAACTACGGTGATCATCATAAATAGCTATGGCCCACTAGGGACCTGTTTATAGCTATATAATTACACCCGCGTTACTACTATACAGGGAGTCAGAAATATTCAGTCATCAACTGACCTAATGCTGAATGTGCCAGGGGAGTCACACAGCTGCATGGGATCCAGGATTCCCTCTATACATTTAATCTACGCTGACTTCATAAATACTATTCCACTATATAGGGACCCGTGAGAAGGCTTACATGCAGAAAATAATAAAATCCTTTTACCTGCATGTTAGCTGGGCAAAATAATTAATGTAACATATCGTTGGGCAAATATGTTAATGCAATTAACATTTCCTGTTACAGCTGGGATAACAGCCAAAACATTTCCTGTTGGCTGGGATATATGTGAGAGGTACAAACAAGAGCTTAAGTTAATATAGTCATATAGTTGAGGACGTGTATAGCTATGTAGCATTTAGCTATCTGAATATTTATGTAACACTTTGCGGGTGGGCAACATCAAACCTTGCGAGCTGTGGTATAGCTATTATGTATATAGCTAACTGATATACCACAAGCCAGGAAATTGTTGTCTAGGAAGTTGGGATATAAAGTCATTGAGATTTACTTCTTATATAAAATCCATATAGCCTAACCAGTTAGCTACTGTTTACCCAGTCTGAACACCTTCCCCATGCATACCTTCAAAAAGATGACATCCTGTTGCATGCAAATAAAATTATGACCGCATTGATCAGAAAAACCGCTGGTTAGCTAGCTACATTGCATTCAGCTATAGCTACGTACCATAAAATGGTAAATTTTCATGAGGTGTAAAATTTTGCAGTTAGCTATAGCTACGCTATACGTATTATGTTCAATTTTAGTTTGCAGCTGTGTAGCTACCAGTTATATTTCTAGGAATTAATATTTGGGAATTTACTTTTACTAAAATTTTTCTTTACAGATACAGGCTAAAATCCTTGTTTGGCAAAAGTTTACACTAATGACCAAAACATCCTGTTTTATGGTAGTCATCTAGCTATAGAGCTTTATATATACTTGTTAACAGGTTAGGGTGCGAAAGCAAATTCCTCTCACAAGTATTGTTGACATTGTCTACGATGGAAGGAAAAATCCTGTTGGATTTAAACTAGAATTTAAGAAATCAGAAATCTTGCTGGAAGCCTGTAACAAACGTGATTGTGAATTATGGGTAAAAACTATTACAAAAGGTACAGTAGCTACCTATTAGTACATTGTATATTATAGTAGCTAGCTACATAGTTATTTTAATATCACCATTATTGGCTATATATGAATGGAAATTGTCAATATTGCACACACATACACACACACACAGAGGAAGCTACTGAAAGTTAGGGGGGCCACTTAGCTAAACTCAAGTGATTTTCTATTGCAAAAATTGAATTCCTATGGAGAGCCTTAAAATTTAAGAGAGGGCCATGGCCCCCCTAACCCTTCTACTTCCACCACCTATGTCACAAACAATAGAAACCAGGCAGTAGACAGTGAATATACCACTGCTTTTTGTAAGTATAAACATCACAACAGATGTTAATTGTTCAACTTAATTCTGAACAAAGCCATGAGGTGGAAGCCTTAGCAAGAAGTGTTACATGTAAAATATATAGACTAATTAAATTATCATGGTTGGTTATGTTAAGGACTGAGTTTAAGTCAACATCATTCATTAAGGCTATTCCCTTGCATTACCCTATATAGGCCTAGCAATCTATCTATGATAATTATTGACTTGTAAAGATTGTAGTATGAATTACCGATTATTGGAATGGCTCAATTATCGGAAACGCATTGCTCAATTATCGGAACATACGTTTCCAAGAATGACCGACATTTTCCTGTTTATTTGCTATACAAAGTTGTTTTCGGGTGAAGATACATGATTTTCATTGATATTTCTTGGCCAGTCGGAGTAATATTTGTGGATGACATGATTTATGAGCGGTTGGTTAGTTTTAGCTACTTTTACTTCATTGCTTTTCGAGTATACTCAGTGCTAAACGTGCCAGTTTATTAAAAACCACTATCAAGCAAATTAGTAGATTTTGTATAATGCCTTTGCTGTACATATAATTCATTTGTAAGCTTGGTTTTCCATTTCTCTAAAAGACTTTTGTGAAAAGAAATGGGGTAGACCACTGAGTGGCATGGTGCCAGCACATAGTTGCGTCATATCTCAGATATGCCTGTGATGATTGCTCACAGCAATCAAGGGACACTGAAGCTCCAATTGCTAATAATTTCTCAATGGATGATTTAAAGTTAATCAGTGTTAAATGTATGCATATATTGTTTTAAAAAATCATATCTCGCATATATAGTGGTTAATCTGCATAAAATTTTGTGAGGAGGTCGACAACCCATTCAAAATTACGTACGATTTTTCAGTAATTAACCCGTGGGCAGTGTGGCCAATACAAAACGGAGTTTCTGATAATTGGCACATACAATATAATGGAGATCCGATAATTGAGCAATGGTTCCAATAATTGGATATTACTTCAACAGTTTCTTTCAGTGATAACAGGCAACATGAGAGCGCTAGAGACTTAAAGCTCGGTAGGCCATGTGACAACATCATGGGAATGTAAGTACCAAAGCTGAGGCGCATGGCGCTAATAATTTCTGATGCAGACACCGTAGTAATAAACGTATTATTAATTGGTCACTTACGCTAGCTAACTGTGAGTCTTGAATGAGTGTTCACACAGGATGGTTAGCACCCAAGTATAATCTACAAGAATATATGATAGTTGAATTTTTACTAGCTAATGCATTTAGATCACAAAATTCATGAAATTAAAAGACCCATAGGCGTAGGCTGGTGGGCTACAGCAGCCCTAACAAATTTTGCTATAGGCAGTCAAATGATTTTGCTATCAGAACAATGTTTGAGATTTTTGAATACTATATAGTTATCCACTTATTGTATTTTGCATTGGTGGATCAAAGGGTTCAACAGTGCTATATTTATGCGATGAAGTGTCAGGAGGTACCGTATAGCCTAAAATTTTTGAGGGTGAAAATTTTTGTGGATTTTGTGGATTTTGGAGTACCCATGTAATTCAATGCAGTACTTCTGCAATCCACAAAAAATTTTCCACGAAACTGATAATTTCACCGTTCCACAAAATTTTTAACCCTCGAAAATTTTAGGCTATAAGTTATAGAACTGTGGTTGGGTAGTTATAGCACTGTAGCTGGGGTATAGCTATAGCTAGCTATAGAACGATATGCGATGAAATTCTGCTAGCTAGCTATATGCATGCTGTTATCTATGTCACATTGTTACAGTGTACGTATATAGCTATACGTAAACATTGGTTTTTGTGTAGCTATAACTAGCTATAGCTAATAATGATAATAAATTACTGCTCCCACATCATGTATTCTTACCCCTGACTCATGCACTACTATAACTCTATACCCATTGTGTTGTGCCACTGCAGTAGGTTGGCTCCTTAATGACAACTTAGAACAATTAGCTATACAAGAACAAAACTACATGCATATACAATAACCATTACCATTACAAAGACGATGGCATGAGTAGCAGGGGGGGCTAGCAAAAAAGGAAAATTAGAACTTCTCATCATCAGAGTTGTCAGCCAGAGGATGACTATCGTGGTGTTCCACAGTGTTCCAACCGTAGTCTGACCGGTCAGCCACCTTTTATATGTTTCTGCCTCTTCTCCAAGGCAATTTTATACCTTCGTCCAATAAGTTGTCTGCTTTCTTCAGCGCCTCCTTCTGCTTCTCTCCGATTGGCTTGACCTTCTTGAGCTCCTGCTGAGTTGAGGAGATAGATTCCTCAAGCCCAGAATTAAAGACCTTGTTGCCCTTTCACCTAAATTGATGGGAGCTCTTGCTAATCTTCTGGGCCAATTCGTGTGAGATCTTTTTTTGCACCTCGTGTACCTCATGTTTCAGGTTGGAGAGCTGGCCCTGTAAGTCTGACTTGCTTCCATTGTACAGTCTGTCCAACCTGTCTACAGCGTGGCCTAGAATGAAATAACGCACACTATACTTGCCTTATAATATTATACTCTGCATCACATGAGGGCACGTGACACAACCATGTATTATTGTGGGAGCTTATATATTCTGTCTAATTCACTGCATTAAACCGGCAGAAAATACACTGTATTTATATAGCTACGTAGCTATTACTTAATAAGAAGTTAATGAGAAACAAGTATAGTTAATCTCATTATAGCTAATGACCTAGCTAGCTAGCTATGTGCATGCATGTAGTATTATTTGTTATTTGAACAGAATGGAGAAAGTGGCCAAAGCCAGTACGGAGAACTTCAACTCTCACTCAGTCTCCTGTAAGTGTAATAGAAAATTCTGCTGAAGAACAAGGTAGCATATAGCTATACATATAATTGTATAGACTCTATATAGCTATATCTATAGCTAATTATTTAACATTTGCATTAATCATATGATGTTACTAAGGTGTGCAAGATACACAATTATGCATTGAATGTCCATTGTGAAACCTAGCTACCTATAATACCAGAGGGACAAACCATCACTACTGTCAACACTGGTCAACACTCCCTATATAATAACCTGCAGAGTAGCTATATAGCTACAGTTATATAGCTATAAATGATAGAAAATTAATCACTCCTATATACCTAATTGATTGGTAGGTTTCTTTAGAACAGGAGAGGAAGTAAAACGCTTCACTGGTACTGGAGAAGATACACCACACACAGAATTTCTATCATTGCTGCCCAGTGAGCCACATCCCTCAAAGTATTTACGTCGAGAGTCTCATGACTCTGAGCGTAGGCTTAGACCACATGCTTCACATGCTCAAATTGCTATACAAGAAAAACTTGTGAGTGCCTAGTTAGCGTAGCTAGCAAATTTAGCTGTTATAGTATTTATGAAATTACTAGCTAGCTAGCTATAGCTATGCATTGTAAAGTTAAGCTTTTGAATTCTCATTAAAAATGTGACTGGATTTGAAAACCCATAGCATAGCTAAAGGTGTAAGGAAAATGCATGTTTGTGTGTACCAACAAAACTTTAATGGTGAATTTTTTCGATTTAGCTACATATAGCTATAGCTAACTAGCTAGCTGTGGTTTCAACTAGCATCACAATGCATTTTATTAATATTTCATAAGGGTCTCATTCCGAGGATTCATAGCTTGCAATCGGACAAACTTCAGCAAAAACTTGGTATGGCATTTAGCTATAGCCAATTCATTATGCTACAATTTTGTTTTGTTTCTATAGATAAGGGAGATGATCTTGGTGCCCTACATGACTTAGATTTTGTCATGATCAAGTATCCACGTAAAAGAAATTCCAATTCACTACCTCATGAAAGAGTGTTCACAATGGATTATGAAAATGTGGTATGTATAAGTAAAGAAGATTTAGCTATGTATAGCTATAAGCATGAATTAGCTACAGAGTTTGAATATTTACACACTCAGGTAATAATGTGGCGTCAAACTGAGTTTTCAAAGTTTAATCGGTCCAATTCTCGTAAGGGATGATTAACTGTAGTAACTATATGTATAATATTATTGTCTTAATAGTATTAACTGAACACATTGTTGAAGTAAGGGAAAAACAGAATTCAGATGGATTTGATCGGTATCCTTTTGAAGAGGCAGAGGAACAATCATTTTCTCTTCTGGTTGAAGGAGAGATACAAGGTAAGTTTTATATACAAAGGCTGTTAAGCAGCTATCTTATATGCCTGGTAAACTTTCAGCTGGGCCAACTGGCAACACATATACTGTTCTAAAATCCCTTGATCTAGTATGCGATGAGAGTCAAGAGAAGCAACTTTGGTGTCGAGCAGTATGTAATAACCATATGATAGCTATCAATATTAATGCTAGCACAGTTAGCTACAATATCTAGTTATAGCTAGCTATATGAGTAGCTATAGATAGCTACATAGTTGTATATTATAATAAGTTGTATCTTTTGTTTTTACAGTTGAAGTCAATTGTAGCTCCCAAGAGGCACTTGAGCATGTATTCCAGCCGTTTTGAATTTACTGATCCAACAATATTGTATCCTTTCATATAGCTATGTAGCTACATAGCATCTCACTGACCCATTAGCTACATAGCATCTTACTGACCCATTAGCTTAGTCCTGGTGGCCTGTATATCATGATCCGGATGTGACCTTGATTAAAATAATGAAATCTACAGTTGTAGGTAGCTGTAGCATAATTGAGGTGAGCCTTAGCAAGCCCCACCATACTGTGAAATCTGTCTTCTTGCTTGCTTGCTTGTTTGATACATCATTCCTTATATGGCTGAAAGCTATTAGTGCTTTACATCAAACAGGTCTGGTGGAGTGCTAACCAACATTACATCAAACATGTGGAGTGCATGCAGAATGATATGGGTATATATACCAAACCATAAGTTATTGTGTGAACAGAACTTTCTAATCAAGGACATAGAAAGCTTAGCAGATCAACTTTGTATTTGTATGAACCAATAGTTTTATTTGGAGGCTGTTGGGATTGTAGGCCAGACAGGCATTGAAAATATTGGCAGCCTACACAATATAGCTAGATTGTTGATTATAAAAGATATAAGAAACAACTTCCTCTACTCTGCTTAGTCAAAAGGGCTTCACTTTTCTTTCTGGTACCACTGCATGTACTTATGGTTTATTGCATGCTTATGATGCTGACAAATTAACAATAATACTCTCTAATAGAACATACAGTTATATATTGAAAATATTTTCATCTGTAAAGAAGTTTGAAATTTCTATATCCTACCCTCATTTTGTCTACCTGCCTGCCTGCATGCCTGCCTGCCCGCCTGCCTGCCTGCCCGCCCGCCAGCCCGCCCGTCTGCCTGCCTGCCATAGACCTAGTATTGCTAAGGCTACATCTTCAATTTTTGTGACACTGCAGACCTGCTCCAAAGATGGTATATCCACTGCCCTTGTGTTTCCTTTGTCCTCCTTACTCTTCTTTCTTTGTTATAATACCACAGAAGGGTACGAGAATTTCAGTGTAAATACATATTTTCATAGTGACCCTTAACTACTATTCAGGCTAATATAAGTATGTTATACCATAAGCTAGGGATATTTTCATATTGAAATATTAGTATATTGATTAAGAAAATACCATAAGAATTCAACTAGCTATAGTTACGTACCTGTTTCTTTAACAACTGTTAGATGGTTAAAGTCTCATTGGATATTACTATCAGAAGGAGAATCTGAGATTAAGGAATGTACAGCTGTTTCATTTGGTCGCAGTGTTGCATCTCAAATACCTGCCTATGTTCTCAAACACTATGTTGATGTAAGCTTGCATCATGAAATGCAGTGTGATTAAATAATACATAAAATTCCTAGTTAGCTCATCAATATAAGCTAAGGTTGTCATTGCATCATGGTAGTTCCCTTCACTGGGATAGTTTTATCCTCTACTACAATTTGCTGTGTAAGATAGATGATTCTAATTGTTTGGTAAGTGCCCTTAACATAAATAATATACAAACTATTAAATGTGTGTATGCGTGTGCCATTAGTTATTAAAATTGTACCAAGACTATGCCAAGGATTTTCCTACTTTGGGAATGACAGTGGAAGAATTCAAGAAGTTTTTAATAGAGCAACAAAATGTAGGCTAGGTAGCTACAGTACAGCTATAGCTATAGCTAGAGTTTAAATTTTTCTAGTGGAGTTTAGATGATGCAACTGATGAGCAATGTGACCAGCTAATGCATCGCTATGATTATTATCACAGAGCTTTCAAAATGTACATGGCTAAGGGAAATCCAAAAAAATTTAGCATCATACTACGCCTCTTTTCTTTTACTGGTTTCTTAAGGTATTTCAGCAAAACAAGCTTTCCACAAATGCATGTTATTGGTATTATTGTTGTAGCTTCTTGCGGAGTGTAGATAATTGTGTAATTGACAGAAAACATGAAGATGTGTATCAGGTAACTAGCTATAAAGCCTTTGAATTTACTAACATTTCCTAATTAAGGATATGACCCAACCACTCAGTCATTACTTTATCAACTCCTCACATAACACTTACTTGGAAGGGCATCAGTTTACAGGACGCTCAACTACTGATGCTTATGTGAGGGCATTACTACAAGGATGTCGCTGTCTGGAGTTGGACTGTTGGGATGGTATGAACATTGAACTGTCCATGTAATGTATATGCATTACAAAATAAGAACATTTGTAGCTATTTATACTTACATCAGAGTGTATAGCTAGCTATATAGTTAACAACTGGTTAGTTCTAGCTCTATATGCATGGCACTATAAATGTTTCATTTTTACTAACAGGTCCTAATGGAGAACCAAAGATCACACATGGCCACACGGTTGTGTCAGAATTATCACTTGAGGAAGTAGCACAAACCATTAATGTGAGAGTAACTATATTGACACTACATTTAGTTGACTAGTGTTGTGCAGTCATATTATAGCATTAGCTAATAACAACACAATCCATGTATCTAACTAGTAGCTATATACATAATCTAGTTTGATGGTTTTTCCAGGAATATGCATTTCATGTATCAGATTACCCAATTATTCTATCACTGGAAAATCACTGTAATGAGACACAACAGGTAGCCGCATATATCTGCATGTGTATAATTTATACTTGATCATAGCTATGTATAGCTAGCTTCATCAGTAACATTTTGTATGAGGTGATAGCTATAGCTTGTAAGAAAGAACCCTTATGATATAACATTTGAGAAATTATGACTAGTTACATCTCTCTCCCATTACATAGCTATACTGTTAAAAATGGGTAGTTGTGGTAACTCCAAAAGGTGTTGTTTTCAGACCAAAAAGTCTGAAAACAACTCCTTTTGGAGTTACCACAACTCCTCATTTTTAACAGTGTATAGGTGCAATTATTCATTCAATGTTGCATTACTCATATAGGCTAAAATGGCAGAGATATTTCAGGAAATTTTTGGCAGTAAATTAGTCACAAAAAATTTGGTTGAAGAGAACAATTTGAACCGATTACCTTCACCAGATAAACTGAAAGGAAAAATTATACTAAAAGGTAGAAAATCATCAGACGAAAGAACATCAGATGAAAGAAGAAAATCAGATGAAAGGAGAACATCTGATGAAAGAAGAGGAATAGTGCAGCAGGTATAGCTACTGAGCTGTATATGACTACTTAATTATACTGCAAGCAGAATGCCAGTCCACTAGCTTAGTCAGGCACTTCACTTAGCCACGTCCTGGGCTGCCCAACATTTTCCTAAATTGTGCCAATCATGCACCCTAAGACTTGGGTCCAGCATAATAGGATGTTAAATGTTATAAATGAGTGTACATGTATATTGTGTGGAAAACCTATACATATATATAGCTAGCTATACATGCTATAGCTATGTATATATGTGTATATGCATGGTTTTCAGCATACAGGTATAGCTACATGTGTTTGTTTGTGTATGTGGGTGTGCATATAAATCATATAGTGTATATGTATCAATCGTATGAGTTTATATACATAATGCATGCAGTGCCTAAAATAACTATTTTTTAACACTGCACAAAAGTTTAGCTAATGCAGATATCTCAAGTTTGGAATCGTAAGAATCAAGACTACAGCCAAGCTTAAAATTCATCACAACATTTATCTCATATGCGACTACATCGCCCACTTTCATGTGACGGCTAAAAATACCTAATTGTATGCAATTTATTTGGGCACACACTAAACAAGTCAGCCCTCTGTTAGATTTTAGCTAGTACTAAATTATGTGTGTATGATGGATGTGTTTAACAGTTTTATGATGAATGATGACAATTTAATACTGCACAATTTACATTTTATCACTGCACATTTTAGCTTTATCACTGCACATTTGTGCAGTGATAACCCCTTATTTTAGGCACTGAATGCATGTAGCTATACTGTGTGCATGTATACACAATAATAATATATTAGCTAGTTACATAGCTATGTGTAGCTAGATTTATATGACAATAAACACTACTTTACTGCATTTATAGATAAGCAGAAACGGCTGTGACCATTTTGGCTATTGCTATAGTAACTAGTTACGTAGCTAGCTGGCTAAGCTACCCGATTTCATGTATAAGATATGGGAGTGAAATTAATTTAGTCATCATAAATTCCTATAGTTATACTAGCTACTAGAGTAACAGGTTATACATGGCTCAATTGGCTACTAACTAAATTCTTTAATTATGTAGCTCTGGAAAAGAATTATTGGACAAAATAGTACTCGATCTTCTGACAGTGACAATGGAAGTTCTGAATTACAAGCCTCACAGGTAGCCAGCTAGCTATAGCTGATCTACATACATGTATTGGTGCTATAGTTGGGATTTAAAAAATTTAGCTAACAAGGAAGAGAACCTGTCCATTGTAATATTAGCAGCTTATATTGTGGCTAATGAATGACTGTACACTTAGCTAGACCTTTATCTAAGAAAGGACCATACATTTTACAGCTATTAGATATACAGATAATTAAACTAAATTTTTAAGAGATTCTGTACTACAAAGATCAATTCATATAGCTATAACCCAGTGGCGGAGGAAGCTACTGAAAGTTAGGGGGGCCACTTATTTAAACTCAAATGATTTTCTATTGCAAAAATTGAATTCCTATGATGAGTCTTAAAATTTAAGAGGAGTCATGGCCCCCCTGGCCCCCCTACTTCCGCCGCCTATGCTATAACCAGTTGGCTATATAGGTTTTATTTAGGGATCTTGTAAATCTGAGTGTGAAGAAGAATATAAAGAAGAGGAGCAAAAGCAATTATACGAGGTTGAAAACTATTATATAATGGTGCAGCCAATAATGTCTATTAAAATAACAGAACTTAAGCAAACTAGTAGTGTACTGCCAAGCGAAGCGTATTAAGCCATGGAAATGGGAGGAACAACAACAAACATCTGTTTGTAATATGTTCTCGTTTGGTGAATCTACTGCTTTAAACAAATGTAAAGAGCATCCTAAAGGTAAATGATTATAATTATATAGCTAGCTAGCTATAAACATCCATCAGTTAGCTAGCTGTTGGTTTGCACATCACACCTTTACAGTGAGAAATTGTTTTAACAGAAAGGCCAATGTTAGCCTGTACAGAAAGACAGTTTGTCAGAACATACCCATCTGGTGCAAGAATTGACTCATCTAACTATGATCCTCACCCAATGTGGAATTACGGTATTCAAATGGTTGCTCTCAATGTACAAACACCTGGTAAGTCATTAAATATAATTATATAGCTATAATTAGCTTGTAATTTATAATTTATCAGGATTGCCGATGTTTCTCAACCAAGGAAAGTTTCGACAAAATGGAGGGTGTGGGTATATACTAAAGCCCAAAGTCATGAGAGATCCTCATGAAACAGGTATTGCTTATTTGGTTAGCTACAGTATGTAGCTAGCTACTGTCAGTAATCTCTATTGCTTTATGTAATGCAGTATACAATCCAGATATGACAAGTTCACACCATGAAGTTACACCTGTTAACTTAGAGATCACTGTGAGTAATTAGATTAGCTGTAATAACATCAGTACATGCATATCTGCTTATTCACTCTATATATTAGCTCTTGTCGGGCCAAAACTTTATAATTCTTAACAAGAAGACATCTACTGTGGAAGTACTTTATCAAACCTATGGTATTCCGCATGATTGTGAGTCCCTGAGGCATATGGTTTTAAGTGTAAGGAGATTTATAGCTAGCTAACTAATTAACTGATAAATACTTTCATGTAGGATAATACTAATCCATTATGGCCACAATGTAGTGGTGCTCTAAAGCTTGCAAAGACCATTTTAATGCCTGAATTAGTAAGTTATCATGACAATGTACTTGCTTACATCACATGTCCACATAAACAGTGTCTGGTGCTGTTTGCTATATACATTAACGTTCACCGTAAGCTTAAAGCTGGGACAAAACAAGTGTTATTAGGACAGAATGTGTTCCCATTAACTAGCCTTAAATCAGGTGAGAGATTCTGTTATAATTAATCTAGATACTATAGCTATGGTAATAATTTCTGTACATCATTAATTACATATAGCTACAGTAACTGTGCAAACTTCTACATAATTATACATAGACTATAGCTATAGCTAGTCGTTCAGTCAGTTGTGTAGTTATCAAACTGGCTAATTATATGAGCACATGTACAGGAATACATTACATTCCTCTGCGTAAACCTGGTGGAGATCCTGTTTCGCACATTGGGATATTTGTTAAGATTAAGCTAAGTCAGGAACAAGCTTCTGATGAATTAGAATTCAGCCTTGACTCTGACACACAGCAGACCAATGAATCATTAGAGAATACAATTGCAGTCAAAAATTCTGATAGTCAAACAACTGATGTTACAAATTCAGAATCCACTCGCATTGGTGATGGAGTCCATCGTAAATCACAAGTCAATGTTACAGCAGATGTGCACTGTGACAGTATTAACAACATTTCAAGTGACTGTTAACTAACCAATTAGTTGCATAACCATGCATGCGTGTATTTTCTTGTTTGTGTTATTAATATAGCTAGTATAAGTACTGTGGCTAGCTAGTAGCTACTATGATTATCCTTTGCACTAATGTGTACCTGTATTTGCAAATACATAACAGAGCTAGCTCTGTACAACAGATATATAATAATTATTATTCAGTCATGTAGCTATAGTTATCTTGTTGAGTCACAATTATGCAAACAAGCTAACTATAGCTAATTAAGCTACTGAGCTACATATATATATACGTAGCTATATAGCTAGCCAACTAGCTAGCTAGCTAGCAAGGTCAGTTGACTCAATTTTCTATTTAGCTAGCTAGTTAGCTACCTAGCATATTGCTGGCTTGTTATATAGCTATGGGTTTGTAGCATAGGCAAATTGATCTAGCTAGCTAAAGCTTTGCTTTTGACTTGAATTGTATCTTCCAACTTTTATTTCTGATCTATAGACTTTGAAAAAAGGGGCACAGCCTTTACAACTAGATCATTATGATCTTGGAGGCTAGGTTGGGAAAAGTAGTGTGCAAAGCAATACTATAGGGGGTCTGGGAGGATGCCCCTTGCGGCCTTAAGCATGTAATATGTGATTAGCTAAGGCCCCCGCGTTATTGCCGGAACTATATACGTATTCAAAACCTCAGTCTATAAATAGATTACTGTCTGACATTAATACCACAGAAGTGTGGCTACATATCTGGAAGGGGTCATGTCACTCATTCAGATACCAAATTGATCTGATGATTCAAGTTTAGCTGGGTAGCTAGAAAAATAATATGGCTATAATATATCGGTATTTATACAAGCCAGCTCAAAATGGTATACCCACGCAATGATTACTGATCCGAAAATTACCGATAATAATCGGAAACGTGTCACGCTTTTTATAAACTATCTTTAAATTTAATTAAAACTTAACGACTCAAGTGAGGTCATAGTACAAGCTATAGTTGTATATAGTAAACATTATGATGGAGACAGCTCATAAGAGCGTTTAAAAATGGTGTGCTAAAATAACCAGCCAATATGTGCTATTATAGCACAGAGTTGGTATGTCAAAATAGCACTCCATGTGTTAAATAGCATGCCTATGTGTGCTGTTTTACCGCATAACACAGTAGCTGTGCTATTTTAATACACTAGTGTGTAGCTTTGACACATAAAATGTCATAAATTATAACACACTTTAAATGTCCTCAAAATTGACACACTACACACCCAGGTGCATTTTAACACACAAAAATGTATCAAACTTACACGTTTGTGCTATAATAACACACAAAATGGTGTGTCAAATTTGAGGACACTTAAAATACAGTAACACACTTGTTTTTACTGTGTACGGCTTCTCGTCTAGCAGCACTGAGCAAAGCAGGGCAAAAGGAATAAGAGATGTCGGACACAAGACTCGAAATCATGAACATGCACAGTCAAGTAAAAAACCGAGTAAAAAACAACCTAGTGATGTAAGCAAAGACGAGTTAGACACTGCAGTACGAGGCGACACAGTATTTAACTCCCGATTGCGATCTATGAGATCTAGCGTCAAGGATGAGCAACCGGAAGTCGAAAATTTTTTGAAGCAAGGATGGCTAGATATATAAGACCACTAGAGGAAAGATCACTTCAGGTCTCACAAGAGGTCAACACGAGCACAGACAACACAGAAAATTTCAACTTACAGAGTGTTCCCTGGAATACAGCCAATTGCTTCAAAGAGTCAGTTGCTAAGTTAGGCGTGACTGAGGCCAAGCAAACTTGTTTCTCATCCTCACCCGCATGGTTTTCAATATCACCGCCTCAACTTTCATTACCCTAAAATTTCTCACAGGTAGCTAATTCAATTTTTACCTATTTTTACAATTTAACAATTAAGCTTTTTTCATATTAGTTGAATATAATGAATAATGAAAAATGACCGCCCGCCCGCATATAGCTAAGCACAAAATTTATAGTGGATGAGAAACAAGGAATCAATTAATGCAAGTTTGCCTAGCCTTATAAGCTAGCCTAGATAGATACCGTACATAGCGTTATATAGATCATTGTATATACATGGTAGCTAATATAAGTTGAGATAAGACAGAGTTTTGCATGTAGCCAGCCTGTTGGCTCATACATGCATGCATGGTTAACTATCTCGGATATAGCTATAGCTACCGAATTGCCATGGAATTATTAGCCTGTGTAGCTGCCTATAGTGTAGCCACCTCCCGGCGGAAACCACGAAGGTCTATGTTATTGTTGTGCAGTTGGAATTTAGCTAATTAGTGTCATCGAGCAAGTGGTAATCCTTCCGCTTAATATACTATTATTATATTAATTAATGTACAGACCCCCAGAATGGGGTATTAACGTACATATAATGGTTATTCTTCATGCATGCACTTGCTTCTTAACAGTGGAAGCCAAGGCCTTAAGTTGACAATGTATATAGCTAGCTACTTTCTGCGGTCACACACACAAACACACACACACACAAACACACACTACACACATATACATGCATACATGCACGCACACAATTTATATCAAGATTTGCATATGCTTGCCTCATTTAATTGATTTGAAGTCATTTAGTTACATTTTCCTATCGTTAACACCATTCCACTTGCCATATTCTCCTCAAAACTAATGACATAGCTAGTTGCTACTAAACATGACATAACAAAACAAACCTCATGCAGAGTTTATATAGCTACTTAATTTGATTTATAGCTCATAATTTACCCGATTGAAAATGGTCCACTTTCAATAGGCTAAAAAGATGGCAGATGAATTGCACTATATATACGGCCGGTATATAGCTAAGTGTTTTTTGAAGAGACGTTAAAAATTAGCACAAAAAACCAGGGGCATAGCTAACATAAAAATTTGTGTGAGTATACTGATAATTTATTCCATTCAAATAGACAAACGCACAGAGGCCTAAAATTTGTATCATACACACTAAAAACAAACGTGCTATTTTAGCACACTAAAGTGTGCTAAACTGATGTCTCCAGTTTTAGCACATTACACATGTGCTATTTTTACAAGTGTGCTATTTTAACACATTAAAGTGTGCTATTTTAGCACAGTAAAGTGTGCTATATTATAATTGTGCTATATTGCTATAATTATAATGAATTCAAAATAACTTGAAATATACATATTACACATGTACATGTATGTATATAATTTTATACAATACTATGACACTTTCTAAACTCTGCATTACATCCAGTTCAGTTCGCTTTGGTGGATTCATAGCTGAACTCAGTAGCAGCTAAGTTGTATGCTGATATGGAATGGCTGAAATGATAGTGATTCTCTTTAATGCAGTCTGGATCTAAAATATAATACATGCACAATAAGTACGATGAATTCTTATCCAATGTTATAACCTGGTGTGATCCCTTTTGCAGTGCCATGTATACAATATCCTGTAGTTTGAATTCCTGTAAGACAAAATTATGTTCTATATAATTATACATTCTACATTTACATGCATTGATGCTTACATGTATATTATCTATAGACGAAACTGATGATAGCTAACTGCTCGACAAACTCACAATTTGAATATAGTTCCACACTGAAAGTAAACATATCAGCTAGCTAGCTAAATGTTAACATGTAACATACCTATTTTCTATGCAGATATAGCAATAGGTCATGGACAGATCTTTAACAGAAAAGTGTTCTATTACATTCACACATGCAGAGTAATAACGTGTACCTCAAGAGTGTTACCATGCATGTATCAGATGAATCGGCTCACAGTATATGAATAGGCTATGGTCAGCTCTCTGCATATGCATCAGTCTTCCTGTGCCTCTGTGTTGGGATTGCTCTCTTCTAAATTCAGCTAGGCTTAAGTCTATTATGCTTTTATTATTCTTTCCGGAAATTCTTTTTAAAATCACCTATTATTCTTGAATTTATTCCCACAAAAATTGCAGTTTTAACCAAACTTGCTAGTACAAATAATATTACAACAAATAATTACCTTAAAATTAAGTATGAAAGCCGTCAGCAGCAAAAGATTTCCTCAGATGTTGCCATAGATACGAGAAATATTTGATTGTGGGTTTAAATTTGTACAAGTGTGAGTGTATAATGGCTTGGAAAACAAGACAACCGCCTTGATTTTAAATATATCAGTGATTATAAAGTAAGTTTCTTGTACTTTTAAGCTACAAGTGTTAGTTTATAACACAGTGTAAATTAAAATATCCTATTATTCCGGAATTATTCTCAATTCTTTTTCATCCGATTATTCCCAAAATTATTAGACGCATGCCTAAATTCAGCTTCATAATATTGAGCAACTTCATTTTACTTTTGCCAGGCCAGACATGAGTGATGTGATGCATGTCATTTCAGCTGACCAAACTGAACAATGGGAGAAAGAAAAGTGCTAGTAACTAATGGAAAATATTTTTATGAACACTGTAAGTAAACTGATATACTTGAAAAATGATATTGTCACGTATTATGAAAAGTAAACTGATATAGTTACTTGAAAAATGATATATTGTCACGTATATGAAGTTCATATACGTGACAATATCATTTTTCAAGAGTATCAGTTTACTTACAGTGTTCATAAAAAGATTTTCCATTAAGTTACTAGCACTTTTCTTTCTCCCACTGTTCGGTTTGGTCAGCTGAAATGACATGCATCACATTACTCATGTCTGGCCTGGCAAAAGTAAAATGAAGTTGCACAATACTGCAAAGCAGACCGCTGTCTAAGGCTCAGGCTTGAAACCATTGAAATATATATACATATTACACATGTACATGTATGTATATAATTTTATACAATACTATGACACTTTCTAAGCTGCTGCATTACATCCAGTTCAGTTTGCTTTGGTGGATTCATAGCAGAACTCAGTAGCGGCTAAGTTACATGCTGATATGGAATGGCTGAAATGATAATGATTCTCTTTAATGCAGTCTGGATCTAAAATATAATACATGCACAATAAGTACGATGAATTCTTATCCAATGTTATAACCTGGTGTGATCCCTTTTGCAGTGCCATGTATACAATATCCTGTAGTTTGAATTCCTGTAAGACAAAATTATGTTCTATATACATACAATCTACATTTACATGCATTGATGCTTACATGTATATTATCTATAGACGAAACTGATGATAGCTAACTGCTCTGTTTACCAGAAATTGTGACTGCTGTATTAGGATGTTTCATAGATATTTCACAAATATTTCATACTGCTGCGGCTGTATATAGTTTAACAGAAACCTTAGTTAGATTTAAGGATCCTGTAGACCAAAGTATTAGTGGCTTGGTTTAGTAATGAAATCCTTAGAAATGCATATAATATTCATGTTGCTTTTGAGGAAGTGGCTTCACCATGGTTTGAAGTCACTTCCTCAAGAACAACATAAATATTATTTGCATCTCAATACTAAAGCAATCCACTAATACTTTGTTCCAAAGGATCCTTAAGTCTACTAAGGTATCTGTTGAACCATACTGTGGCTACAGTATGAAATATTTTGAAACACTCTAATAAAGCAGCCACCAATTTCTGGGGTGACGACCTCACAATTTGAATATAGTTCCACACTGAAAGTAAACATATCAGCTAGCTAGCTAAATGTTAACATGTAACATGCCTATTTTCTATGCAGATATAGCAGTAGGCCATGGACAAATCTTTAACAGAAAAGTGTTCTATTACATTCATGCACACATGCAGAGTAATAACATGTACCTCAGAGTGTTACCATGCATGTATCAGATGAATCGGCTCACAGGATATGAATAGGCTATGGTCAGCTCTCTGCATATGCATCAGTCCTCCTGTGCCTTTGTGTTGGGATTGCTCTCTTCCAAATTCAGCTTCATAATATTGTGCAACTTCATTTTACTTTTGCCAGGCCAGACATGAGTGATGTGATGCATGTCATTTCAGCTGACGCTAAAATTACGTATACCGCTGCTTGGAAGGACAGTGGGATGGACATGGCATATGATCTATGCATGCAGCAATGTTTTGTAGAGTTGTTTGTCCCATTTTATTGGCAGCAGAGGGAGTGATTTTGGTGGATTTTTTGGTGGGGGAATCCCGCCTTGCTCAGATGGTTAACAATTTTCAAATTTAATAATATTGTTGGTGGTAAAAGTTTAACCGTTATACCAATCATGTTTTAGCTATGAGGATTCTGCTGCCTTCGTTACATTGTGCTCCGGGGATGAAAAGGTAACATTTTCTTCAGAATTTCATCTTAATTCATGCAATCGCTAGACTTCATCACAAAGCTTCCACGAATGGATGGAGACCAGAGTAAACTTACTAGTATTAAAAGGTTGGGAAGCGATATCGCGGCATTTAGGACAGTTTTGCAAAAGTTGTAACATTTTATCACGTGATTTGCATCTATTTTAGCAGATTAGTGTTAACAGAAATTGGCGCTAATCTAGCATTTTCTATTTGACACCAAGCCTAATATGTCGAGGGGTTTGCTAGTTAATTATCGATGGTTGATTTTTTACATTGGTAACCCGTTTAAGTGCAAACCAACATTACATCAAACATTACATAGCATGCGAACCATTAAGTGCTAACCATAGCATGTATATACCATTCAAGTGCTAACCATTGATATTATTACATATGTTATTTCAATCCGCTGTAATTACTTTACTGTTAATATCTCTGGGAACATCCCAGTTTTCATGAAATACGCACCGGTAGTCCGGTACAAATTTTTAAGACCATCATGCACTGTTGCTTGTACACTGAGACTGAACTATACTAGTGACATGTTTTGTTCTCTGTGCTTAATTATTACAATGTCAAATTGCATGTGAAAGTCATCAGTGGTAGCTAAGTAGCTAGCTATATACATATTTTTATATGTACCAATACTGTGAAAACTTCTAAAAGAAGATTATACACAGATATAGCTAGCTAATTATTTAATTATTAAGTCTATAATAGTCTCGTAATACTGACTTAAATGATTCGGTTGAGGTAGATTCAATCATGTGGCGTGGCAAAGAGTTCCATAGTCTGGACGATGATGGCACAAAAGAGTGTTGGTATTACAAAATGTTTCAGCTAATCGGGGCATATGGCAAGATCTAGTTTGTAATTGCGGGTATATATTGCATGCAATATCTGTGAATGAAATTCAGCTAGGTATGTAGCTATTCAGATGGCAGGTAGCTAGATGTTCTGTTTTAAGATGTTATAGAGCATAATTAAACGAGATTGATCTCTACGTGACTACATGCATCTATCAAAGCACCAGGCTCACCCCTCAATGCCGTGCATTTTACCTCAGTAGTTATTCTAGTATACTATATGATGCGCGCTAGTAAGTGTATATATGCTTGTATATACACACCTTGGAATTCCTTTGATGTATGACTTCATATATACACGCTCATGCACAGTAGCTATACCTCGTATATATACAGCTAGCTATAGCATACGTAGCTAACTATCATCAGTATAAGGCCATGCATTGTCGTGCCATGCACATGTATAAACTATATAGCTATATAGATAGCTAACCTAAGTCTGCCTATAGCATGTAGACTTATAATTAGATTATGATTGGCTAGTTAGCGCATGCATGCATGCATGCAGTGTTAATTTCTCTGGATCGGTGATTGCAGGCGTGTAGCTAGGGCAGGTATAATTGCTCTCGAGCTTGATTGACAAGCGCTTTGTTAAAGTTAATCATGAAGCAATTTTTAAAAAATTGGAGGTATGTACATATGCATTCTGATAACATATGCAATTTTTAAAACTGTGCATGTTTTTGCAGAATGGAACTTGCATCAGCAATAAAGAAACTTTAAAGACTCCATATATTGGTATTTTGGGAGAAGATATTACAAAAGTATCCAGCTTTACAATAATAGTGGAGAGACAAGCTGTTGTAACTGTGAACAATTTTAGAAAGGCTATCCTGGCTTTAATGGCTTGCTATTATACCTTCAATATACAGTATCCCAAGGAAGTTACAAACACACTTTTATTCATCGAGAGGTACCTACTTGGTGTTACAACAGGACCAAGAATATCTACTTCAGCATTACAGACTGTCAGTGCCATTACCAAATTATGAGACTTTATGCTGCTATGCAGTGTGGCTATAGTTATGAAACATGCATCATGTAACTCAGTATAAACTTATTTGTGTCTTAACTGTGTATGCATTTGACTTACGTTGTACTGTACTAGTGTTAATCATCAATAATTTATATATCTATAGTTAAATAAAGTACCAATATAATAAAAAGTAACAATAACAGATCTAGACACTGTATTATAGCAGGGCCAATGTTAAAACTACAATTTCAACCTAGTTATATTACAGTATATTAAGCCTGTCATTTTAACAGGTACTGATGTTGTTAAATAAAGGACAATCAAACTACAAGTCTAACTTTGTTAAAACTACAGGATCATTTTAACAGTGTACCTGCCCTAGCTACACGCCTGCAATCACCGATCCAGAGAAATTAACACTGCATGCATGCATGCATGCGCTAACTAGCCAATCATAATCTAATTATAAGTCTACATGCTATAGGCAGACTTAGGTTAGCTATCTATATAGCTATATAGTTTATACATGTGCATGGCACGACAATGCATGGCCTTATACTGATGATAGTTAGCTACGTATGCTATAGCTAGCTGTATATATACGAGGTATAGCTACTGTGCATGAGCGTGTATATATGAAGTCATACATCAAAGGAATTCCAAGGTGTGTATATACAAGCATATATACACTTACTAGCGCGCATCATATAGTATACTAGAATAACTACTGAGGTAAAATGCACGGCATTGAGGGGTGAGCCTGGTGCTTTGATAGATGCATGTAGTCACGTAGAGATCAATCTCGTTTAATTATGCTCTATAACATCTTAAAACAGAACATCTAGCTACCTGCCATCTGAATAGCTACATACCTAGCTGAATTTCATTCACAGATATTGCATGCAATATATACCCGCAATTACAAACTAGATCTTGCCATATGCCCCGATTAGCTGAAACATTTTGTAATACCAACACTCTTTTGTGCCATCATCGTCCAGACTATGGAACTCTTTGCCACGCCACATGATTGAATCTACCTCAACCGAATCATTTAAGTCAGTATTACGAGACTATTATAGACTTAATAATTAAATAATTAGCTAGCTATATCTGTGTATAATCTTCTTTTAGAAGTTTTCACAGTATTGGTACATATAAAAATATGTATATAGCTAGCTACTTAGCTACCACTGATGACTTTCACATGCAATTTGACATTGTAATAATTAAGCACAGAGAACAAAACATGTCACTAGTATAGTTCAGTCTCAGTGTACAAGCAACAGTGCATGATGGTCTTAAAAATTTGTACCGGACTACCGGTGCGTATTTCATGAAAACTGGGATGTTCCCAGAGATATTAACAGTAAAGTAATTACAGCGGATTGAAATAACATATGTAATAATATCAATGGTTAGCACTTGAATGGTATATACATGCTATGGTTAGCACTTAATGGTTCGCATGCTATGTAATGTTTGATGTAATGTTGGTTTGCACTTAAACGGGTTACCAATGTAAAAAATCAACCATCGATAATTAACTAGCAAACCCCTCGACATATTAGGCTTGGTGTCAAATAGAAAATGCTAGATTAGCGCCAATTTCTGTTAACACTAATCTGCTAAAATAGATGCAAATCACGTGATAAAATGTTACAACTTTTGCAAAACTGTCCTAAATGCCGCGATATCGCTTCCCAACCTTTTAATACTAGTAAGTTTACTCTGGTCTCCATCCATTCGTGGAAGCTTTGTGATGAAGTCTAGCGATTGCATGAATTAAGATGAAATTCTGAAGAAAATGTTACCTTTTCATCCCCGGAGCACAATGTAACGAAGGCAGCAGAATCCTCATAGCTAAAACATGATTGGTATAACGGTTAAACTTTTACCACCAACAATATTATTAAATTTGAAAATTGTTAACCATCTGAGCAAGGCGGGATTCCCCCACCAAAAAATCCACCAAAATCACTCCCTCTGCTGCCAATAAAATGGGACAAACAACTCTACAAAACATTGCTGCATGCATAGATCATATGCCATGTCCATCCCACTGTCCTTCCAAGCAGCGGTATACGTAATTTTAGCGTCAGCTGAAATGACATGCATCACATCACTCATGTCTGGCCTGGCAAAAGTAAAATGAAGTTGCACAATATTATGAAGCTGAATTTGGAAGAGAGCAATCCCAACACAAAGGCACAGGAGGACTGATGCATATGCAGAGAGCTGACCATAGCCTATTCATATCCTGTGAGCCGATTCATCTGATACATGCATGGTAACACTCTGAGGTACATGTTATTACTCTGCATGTGTGCATGAATGTAATAGAACACTTTTCTGTTAAAGATTTGTCCATGGCCTACTGCTATATCTGCATAGAAAATAGGCATGTTACATGTTAACATTTAGCTAGCTAGCTGATATGTTTACTTTCAGTGTGGAACTATATTCAAATTGTGAGGTCGTCACCCCAGAAATTGGTGGCTGCTTTATTAGAGTGTTTCAAAATATTTCATACTGTAGCCACAGTATGGTTCAACAGATACCTTAGTAGACTTAAGGATCCTTTGGAACAAAGTATTAGTGGATTGCTTTAGTATTGAGATGCAAATAATATTTATGTTGTTCTTGAGGAAGTGACTTCAAACCATGGTGAAGCCACTTCCTCAAAAGCAACATGAATATTATATGCATTTCTAAGGATTTCATTACTAAACCAAGCCACTAATACTTTGGTCTACAGGATCCTTAAATCTAACTAAGGTTTCTGTTAAACTATATACAGCCGCAGCAGTATGAAATATTTGTGAAATATCTATGAAACATCCTAATACAGCAGTCACAATTTCTGGTAAACAGAGCAGTTAGCTATCATCAGTTTCGTCTATAGATAATATACATGTAAGCATCAATGCATGTAAATGTAGATTGTATGTATATAGAACATAATTTTGTCTTACAGGAATTCAAACTACAGGATATTGTATACATGGCACTGCAAAAGGGATCACACCAGGTTATAACATTGGATAAGAATTCATCGTACTTATTGTGCATGTATTATATTTTAGATCCAGACTGCATTAAGAGAATCATTATCATTTCAGCCATTCCATATCAGCATGTAACTTAGCCGCTACTGAGTTCTGCTATGAATCCACCAAAGCAAACTGAACTGGATGTAATGCAGCAGCTTAGAAAGTGTCATAGTATTGTATAAAATTATATACATACATGTACATGTGTAATATGTATATATATTTCAATGGTTTCAAGCCTGAGCCTTAGACAGCGGTCTGCTTTGCAGTATTGTGCAACTTCATTTTACTTTTGCCAGGCCAGACATGAGTAATGTGATGCATGTCATTTCAGCTGACCAAACCGAACAGTGGGAGAAAGAAAAGTGCTAGTAACTTAATGGAAAATCTTTTTATGAACACTGTAAGTAAACTGATACTCTTGAAAAATGATATTGTCACGTATATGAACTTCATATACGTGACAATATATCATTTTTCAAGTAACTATATCAGTTTACTTTTCATAATACGTGACAATATCATTTTTCAAGTATATCAGTTTACTTACAGTGTTCATAAAAATATTTTCCATTAGTTACTAGCACTTTTCTTTCTCCCATTGTTCAGTTTGGTCAGCTGAAATGACATGCATCACATCACTCATGTCTGGCCTGGCAAAAGTAAAATGAAGTTGCTCAATATTATGAAGCTGAATTTAGGCATGCGTCTAATAATTTTGGGAATAATCGGATGAAAAAGAATTGAGAATAATTCCGGAATAATAGGATATTTTAATTTACACTGTGTTATAAACTAACACTTGTAGCTTAAAAGTACAAGAAACTTACTTTATAATCACTGATATATTTAAAATCAAGGCGGTTGTCTTGTTTTCCAAGCCATTATACACTCACACTTGTACAAATTTAAACCCACAATCAAATATTTCTCGTATCTATGGCAACATCTGAGGAAATCTTTTGCTGCTGACGGCTTTCATACTTAATTTTAAGGTAATTATTTGTTGTACATATT
>OZ005748.1:13873330-14183330 GCA_963930835.1 Spongia lamella
ACATGATCAATACAATGATGAAATACAAAATAGGAAACCATAATGTCCATGCATAGATCATGAAGGAGAGTGCTAGAAAACTCAACAAGAATCCCAATTGCTATTAAACTTCACATTACCACAGAGCAGTATTAACATAATAGACTAGATTTTGGAGCAGTGTTCAAAATCATAACAGCCAGTTTAAAGCTACATATACAATAATGAATTAACCCCAATCTGCATGTACGTACATGTACGTAACTATTTGTTGATGAATATGTGACTATAAGCCTGTGAAAACAGGTCTTATCTGTACATAGATGACTTTGAAGACATATAACTCAGTCTGCAGGTACGTAAGACCAGGCAAAGTTGATTTGCAGTTTATTGTCAAAAAAGCATGCGGGCAGGAGCTCATTTTTCATTATTCATTGCCAAAAATTTTCACTTTTTTGAAACAAAATTATCAAAAGTCATTCAAAAATTTGAACATTAGTCAAAAAATTGAAGTAAACTAAGGATAATGAAATTTGAGGTGGGTGGTGTTTGGAGTGATGTGAGCGATGATGATAAACTGTAAATCAACTTGGCCTGACCAAGCTATATGAATTACAAATTTGACACACTGAAAATGATGCAAGTTTTGAAAATTGTTACCTAATTCACAAGAGAAATTGTGTTTCATTAAATGTGCATAGTTGGGTGTGCAGATAAGAGTTATTTTCACAGACTTGGTCACATATTGAAGCAGCCATTCATATACAATGTAACTATTATAGCTACCTAGCTACGTAGCTATATACATTATTTGAATAGAATGGAAAAAGTGGCCAAAGCCAGTGCGCAAAGCATCAATTCTCAATCAGCCTTCTGGACATATAACAGAAAGTTCTACTGAAGACCAAGGTAACTATACAACTGCACGTACAATATAGCTAGTTATAGCTAGCCTGTATATCATTGGGTGGCTAATAGCTAATTTATATAGCTAGCTATGTAATCATTAGCTACCTTCTGTTTTATAAATTGATAGCTACTTAGCTACCTAATTGTCTACTATAGGATTCTTTAGAACAGGAGAGGAAGTAAAACGCTTCAGCGATACTGGAAAAGATACACCACAAACAGAATTTCCATCATTGCTGCCCAGTGAGCCACATCCATCTAAGTATCTTCGACGAGAGTCTGATGTTTTTGAACGCAGTTTGAGACCACGTGCTTCACATGCTCAAATTGCTATACAAGAAAAATTGGTAAGTGGCTAGCTAATATGGACAGTCTATCTAAATACTACCTAAATACTTTAAGATATCGAAATACCGAAAAATTAATTTACTTATTCAGTTTGTTAACTAAAAAGTTGAGTCATCTTCAAGAGCAATGTTATGCAAATTGGAGCATAAAATGCAGGCACAATAGCTATGAAAGGTGAAGATCATAATAGGTAAAAACTGAAAACATTTTGGGTAAAAATTTACTCTATAGCCTACATACATGGTGCATGTGTAAAGAAAAATATATATGTTATTCAAGTATGTGATAGGGACTCAAGGATCACACAGAAGGCTAAGCCTGTTTTAAAGTGCTCTCCTAATCCAAAGGAAACCTTGTTAATAGGCATACAATGAGAAAAAATCCCAAAACAGAAAATCCAGTCTCCCATTGTGTAAATTGAGCCAATGACTACTGGAATGCATGCATGTCAGGTGCCAGAAACCTCATGATCACATTAAAAGCCCTGGGAATTTTAGATAATGTGGTTTCAGCTAAGAAACTAACATGTTTATGCAACTATACAGCACATTTTAATGCTTCCCTAGGGTCTTATTCCAAGGATCCACAGCTTTCAATCAGACAAACTTCAACAAAAGCTCGGTATGCCATTATTCAGCTATGGCTATAGCTAGTTAATTCATGTTACTAGATGAGAAAGATGATCTTGGTGCACTGCGTGACATAGATTTTGTTATGATCAAGTATCCTCGTAAAAGAAATTCCAATTCACTACCTCATGAAAGAGTGTTCACAATGGATTATGAAAACCTGGTAAGCTAAGACTTGTAAAGCTATATAATTAGCTCTTAAATCAACTGGCTATGAGACATGTGTATAGCTACAGATATTTACATGCATACTATTTTATGTATATAGTTAATAATGTGGCGTCAAACAGAGTATTCAAAATTCAATCAGTTAAACACTCGTAAGTGACGATTAGGTAGTTAGTTGTACAATGTAATTTTTAATTTGTAGTTTTAACTGAGCAAATTGTTGACGTAAGGGAAGGACAAAATTCGGATGGGTTTGATCGCTATCCTTATGAAGAGGTGGAAGACCAGTCATTGTCTATTCTTATTGAAGGAGAGATACAAGGTAGCCAGCTAACTATACATATTGTACACCTGTTTATTGAGTGAATATCCGTCTTAAGTTTTAGCTGGGCCAGCAAGTAACACGTATGCTGTTCTAAAATCCCTTGATCTGGTCTGTAATGATCATAAAGAGCAGCAACTTTGGTGTCGAGCGGTATGTAGTGTAGCTATGTATACAAAATACAAAATATTAATTTAGGGCTATGCGATAATATAGAACATCTCTAATCACGATAATGCAGCTCATTATCACGATTATCAAAATAGTTCCTTGTATGCATATATGGAATTCACCAAAACACTACATGAGAAGTTGCAAACTATTCATTCTCTTACCCATAATATACCATCATGTATCTAGTATGTATGTGTAGCTACGTAGTTGAATCTCTGTCATAAAGTCCTCCTTTAATATATAGCTAGCATACTTTTTGTACCATGCAGTAGCAACAAATTTACATATTTTTACTCAGATATCACCTGTCACCATAGTTAAAAAATTATCACTATATTCAAACAATAATATTTTTCATCACGATTATCACATAATCGCGATTATCATGCACACAGCACTAATTACGTATGTTGTATAATGTCTTGTTATTTACAGTTGAAATCAATTATGTCTCCCAAGAGGCACTTGAGTATGTTTTCCAGTCGTTTTGAATTCACTGATCCAACAATACTGTATCCTTTCTAAACAAATGTTATGTTATAGCTACTATGCAAGGTATACAATTGGCGTTACATACATAAGGAAATAGTGTAAAAGTTCAACTACCTGTTCCTTTAACAACTGTTAGATGGTTGAAGTCCCATTGGATATTACTATCAGAAGGAGAATCTGAGATTAAGGAATATGCAGCACTTTCATTTGGTCGCAGTGTTGCATCTCAAATGCCTGCCAGTGTTCTCAAAGGCTATGTTGATGTAAGCTTGCACCATGAGATTCAGTATGCCAGATTAAAAATGCATACAATTCCTATGTAGTTAGCATATCAATACAAGCTGAAGATATCATTTCATCATGGTAATTCTCTTCACTGGGATAATTTTATCCTCTTCTACAATTTACTATGCAAGATAGATGATTCTAATTGTTTGGTATGTGTACTTAATAATCAATCTTTAAATGTGTGTATGCATGCATGTATCATTAGCTATTAAAATTGTACCAAGACTATGCCAAGGATTGCCCTACTCTGGGAATGACAGTGGAAGAATTCAAGAAGTTTTTAATAGAACAACAACATGTACGTACGTATATTTTACCTATACAGCTACCAGCTGTATCTAACTGTTTAGAGGTGACAATCCTCCATCACAAACCACAATAGTAGCTACATGGTTCATAATAGTGATTGATCAGGTTTTGAGCACAATTACTGCATCCTTTAAAGGAATTACTTGTGTGTTTACTTTGGCTGCACAATGCATAAAAGTTGGTCCAAATATTTGCAACACTTTATTTCAATGAAATAGGCCATTTGTTCATATTATTCATTTTTGACCAAAGTCGGCTAAGGTTATTAATAGGCTCAATTTCACAGCATCTTTGCCAGAGAAGAATTTATGATAGTGGGCTATAGCGGCTATATATAGCTATGACCGGCCATTTATAAATTTGTATGTCATGGCAAAGACAAAACGAGTTGTAAGTTAACTGAGGGGGAACTTTGAATGTTTGATTTTAAAACTACCCTAACTATAGCTATATAACCTGGAGAACAAATACATTAACCACTTAGCTATAGCTATATAGCTAGCTACCAATACTTGCAAATAATTTCAGGCTATTTTATGTTTCTGAGAGTTCACATTTTCATCAGTACTTGAATGAGCTGAACACCATTGCCAGCTATATAGTGAGTGAGTAGAGCAAGGACATGACAGAGATAGTGGAAATACGCGATTGGCACCTTAGCTACGTACACGACATGTATTAATGATAAACTGTAGCTGCATTTATATGGATTCACAAAACCCATTCAGTGGCAGCGGAAGGGGGACTAACTTTTATATGCAGGAGCAGAGCCTCCCAACAATATTTCAGTATGGTTGTACTTGAAATACTCTAATATAACAGTCACTTGCACAAGTTTTACTAATTCAGCCCCCAACTTTTATTTGCTTTTGCCACCTCTGCCATTGCATAATAAATGGTATGTTTATTAATGACATATCAAATATTCACACCTACCTGACATTCTAATAATTTACCCTTACACGCGCATCTATAGGTAGCCATGGCCATGATATTTGCTGCTACTGCTAATAGCCTCACAGATCGATATAGAATGCATTTTAAACTGGTTACTTTCTAGTGGAGTCCAGATGATGCAACTGATGAGCGATGTGACCAGCTGATGCATCGCTATGATTATTATCACAGAGCTTTCAAAATGTTCCTGGCTAAGGGAAATCCAAGAAACTATCAGGTCACACTACGTCTTTTCTCTTTTGCTGGCTTCCTAAGGTAATTCAGGTAAATCAAACCTTCAATTAATTTTATTGCTGTATTGTTGTAGCTTCTTGCGGAGTGTAGATAATTGTGTAATTGATAGAGAACATGAAGTTGTTTATCAGGTATCTGCTGGCAGAGAGAAAACTGAGTTTAGCTAATGAAAATTTCTATTTTGTAATTAAGGACATGGCTCAACCACTCAGTCATTACTTTATCAACTCCTCACATAACACTTACCTAGAAGGACATCAGTTGACTGGACGTTCTACTACTGATGCTTATGTGAGGGCATTACTACAAGGATGTCGTTGTCTGGAGTTGGACTGTTGGGACGGTATGAATGTTAAACTATATATGTATGCAATGTTGAGCATGCATTACAAACAAGAAAACTTGTACTTACATGCATCAGGGTGCATGTGCAATTATAATTAGTTAACTAGTTATCTCTGTATGTTTGGTAGTCCACTGGCGGAGGAAGCTACTGAAAGTTAGGGGGGCCACTTGGCTAAACTCAAGTGATTTTCAATTGCAAAAATTGAATTCTTATGGAGAGTTTTAAAATTTAAGAGGGGTCATGCCCCCCGGCCCCCCCTGCTTCCACCGCCTATGTCAGTGGTACTGTAATCCTTTCAATATAACTTTTTGTTGACTTCAAATAAAACTGTTTCATGTAAACTTACAGGTCCTAAAGGGGAACCAAAGATCACCCATGGCAACACACTTGTGTCAGAGTTATCACTTCAAGAAGTGACAGAAACCATTAATGTGAGAATAGCTAGCTATAGTTAAATTCTAACTAAAGTGTTGTATAGGTGTGTTATAACAATACAACTTATTCCATGCACATACTACCAATGCATAGCTATAGCTATTGGTTTTCTCTAGGAATATGCATTTTGTGTATCAGATTATCCAATTATTCTATCATTGGAAAATCACTGCAATGAAACACAACAGGTACATCTCTCATTAATTGTGTAAAGCCATATTATCTATCTATGTACACTCATACAGACTAAGATGGCAGAAATATTTCAGAAAGTTTTTGGCAACAAATTAGTCACAAAAAATTTGGTTGAAGAGAATAATTTGAATCGATTACCTTCACCAGAGGAACTGAAAGGAAAAATTATACTTAAAGGTAGAAATTCACAAGATGAAAGAAGAACATCAGATGAAAGAACGTCAGATGGAAGGAGAGCATCAGATGAAAGAAGAAGAATAGTGCCATGGGTATATGTTATAGCTACATATATGTAGCGGCATGAGTGAGAGTGACTTACCTGATATGTATATATGCACACACCCGAGGGCTGCAAGGGTGAGTGCATGCAGACAAATTACAGTCATCATATGCTACAAGTTAAAAGTATAGCTATAGCTAACATGCTGGTATACAAATGCTGCAGAAAAGAATTCTTGGACGAATATACAGTCGATCTTCTGATAGTGACAATGAAAGTTCTGAATTACAAGCCCCACAGGTAGCTATGTATAATATGACTGCATGTATGTACATATCTGTATAACATTTGTACATGTATTGTATGGCAGGATCATGATATGACTAACAGAGGAAATAGTTTAGAGTCTATTCTATCTGATGATGAAGACAACCTATTCACTGTACAGTAACGGCAGCTAATATATATAACTACGTAATTATTTATGAGGGTTTATATTAT
Organism: Spongia lamella; assembly: GCA_963930835.1. Lineage (NCBI taxonomy): Eukaryota > Metazoa > Porifera > Demospongiae > Dictyoceratida > Spongiidae > Spongia > Spongia lamella. Next base: position 13,879,837 of record OZ005748.1, read on the forward strand.
CACTAATTAATGGATAACCGTTTAATTATAAGCAAGACTACCTTTAGACCTTTAGCTTAGGAAAAACTATCTAGCTATATATTATTTTAGGAACTTAGGATTGCATTTGGTACTGAACTATAACTATAGAGATTATATAATGCTATAGCTAAGCTAATTCTTGGCACTAGTTACATACTTTTGTTTAGATGTGTGATAAACCTGAAAAAACTGAGTGTAAAGAAGAATATAAACCTGAGGAACAAATGAAATTACATGAGGTTAGATACTATTCTATGTGAAATCATGCTGCCAGCCATGTCTGTTAAAATAAACAGGACTTAAGTAAACTGGTGGTGTATTGCCAAGCTAAGCGTATTAACCCATGGAGTTGGAAAAAGCAGCAGCAGACATCTGTTTGCAACATGTTCTCTTTTGTTGAATCTGCTGCTGCTAATGAAAGTAAAAAGCATCCTATAAGTAAGTGACTATACTATACTACAAATCACCATCAGTTAAAAAAATTAAGAAATTGTTGAACAGAAATGTTGGCCTGCACAGAAAGACAGTTTGTCAGAACATACCCGTCTGGTGTAAGAATTGACTCATCTAACTATGATCCTCACCCAATGTGGAATCATGGCATTCAAATGGTTGCTCTCAATGTACAAACACCTGGTAAGTCATTTATAGTATGTAGCTACGTAGCTATATTTCTTAAATATCTTTTATCAGGATTGCCGATGTTTCTCAACCAAGGAAAGTTTCGGCAAAATGGAGGGTGTGGGTATATATTAAAGCCCAAAATCATGAGAGATCCTCATGAAACAGGTATGGCTATTACATATTGCTTGTTTGGTAATCTAATCTCTATTGCATGCATGCTTTATGTGATGTACATAGTATACACTCCAGACATGACAGGGCCACACCCTGCAGTTCCACCTGTTGACTTAGAGATCACCGTGAGCAGTTATATAGCTACATGTAGATAACATGCATAAATGGCAGCTATCAAATTATCATCTGAATGTACTTGTTCATTCTGTATTAGCTCTTGTCTGGCCAAAACTTCATAATTCCTAATAAGAAGACATCTGATATGATGATACTTTATCAAACCTATGGTATTCCACATGACTGTGAATCACTAAGGCATATGATTTCAAGTGTAAGCCCATAGACAACTAACCTATAGATGTTATAGTTTGACTCATAATGCCATGTACTTGCAGGATAATACTAATCCAATATGGCCACAGTGTAGTGGTGCTCTAAAGCTTACAAAGACCATTTTAATGCCTGAATTAGTAAGTTATTATAACAATCTGCTTGTTTACATCACTTCTCCTATGTTTATCACATAATTATACAGTGTTTGGTGCTGTTTGCTGTATACATTAATGTTCACCGTAAGCTTAAAGCTGGAACAAAGCAAGTGTTATTAGGACAGAATGTGTTCCCATTAGCTAGCCTTAAATCAGGTGAGAGATTCTGCTATAATTAATCTAGCTACTAGCTAGCTATCGTAATAATTTCTGTACATCATTAATTACATATAGCTACTGTGCAAACTTCTACATAATTATACATAGACTATAGCTATAGCTAGTCGTTCAGTCAGTTGTGTAGTTATCAAACTGGCTAATTATATGAGCACATGTACAGGTATACATTACATTCCTCTGCGTAAACCTGGTGGAGATCCTGTTTCGCACATTGGGATATTTGTTAAGATTAAGCTAAGTCAGGAACAAGCTTCTGATGAATTAGAATTCAGCCTTGACTCTGACACACAGCAGACCAATGAATTATTTGAGAATACAATTGCAGTCAAAAATTCTGATAGTCAAACAACTGATGTTACAAATTCAGAATCCACTCACATTGGTGATGGAGTCCATTGTAAATCACAAGTCAATGTTACAGCAGATGTACACTGTGACAATATTAACAACATTTCGAGTGACTGTTAACTAACCAATTAGTTGCATAACCATGCATGCGTGTATTTTCTTGTTTGTGTTATTAATATAGCTAGTATAAGTACTGTGGCTAGCTAGTAGCTACTATGATTATCCTTTGCACTAATGTGTACCTGTATTTGCAAATACGTAACAGAGCTAACTCTGTGCAACAGATATAATATTCAGTCATGTAGCTAGTTATCTTGTTGAGTCACAATTGTGCTAACTATAGCTAATTAAGCTACTGAGCTACATATATATATACGTAGCTATATAGCTAGCCAACTAGCTAGCTAGCTAGCAAGGTCAGTTGACTCAATTTTCTATATAGCTAGCTAGCTAGTTAGCTACCTAGCATATTGCTGGCTTGTTATATAGCTATGGGTTTGTAGCATAGGCAAATTGATCTAGCTAGCTAAAGCTTTGCTTTTGACTTGAATTGTATCTTCCAACTTTTATTTCTGATCTATAGACTTTGAAAAAAGGGGCACAGCCTTTACAACTAGATCATTATGATCTTGGAGGCTAGGTTGTGTGCAAAGCAATACTATAGGGGGTCTGGAAGCATGCCCCCCAGAAAATTTTGAAAAATGACACCCTCTGAGATAGAGCATTTTTAATGACTCAGTGATTTGCATGTACCCTCTATAATGTTGTCCACTGACCTTACTCTGATCAGCTGACTCCGATGATATGCCTCGAGTCTCAATTGTGGGTGGGTTGGTAGGTGTACAAGGCCTCGACTGCTATGGGACAAGACTTTGTATAGAATTTTGATGGACCAAAGATTAGCTTAACAGATTAAACGACAGATACTTGGGTAGGCAAGAATGCTGGAGCAGGGTCAGCTAATGACCGTCCAAACTCTTGCTACTAAAGCCATCCTATGAAAGTGCCTATCAAGCAGTCATCCTAGTTGAGACCTTGTACTATCACACTCCCTCTAAAGAGAATGGAGGTACTGCATATGCAGCAAATGAAGAGCCTTTTTGTATGTAATGTATTAATTTGTAAAAAAAATTTTGCTTTGCTATGAGCTTGGTATGAAGCCGACTTTATAAAGGTTCCTAATTGGCTCTTCTTTAGCAGACATGCCCACAGGGGGCCCACCAATATTTGTCTTAGTGGCAGCGATATTGATGAAAGTTACCAACCAATGTGCATGTGGTGGACCAATATTTGCCTTATTGACAGCGATATTGGCCCGAGTTACCCAACCAGTATGCATGTGGTGGGCCAATACTTGCCTTTCTGGCAGCGACATTGGCCCGAGTTACCAACCAATGTGCAAATGTGCAGAAACTTAACCCACTAGACACAGTGATGAGCGTATTCCTCACTACAATGAGAACTGAAAAGAGCAAACACACACAGGGAGGTGTAGTGTACTATTTATAATTTATGTATTTGTAGCTATGTGTAGATGTACATGGAGAGAGAAGAGGGTGGGAGTGGGGTTGGGTAAGACAAGTGATCCGCAGGGTAAGTCTGATGCACGTGCTACTGTGCATGCGTCAATATTCCAATTGAGGTAACAGTGCTCTTATTGATGCCCTCCTCTGTGAACCATTGGCTGCCGCTGCCATACAGTCTTGAAGACAAGTACCGCCATGGTCAGTTCCCAACATTAACTCGTTTTAAATGCATTTAAAGTTTATTTAAATTGCATCATGTCATATATTATATCAACATGCTGATACTAGCTATAGCAGCTATAATGTTATAGCTATTATAGTTCTTGCTATAGCTAGTATAGTGGATAGTCAGCTTCTACAAGCTAAGCTAGCTGCTCATATAGAGAGCTATGTAAGGGCCAATATATAGACAAAGGAAATTAGAAGGAAAAAACACTGTACGTAAAAATGGGAGGAAGACTGGTTATCTCACAGAGATTAGCTTACAAGGATTACACTAGCATTTTTGTGGATATGAATGGCATGCATGACTCAGCAGCATGCCTGATGAATATTATTATGTCATGAGCTGCAATTTCGGTAGTTTCGATCGTGTGAAGAGACGCTTTTAGCACACTCCTGTGCGTACTAGTGTCTGTGCCAAAAATTCAAGTGTGTGGTTTGGCCATGTGCAACTGCTCACGAGAAAGAGAAAACTATAGGTTATCGAGAGCTTTGTTCACTGGAGTATACATGAGTGTACGTATAGGTGTACATGACTGTACATGGGTGTACATGGTTGTACATGAGTGTACATTGGTGTACATGAGTGTACATGAGTGTACATGTGAGTGTTCATGGGTGTGCATGAGTGTACATGAGTGTACATGTGAGTGTTCATGGGTGTGCATGAGTGTACATGGATGTACATGGATGCACATCGGTGTGCATGGGTGTATGTCAGTGTACACAAGTATACACCACGAGTATACACCAGTGTACATGAGTGTACATGGGTGTATACGGGTGTACATGGGTTATTGTCTTCACAAGAGTTCTTGATGCTAGCAAATTACAAAACATTCCCTAAGTATACAACTGGAAAATTATTTCAATGTGAAATTGGTGACTGCATGGATTTGTAGTCAGGATGCATCTGTGCTTCAAAAATTGAAAACATAGCTACATAGCTAGTTTGTTTCATGATGTGTGACATCTTAGATGATGGTCACTGAATGCTATAGCTATTTTTCACATGAATGATTTGAAGTGCAATACTAGCGGTCTACTGTGAGTTTTTTCAGTCACTCATCTAGCTATATGTCTATATTAGGGCTGTGTCTATTGTGCTCTGAAAATTGCCTATTATGCTTTTTGGAATTGCTCTAATTTTGTGCCTATATTATGCTAGATTTTATGCTACTCCACAATCAATTATGCTACTAATAATACACAGATTTCTATAAAACTCACTTTTTATGAACCTCCAGTTACCTCTACATACAGCATAAATTCTGATCTGCCACATGCCAGTGGTATAAGAGCTTTCAACAAAATTATTATAATTAATTTTAGTGGTGCCTAACACATAGCGACTAGGAAGTTATGCCTTGTGAATTTCTGCTGTTGTGAACAAAAAGAATTGAGAATTATGCTGGAATAGTAGGTAAGTTATGCTACACTATAAACCTGCTATCTAAAGTACAAAACACACTCACTTGTAAACACTCTAGTAAAGACTAGTATCTCTAGTTAAAAATGCTGCTGCAAAGTCTTTAACATGTGAGCTTCGAGTGAGCTTAGACTTATGTAAACTTAAACCCACAATCAAATATTTCTCGTGTCTGGCCATGACAACTTCTAATGCTGTAGAGGGCCTTTTCTTGCACATTTAAGGTAATAAATGTTATGTTGTGTACTTAATAATAGGACATTGTAATTGTAGGTAAAAATAGGTAAAAGTTGGAAATTTGGAATAATAGGTAAAGATTAAAAGAAATTCTCAAAAGAATACTAAAGGCATAATAGGCACAGCCCCAATTGTTACAGCACGGCACAGTTTACTGTTAAACATCATGGTACTAAAATAAGCAGTGAATATTGATGACTTACAAATAGAGTTCATAAAAAGGTACATACATGGTAAAAACAAGGAGTATAAGAACATGGTTACTAAAACAGCCACAAAAAGTTACATGTGAGATATACGCATGCGCATTGCTGTATTCCTAAAATTTTGAATTGTTCAAGAATTGATGCGGGCAGTGGACCAGAAATTCATAATTACAAGTTGAAGTGGCCTTACATAATTCTCTGTCATAATAAATAACTATTTGTCATACGAGTGACATGTTTAATGGTGATGTTTATCATGTAGTAACATTAGAATTGTCAACTGGATTCATCACATTTTGTCATATTGAAAATTAGTATATGTTAACACAACAATAAAACATGTTATATGAAATGTATCAATTAAGGCTCAAACAAATAGTTGAATATTCGGATTAATATTCGTTTTACCATTATTCGTATTCAAAAATAGTTAACCAAATATTTGTTTACTGTTTACAGTGAGATTTTTGGGTACTTTGGTTTAAACGGATAGCACACTGTACATAATAATCAATGTTTAACATCAAGATTTCAGAGTAATTTGCCTTCATTATAGGCACTATGAGTGAGATAGGAGTCATAAATTGACTGAAAGTAGTATCATTTTACCACTTTTATATGTAAAAGAATATTCAGATTATTTGTTTGAAAATTAAAGAATATTCGAATATCAAAATATACTATTCGTTTGAGCCCTATAGTATCAATATGGTTTTACATAACACAATATTTTTTACTGTGCCGGTGTTATAGCTATCACCCATATACTTATATGAAACCGTCATTTGGAAAACATTATACCTACAAACATATATAGACTTTCTTTTAGTAAGAACCCATGTACACTGCATCATATTTGTTAAGTGTATTAGGGATTTTACCGTGGTTCATGATAGGGATCGCGCGAGAATTTCGCAAAACCCCTAATAGAACGCACACAAAATGACTACATTGCACCACCTTAACAGCCTGTAAACTCCATGAAAATCTTGTCAGGATGTCCTTTAATGTTGTTTAGCCATGGCAAAAATTCCTGGAACCTGAGGCTAACGTTTTCCGTAACTTTCAGGAACTGCGTTATACCCCAAAATCTCCATCTTCTTATTATTATTTTCTTGTTTGGAAAGGCTACAGCCTCATTGTAACGCATTATATCCGGATAAACTGCTAAACTATCTTTAAAATATCTCTACCCAGTGCAGTGGCTATTTAAAAACTTCATTTTGTTACGCGATGGCTAGTTATGGCACAAAACAGCTTCTTCCCGGACGCGATCAAACGTGAAGCCATGAATGCGCGCGTCAACGCCCACCCCCAAAACAGCTTCCCTAGCAAGGATATTTCACTAAAAACTACTTAAATCTTCTTAACAACCTCTTGGGAACTACATCGAGCTATTTTCAAGCTGATTTGTGAGAGATGAACTTTCTGGTGCTTGAAATTTTCTAAGTTTTAGTCCGCATCGTCAGTTTACTTTTAGCGCCCGCCCCATTAATCTAATTATTATGCTACTGCGTGCGACTGTCTGAAGTGGATTTCCAGTGGCCAGTGGCCAACAGCGTTTTTTGAGGTAAAATAGAGTATGTATACATGGTAAATAGCAAGATACATTAGTTCTAATGTTATCATACAACTCTGTAAAACATTTCTACGTCGTTTCTAATGTTTTAGCGCGTACTAATAATATTACTGCATTGTATTCTAGGTTATAGCAATACAACTTAACTACCTGCCTTACCTGTGTTATCCTCTTTATTAATGTTACTGTACACTGTTCACAATATGCTCCATACAGCATTAATATTGGTATCAAACTAAAGCCAACTCCCATATTTCACTGCAGGAGTTATTGCTGACTTCTCCATATAACGCCCCACCATCACCAGCCATTTAAGCCTGTAGCTGACACGCAATACAGTCACACCTACTCACACAAGCGGGACATCTGTGCACTAAGCATTACTGGTAGTGAACAGCAACATTTTGCCTTAAGGACTGCTATTATCTACCATATGTTATTTTTCCCCCACTTGTTTGTAGGTAATGATGCAGATGCTCTGCCCAACTGTATTTCATTATAGCTACCCTCACCCACGTCGCTATAACTCTGTAGAAGAATATATACTACGAACTAGAATGGACCATGAAACGGTGTGGGGGACTAATATAGAGATGGTGTGCTTGGCACATGTTAAATAGCCCAGTTTATTGTTATGATGCTAGTCAACGTTATCACATATGGGCGGCTTATTTTCCCAATGATGTTGACAGATCCATTCCAAGAGATGTTAGGCAAAGATCTCTTTGTATTTATTTTGCTAATAATCACTTTCAAGTGGTAACAGCAATAAGGAGTAGGTAAACTTTGATTTTGTTATATGCTCAACTCCTCATGAATATGTAACCACAATAATATCATATTGATTGTGTTGCTTAAGTTAAAAGAAATAAATAGAGCAGGCAGTTTTGTATAACTGCGGTCACAATATGTTGCTAGGTTTCTCAGGTGTAAAGTGAACCACTGTAAAGAATTATAGTGTGGCTATAGAGTGGTAATATGTGTGCACCACCACAGGTTCACTTTTGCATAGCAAAGCACACTCAGAATCAGGGTTGTACATATTATATGAATGAATAATGCCACGCTGTTTGCTTTGAGTTTTCAACCCTGATCAAGCATGTGCTGCGGCCTTGCTTCATGTACGTATGCAATAAAAGAGAGTGCACTATAAAGCAAGGTCTACATAACAAGACAAGTGCACAGCAAGTGGTCTGATATCTGTTCTCAGGTCAAAAACATGACTTAAAAAGACAGCACATGCAATCGTTCACAAGTCATGGAAAATTCAGACCCACACCTGAGATTATTATTGTGACAATATCTACCTACATGGCTAATTTGGCAGGGTTACAAATGATGAAGATAATCTGATGTAACCCTAATTAATTGCTGATAAAATCCAATAATGACTGGAGAACAAACACAACGATACAACTGAGAGGGGGAGAAGGACCAGGAGAAGGACAGAGAGGAAAAGAACAACAGACCAAAAGAAGAGTGGGCAGGAAACAGGAGAAAGAATTTCATAAAGTATATAGCAACTTTCATTGTTGACAAAAATAACTTAAAGTTATCGGCTGTACTGCTATATGTACCTATAGACATGAAAATGGACATATGCCCACAACGTGGGCACAAAAAACCTGACAAACTAGATGATATTAAAAATTTTCAATTTAAAAAAGGGAATAGGGATCAAAAAGGTTAACTAAACATCGGATAGCTCATTGGTGAAAAAAGAACACGAACAAGTTAAGATCAAAAGGTATGCAGACACGGACATAGATTATTACTCAATACGGGAATTTCTTATCCCATGCACACTACAGAGATCCCTATTTTGACTTCATGGAAGTGATATATTTTCATAATAATGGTTTGTACATAAATAATGGAAAACCAACTCTGGCTTGAAGATTATTTGTTTGTACAGTTGGTCAGCAAATGCATGAAGTCAAAATAGGGATCTCTGTAGTGTGCATGGGATAAGAAATTCCCGTATTGAGTAATAATCTATGTCCGTGTCTGCATACCTTTTGATCTTAACTTGTTCGTGTTCTTTTTTCACCAATGAGCTATCCGATGTTTAGTTAACCTTTTTGATCCCTATTCCCTTTTTTAAATTGAAAATTTTTAATATCATCTAGTATTAAAATGATCATGTTTGTTTACTACATTCTGTTGGGTTAATTATCTGATTCAAATACTAAAGGAAACACTTGAAAGGTTCCACTACCTGTTTCCTTAACAAACTTTAGATGGTTAAGGTCCCATTGGACACTTCTATCACTGAGAGGGGAAATCTAAGATTAAGGAAGATGAAGCCCTTTTATTTGGTCGTGAGATGCATTTTATAATATTAATACATAATACATAATTAGATTGCACATCAATACAAGCTAAGGGAATCATTACATCATGGTAGTTCCCTTCACTAGGATAGCTTTACAATTTGCTATGTGGAGTAGTCTAAGATGATTCTGATTGTTTGGTTAGCTGCTAATCCCAACACCACAAACTTTACATAAATGCATGTATGCATAAATTGCATATAATACCATATATTAGCTATTGAAACTGTACCAAGACTATGCCAAGGATTCTCCTACTTTGGGAATGACAACAAGAAATTTTTAATTGAATAACAAAATGTACATTATTGTACCTACAATGTAACTGTCTAGTGGTATCTAACAAGCTAGGTTCCATATATAATGAGACATTGGGTGTATCCACAATTTTATCATGGCTTGACCGTAACTGTAACTATAATTATTACATTATTACATCATTCTAGTGGCATCCAGATGATGCAACTGATGAACAGTTATAGCTAACAGTTTAAAATTACACATTGAAGCATCTTCATTTACGTTGAGAAATTGTTGTAACAGAAATGTTATAATTAGCCTGCACAGAAAGACAGTTTGTCAGAACATACCCGTCTGGTGCAAGAATTGACTCATCTAACTACATATATGATCCTCATGCATGCACCCATGGCCTCTGTGGAACCATGGCATTCAAATGATTGCTCTCAATGTACAAACACCTGGTACTGAATTATAATAACTATAACTAGCTATATAGCTAGCTTACAATTTATAATTTATCAGGATTGCCGATGTTTCTCAACCAAGGAAAGTTTCGGCAAAATGGAGGGTGTGGATATATACTAAAGCCCAAGGTCATGAGAGATCCTCAAGTTACTGGTAGCTCTTGCTTATTTGGTTAGCTACATACTGTCATTGCTTTATGTAGCTAACTCTCTTTTTACTCTATTGCATTATGACTATAGTATGCACTCAAAACATGATGGAGCCACACCCTGCAGTTACACCTGTTGACTTAGAGATCACTGTTAGTAGCTGGATATAGTCATGTATAACAACTATCCACTTGTTTGCTGTATATTATGTAGCTCTTGTCTGGCCAAAATTTTATAATTCCTAACAAGAAGACATCTATTGTAGAGATACAGTATCAAACCTATGGCATTCCACATGACTGTGAAGCACTAAGTCATGTGCATATAAGTGTAAGGATAAATCACAACCTATAGCTATAGTCCATATAGCAGCTATAACTCTTGCAGGATAATGTTAATCCATTATGGCCGCAGTTTAGCTAGTGGTGTTCTGCAGCTTAAGAAGACTATTTTAATGTCTGAATTAGTAAGTGTCATTATATAATGCTACCTACATGCCCTATTTTTATCTTACGTATATAGTGTTTGGTGCTGTTTGCTGTATACATTAATGTTCACCGTAAGCTTAAAGCTGGAACAAAGCAAGTGTTATTAGGACAGAATGTGTTCCTATTAACTAGCCTTAAATCAGGTGAGACTTTCTGTTGTAAATTTGTTACTTAGCTAGATAGCTACGTATAGCTATATAGCCATAATTGCTAATTAGATTTGCTATTTCGTAACATAGTTGCATTAAATTTATTTATTGTTTGGCTATCTGTAATAGCTAGTGTAAGCTAAACTTGTCACTTAAAGCTATCATTTTTAACCACAGGTATACGTTATGTTTCTCTGCGTAAACCTGGTGGAGATCCTGTTTCACACATTGGGATACTTATTAAGATTAAGCTCAGTCAGGAACAAGCCTCTGATGAGTCAGAAGTATCCATCAGCCGTCACTCTTCTGACACACACTGCATGGCAACAGACCAATTGCAATGGGTCATTGGAGAATGAAAATTATATGAATGGAATGATAGTCAAAAAAATGATGCTACAAATTTGGCAATGTTTCTATAATGGAGTCCAACCAAAGTTATTACAGCAACAAGCCATTATCATAGCAGATGTACACCATGCACAATAATATTTCAAGTGACTGTTAATTAGCTACCTCACTTAATTCATGTAGTCACATAGCTAGCTATATACAGTGAGTTGTATTAGCTATTAATTGTAAGCACATGCAAGTCAGAAGTATTCCATGCCCCCTATAGAAATTTTGATCTGGAGTAGCTATTTGTAATGATGTAGCTACTGTAGCCATGCATGAATATATAATTAATGCCGGCAAAACGAGCTGCAAAATTATAATATAATTGCAATACTAGCAGCCTACTGTGCATGTGAATTTTTTCAGTCACTCATCTAGCTATACGTCTATATTAGGGCTGTGTCTATTATGCTCTGAAAATTGCCTATTATGCTTTTTGGAATTGCTCTAATTTTGTACCTATATTATGCTAGATTTTATGCTACTAACACATTCCAAAGTATTTTGACCTATTCCAATCGATTTTTTTTAAGAAATTCATCAATTTTTTGGGCAATTCCCCCATGATTTCATACTAAATTACCACACAACCACTCAAGAAATGAAGCAAAAAAGAAACCTAAAATTAAGGCACCCAATAATCTGAACAAATGGTAGGTGCCTACTCAAAAATTTTAATAAAACAGATAGTTGAAATTTTATGGACCCAAGAAACTTCAACATTACCTGATAAGGGAAACCACGATTCCAGTAAAATTTTATAACAAAATTAATGCTGATTCAACATTGAGGAGTATTTTTCAATTTTTTCCCTTAGCAACCAATTCAACCTAACCTATAACTCAACATAACCAATGTTGAGTATCCTACCCAATGTTGAGTAGCCTACCCAATGTTGAGTATCCTACCCAATGTTGAGTAACCTACCCAATGTTGAGTATCCTACGCAATGTTGAGTAGCCTACCCAATGTTGAGTAACCTACTCAATGTTGAGTAGCCTACCCAATGTTGAGTAGCCTACCCAATGTTGAGTAGCTTACCCAATGTTGAGTAGCCTACCCAATGTTGAGTAAGTAGCCCACCCAATGTTGAGTAGCCCACCCAATGTTGAGTAGCCCACCCAATGTTGAGTAGCCCACCCAATGTTGAGTAGCCTACCCAATGTTGAGTAGCCTACCCAATGTTGAGTAGCCCACCCACTGTTGAGTAGCCTACCCAATGTTGAGTAGCCTACCCAATGTTGAGTAGCCTACCCAATGTTGAGTAGTCTACCCAATGTTGAGTAGCCTACCCAATGTTGAGTAGCCTACCCAATGTTGAGTAGCCTACCCAATGTTGAGTATCCTACCCAATGTTGAGTAACCTATGCAATGTTGAGTAGCCTACCCAATGTTGAGTAACCTACCCAATGTTGAGTAGCCTACCCAATGTTGAGTAACCTACCCAATGTTGAGTAGCCCACCCAATGTTGAGTATCCTTGAGTAATCTACCCAATGTTGAGCATCCTTGAGTAATCTACCCAATGTTGAGTAGCCTACCTAATGTTGAGTAGCCTATCCAATGTTGAGTGGCCTACCCAAAGTAAACTATATACTCAATATTAACTTTGTGAATACAAAAATGTTAAACACCAGTATACATCATTCACACAAATGGCAGCAATGATTTTCTAACATTAAAGTAGCTACCATGTCTTTATACTGAAAATGCACTGACAGCAAACAAGTCATATAGCTAGTGGTAGCTGTGTAATAAATAGACATCTTGGCAATCATCAAAAGTGCCTTAGATGAATCTTGATTTTCCACTGCAGCTCAGATGTTCACAGAAGTGACTACAGCAACTCAGCAACTTGTTCATTGTGATACCTCTTATGTACATACATATAAATACAATTAATATTTCCTCATAGACAAATATCTTAATTGCAATATATATACTCAAATAACAGACCTCTCAACTCTCACAATTTGATCGTGAGATACCCGATTTCTGGGGTAATCTCACAACCAAAGCAAAGTCTCACAATTACTCATGACGAGTATTAAGGGTGGTCGCGGGTTTCTGAAGCCAAACAAATGACCGACTTTATAATCTTACCTCGTGTCTGTACAGCATACCTGGACCTTGCAGCATTGATTGGATGAATGGCCAGTCTTTACACTATTTGACAAACCAAACTGGAACCCCGAGCATCTATAAATGGCTAAGTTATAGCTCGCTGAGTTCAAAAATGGTTTTTTTCTATCTAGTCTCCTAGTTTACCTTGAAACTCCTTGAGAATCCTGCTGAAACATCCTTGATAGAATATTAAAATCCTCTTGGACAATTTTTAGAGAAAACCTTACCATTCAGGAGAAACAAGACAAAAGGGTAGCGTGCACAAAGAAACTCGAACTTCAAGGCAGCATAACTTACGCCTCCAACCTATTTTACAAAACCGTCCGAGAGGATCTGCAAAATTAAGCTGTCAGTATCGTATCAAAAATTGATAGCTCCATGATAATCGTACAAAAACTAGATAGATTTTTAAACACAGTGTGTAGTATATGCACACGCCGCAACATTATTATAATAAACCATACACATTTTTAAAACCACAAGCACACAAAGCAGTGTCTATTTCACGGCTGCAACTCTTGCCAATGCCTCTGTCACATCTTCACAAATACCTACAGCTCTGCTTTATATCAGCTAAACCGCTCTTCCCTGTAGCTATTAATGAACAGACAAATATTACAAACAGCTCGTAAAGGCATTTAAACAACTAACAAACTATTTCTCACCTGAAGGAAGAGTGACAGCATGTTTACGCATGCATGCATATTATTGTAGCATTACAAAAACACTCGCACAGCAGTAGAAACTTTGTTTACAGTCTGTTTTTCTTAAAAATACCTCTCAACGTGACAATACACTTCTTCCTTTGCAGCATATTTCTTCACCGCATAAACAATAGGATTATGCGCCTGTTACGGATACTCAAGTATGCAAACAATTACTGTGTCAGCCGCATGCGGTTAGTAAGGAGGCGCTTGCATGGCTTCAGAAACCCGCGACCACCCTTAAATTGATTATTCTTTGGGCGCTCACATAAATTATTTTTAGGCGCTTGTCTTTTACTACCGATTTATTTTAGTCTAATATACATATACCGTATAGCTGGAAATTTTCAAGAGACAAAATTTTCGATGATTACCTCTTTCCAACTTTTCGCGAATAAATTTTCGAGGTACAAGGTCTTTCACCAATAAATATTATCTTAAATCCAAATTTCGAGGTTTTTATTTTCGAGGATAAGTCAAAATCCTCGAAAACCTCAAAATTTTTGTCCCTCGAAAATTTCCAGCTATACGGTAGTTTTTTTGAAGTGAAAGTGATGGGGAGAAGAAAAGGTGTGGTCTCACAACCAACCTTCTGCAGAAGTTGAGAGGTCTGAAATATTAATCGTTTGAGCCCTTCTCCTAATTATTCTGTGGTGCTTGCTTCTGTTGATACATGCTTACCCCTATAAAATATGATGTTCATCAAAATGAACATGTTAGCTATAATGCATGTTACATATGTACATATCTTGTAGGCATTTTGAGCAATTTTTGACACTGCAGCCTGATTTTGCCGAACGGGTCAAATTAATTATATTGTTATGATCATTATAACTACCAAAATGAAGGTAAAGAGAAAACTGTAGACATGCTGGGGATATTAAGTAAATGTTACCAATAACCACTATGGCTACATTTTCCAGGTCAACTTATGTACCCTACTTTGCTGGTGACCTCGTTTATCCACATTCATCCATATCAATGTTAAGCTGCTATAGCTATAATTATGTGAACCCTTAAACGACTTGTATAGCAATAAACTATATAAACTATCTCCTTATTATATAAGCCTCCCCTGAATAAACACCTACCTCAATTACAAGCCAAAGGTATTTAAGTACGTGTATAAAATAAATGCAGAGTCTCGTTTACAAGCCAGGCTTTTTATTGAAATTAAGTGTAGTATTATATATGCTGTGGCTGCTTAAAGCATTGGTTAAATTGCTCTCAGAAACAATTATAATTATTTTGAAGCACCTGACAAAACATCAGGCCAAATAAAAGTGATCTGACATTGGAAATCACAATTCATTGATGCAATGTATACATATTTATTAAAAGAGGACTGACAACATATTATGCCGCGAGGCAAACTGTTAGCATGCAATAAGTGTGGCAAATGGGTATATTTCAAACCTGTGACAACCATTTTTGTAAAATACATTAATAAGTGTCATTACTTTTAGAACGGCACACAATTCTTGAACAATTAAGTCACTTAAAAATTACACATTATAAGGTTATAGTGTACTTATACACAGCATTGAACATACAAATTATCTTATCATACCATACATACGCAGGTTGCTCATCACATTCAGCATCAAAGGCAGTAGTGGGACATCCCAAAGCCTCAAGTCAATATACCTGCAATGCAGAGCAGTCATTAATGAAAACATATAGAATTATAATGTGCTAAGTGCGCATGGAACAGTTTCATTTTTGTGTGCACATATATAACAAACAAATGAACATATCCTGGACTACGTAGTATATGTTGAGGTACAAGTGCACATGCACACTGGCGATGTCACATAGGGAAGTGTTAGACGAGTGGAACCAATGAACTGTGCCATGCACCACACTTAAATTAATAAACAACTCTCCATATGATAAAACTTACCAAACATTACGTTAGAAACTTCTACCAGAACTCTTGAGTATTAGTCCTGACGAGTCATGCATGAATTGCACGGCTTATGGTGTGTGCTAAATAGAAAAATAAGACACGTTATTAAGAACTTAAGTCCAAGTGCAAAATACCTCATTTAAGGTTGTATTTTTATCGCTGCTTTGCTTGATCAGTAGACTTCTCCAAGTTGTCTCCACAAAATAATTTCCTCCTATGTTTTATCTCTTCTCTGATATAGCTAATAAATAAACAAATAGATAATTACAATTGTGTAAAACATACATTAAAAATTTATAAATGCTCACACACACACACACACAGAGGAGAGATATTTAAGTGACTGATGTCAGTCTAGATGGGTGCACTCAATAATATGCTGCCCAAGATGGGTGCATATAGACATTTCATATCTTTAGTATCCTTGTGCATTTGATTCATCATTTTACTTTGTAATGACTGGCAAACCTAAAACATGAAAGATATCCGATATAACTGTGTTACACACATGCCAAACAGATCACATTTCTGATGCTTCGAATTTGTCTGCTATATAGTCCATTGTACTATTCAGGAACAACACCCTACAAAATTAGTCATTATAAAATGATGCTTGTATAACTGGTCCATCCTCAGTTTCACCACGACAACAGGGAGTCTTCGCCTAACATTTGCAATCACATTACCGTGTATCACCATTGAAGCCAAGCTTTTCACAAATTGGATATGCATCCATGCACCCTCCATTTAAATGTATACACATGACAATACAGTGGAACCTGTAACATGGGACACCTTTGGACTCTATGGACAAAGTCACCTTTCCAAAATCCTGACATAAGATATATTATTGGATTAATGGATGGATTAAATGTTTCTGTGTGTTCATTGTGATAGAAAACTTACACCAGAATAGAGGTTATGCATAAGGCGTGTCACCACGCAAGCGCATAAAAGTCGGCCATTTTGAGTGGCCAACAATGTACAGGAGGCAACGGCAGAAAAATCCCGCCAAAGTAGTTTTACCTAATCAACCGAAGGTAACTTAGTACAACAATAAACACCATACTTACTATGTTAAACTAATACACATATTGGGAGGAGGAAGGTAAGAACGATGTCACGGGTGAAATCGCCATACAACACTCCAGCTCTTTCCCACTCATGTCACGGCAATACACGGTAAATAACCTAGAAATTTAAGGCGGACGCACAAGGCCACGCCCTATGCATAACCTCTATAGCTAACAGGGACAGAATTGATAAAAAGAAGAGAAATAAAAGGCATTAAATAGAGTAGTTCCCAAGAATGGGTACAAATATACCTCTGTCACACGTTAAAGGCTAATACAATTGGTTTACAGGCACAATCACTATTAAAACGTAGCCAGTCACAAAGAATGACTATCTTAAATACTTACAGACAATCCCTTGGGCAGCTTGCTGCTAGCGGTATTCGTCTTAGTCTGTTTCGATCATTCAAACTGACCAGCGACTTCTAGTTTGTAATTTCCGCGTCAGGCCTTCGAACAACGCCGCCTGCGATCTGGCTTCCTACCACCACTTCGTGGTGATCTACTGGATTGGTTCCTTCCTCTTCTACAACAGGCGAGTGTCAAAAACATTGGTTCCTTCCACGCGGTACAGATACACGAGGTACCGCCGCCTGGGGATCACAAAATAACTTCCACATGTTCAGTATGCCATGATGCGCACGCGCATTTTTCTATTTAATGCTTTTCTTCTATTTAGTGCATCTCTTGAAGAACTTATGGGGATGGTATGAATTCCGTGTAAATTCTAGTTGGACCATCTATGTTGATGGTCTGAACAAGGGTATGAGCGATGATGAAAGGGCGGCGCTTATAATCTCTAATCGATGAGCGCCTGGGCGTAGAGGGACTACAAACTGCTAGTGGCTTATGGGAATCTCCTAGAGGTATGTATATGGTTTTAGAGCCTTTATCTCATCTGTAAAGCATTGATAGTAATAATAATTATATTGTGTGCCTCTCAACATTATAATTTTATCGTGTGCCTCCTAACATTGTTTATAGCCTATGAAAAGTAGCACTTACGTATGTACATATCATGATTAACGAAAGCTCACAATAGCTGATCAGGCTTTGGCCCTAACCAGTACATGAAGGGGTTGCTAAGCATAATTAGACAACAAGTGTACTGTTTTTGTGCTGGGAGTAGTGGTTATAAAATTTCATCAAGCCTGGTAAAATAAAGCATTAGAAATATCACATTCACAGATAATACTGGCCTTTTAGGCCACATCATTGCCCATGTATGTTGCTTTCCACCAGATTTGTTTATTGTTGCAATTGGGGTCACATATACACAATTTTTGATGTTAAGAAAGTCTGGCCATCATTAGCTAATATAAAATGTTTCTTCCTGCTCAAGAATAGCTTAAGTATTTTGGTAACCCATAACCTGCTATTGCTGTTATTTCGAATGCTTTGAATAACGACTGTCCACTTGCATCAAAATTGAGGTAGTGGCCGATGATAAACAAGGAATTTTTTGCCTGGTCTCCTTCAGTATCCTTTCTTCTTACTAATCAACTTATTCTTAGCCACCTGATTGGCTCTGCTGGGTAGCGAATTATTGAAAATTCTCCTCCTTGACTCATAATAATGATGTACAGCACCTTTCAGAATAGAATTGTTAGATGATGAAACACACATGTACATATATATGTACTCACACAAACGTAGCCACACACATATACACACACTCGCTCACACATGTGTACACACTGACAAATGTACATACATTTGCATGCACATGCACGCACACACACACACACACACACACACACACACACACACACACACACACACACACACACACACACACACACACACACACACACACACACACACACACACACACACACACACACACACACACACACACACACACACACACACACACACACACACACACACACACACACACACACACACACACACACACACACACACACACACACACACACACACACACACACACACACACACACACACACACACACACACACACACACACACACACACACACACACACACACACACACACACACACACACACACACACACACACACACACACACACACACACACACACACACACACACACACACACACACACACACACACACACACACACACACACACACACACACACACACACACACACACACACACACACACACACACACACACACACACACACACACACACACACACACACACACACACACACACACACACACACACACACACACACACACACACACACACACACACACACACACACACACACACACACACACACACACACACACACACACACACACACACACACACACACACACACACACACACACACACACACACACACACACACACACACACACACACACACACACACACACACACACACACACACACACACACACACACACACACACACACACACACACACACACACACACACACACACACGTACACTCACTCACATACGTGCACACACACACAAACGTACACACTTATGCATACACACACACATGTATGAACTTTTATGCACATACACAACAAAATGGTAAGACTAAATTGTCAAGATGGGAGCATCTCAACAATACACTGCATGAAGATGGAGGCATCTAGCAGTGTAAGTCAAAGATAAACATTAGCCTTATATTACACACATGCACACGCACACACACACACGCGCGCACGCACGCACACACACACACACACTCACTCACTCACATACGTGCACACACACACAAACGTACACACTTATGCATACACACACGCATGTATGAACTTTTATGCACATGCATACACAACAAAATGGTAAGACTAAATTGTCAAGATGGGAGCATCTCAACAATACACTGCATGAAGATGGAGGCATCTAGCAGTGTAAGTCAAAGATAAACATTAGCCTTATATTACACACACACACACACACACAAGAATTAATAACAACACTGAATTGTCAAGATGGGAGCATCTCGACAATACACTGCTTTAGATGGAGGCATCTAGCAGTAGTAAAATAGTAAAATAGTGCTAGCATACAAAAGTTTATGACTAAAACCTTAACATTTTTGCTTGCAAGCAAAATACATAGTCAAAATAAAATTCAGCCATATCATGCCTCTTCTGTTATTAAACAAACAATGAAGCACATCTTATAATTTTCTTATCATAAGCTTCTCCATGTCTAGACTGTATTTGTTGGGTCATTTCACCAGCCACTTGACGGTTGTGTGGACTACCAAACCTATACAAATGAAATAATTATCTGCCTTAAAGGGGCTATGCGCTCAATGAAGCCGTTTAACGTTTTACTGCCAGTGAAATCATAAACATGGCGTATATTTCCGTTTACGCATGTAATTGAATAAACATGGCACAACCTATTCACGGACTACCCGGTAGGCCAAGACAGCAGCAGTATGGATGGGAACAGTCCATTAAGTCAATATTTATTGGTCAAGTTGCCTACACGAAGTGGAAAGGTATAAAGGAGGAAAAAACTTCCACGCGCAAGTCTGCAATTCGATCAACTCCTTGGAAAGTTGATGGAATGTTGCTACAACATTATGTTCACCTCTTCGCTATCTGTTCCGGACAAAGATTATCGCAAGGAATCACTCTGTGGTTCACGCATGCTTCCATTGTACCAGTCGCCATCTTTCTTGAAATTACATAATAATAAGTTTGCACACGTCATTTATTTATAATGACCTTAAACGGCTTCATAACAGAAAAGCACGGGCGCATAGCCCCTTTATATCTAGTTGTGGTAACATAATCGTACAATTCTGATGGCTCAAACTTGTTTGCCATTCCATCATGTAATTCCCGTACAGCAGCCTGTTAAATGAAAAAAAATTGAAAAGGAACAAAAAATGTCATCTACCATACAAAAATCTGAAGGCATTAAAAGTGGAAAATTATGGCAATGACCTCTCGAGCTACATAAAACAATTTGCTATATAAATTTTTATACTACTTTAATACTAGCTTAGCCCTCTTCCTTACAGATAAACCTTTGGGCAACTTCTTAGATGTTGGCTTGTTAGCATCTTGGCCATTATTTGCCTTAAGCTGGTCGGTAGATTGCCTTGATGAAGCAACTTCCATTCGCAAATTTTTGACTTCCGAGTTTATCTCCTGGCATACAAAAAGCGATGCTTGAGACTCCTGTTCATTGGAGACAACTAATTCCCGATCGACCATCTGCGTACTTGGGTTTCTTTCTTCTTCATAGGGAGCATGGCCAGCTGCAGGTGCATGACCAGCTGCAGGTGCATGACCATAAAATAGCGCCATTTTTTTACGGGTCACGTGTGTGGTGAGCGCCGTTTAGAGAAACTTTTGTCTGCTCTGTATTAAATTCATTAGAGCAAGAACCAAGTGATACACCTTGTCTGAAAGTGTAGATGTTTCGTAAGGACATCGATGATACTATCTATGATGACACAATGCCAGATCGAGGCAACAGTCGAGGAGCAGCGTCATCGTCTTTCACAGGTTTGTTTGATATGTACGATCACGAGTACAGGTAGCTTCACAAATGAACAGGAGGTTACTATGATACTATTTAATATAGAAGCACATAGACACTACAGCCAAGTATATAGCCTCAATTTCTTTACTGAATATTTCCGTGCAAAAAACTCGAGGGGTACGACAGGATTTCGAATCTCGTTGATGGCTGCCAAGAATCTGGAATCTTAACTCATTAATATTATTGTAAAACTTTGTATTTATCCGTATATTGTTAATCACGTGATATGGGTAGCCTTATTTGGTATACAGTAATCTTTAGAATCAAGTCATGAATCTAGGAATCCTGCCAAAATTCCAAAAGATTCCGAATCACGTCAAAGAAAATTCAGTGTCGGACCCCTCGAAAAAACTAAAATAGTTTTGTTCCTACATTTCATGTTCGTCAAGTAAAAGGTTATTGGCCAACAGCATGAAATGTATAATACTCCATGCCCGGATACTACGTACAATAACATGGTTCAATTACATAAGATCAACGTAGGAGTACACACACAGTTCCTAGTATTGTGTATTACTGAAAGTACATTATTTTATGTCTTAATAGAAAAATTTTGACAAATATGCTTTTGCAGGAACAATACGTATTAGAAGAAAAAATACTCCAGAAGAAAAGCAATTAATGAAAAAATTGCGAAGGCAGAGAAAACGTCAGCTGAGAAAAGCCAGTAAAGAGGATCTGTCAAAGCAATTAATGGAGGCAAAATGTAAGGCCAAATTTAATTGGAAGTTGGCTAGTACTTATTGGGATCGCTGGAGGTATGAGGTAGAACATCGCAAATTTCGAACCCAAAAGCAGTCTCAAGTGACAAAAGTTAGAGGAAATATGGTTGAGTTGCCTCCCTCATGTTTGTGTGATGTGCCTGGTAATAAAGAGCCTTTAGGGCGTGGATCATTTGGTACTGTTAAATGGTGCCTCTACAGAGGAATTGATGTGGCAGTAAAAGAATATTTTACAGGTGTTGACATGGAAATGGTTCAACACGAGGCCTGCTTTTTATCTACACTGTGTCATTTGAATATACCATTGTTCTTTGGCATAAATACCATGAAAAAGCCTTACTACATTGTTATGCAATTTTATGGTTTAGATGGAAGGTCAGTCACAATTCAGAAGCAGCTGAATGAGAATGCTAATATTTATAGCATGAATGATTGGATTGGGTTATGTGTAGAAGTTGTAGAGACAGTTCGCTATTTGCATGAGGATGCAAAATGTATTCATAATGATATTAAGGGGGATAATGTCTTGCTAACAAATTTAAGTCAGAATCAAAAAGCCAGCACAATGTGGGGTCATAAAATAGTTCTTATTGATTTCAACAAGGCTACCGAAAAAAGTTTAGGCAAACTGTTCAAACTGAGTGATGATGAGAAGTCACTTTATCGTGTTCACCATTCTCACATAGCACCAGAGGTAATTGATGGTGCTAGGAAGCAAAGCACTGCGAGTGATATGTTTTCAGTGGGCAAGCTGTTTCAGCGCATCTGCCAGAAATATAAAGTGCAATCAGGCAGTGGTGACAGAAGTTTTATAGATCGACTAGAGTCACTGGCTGTACAAAGTATATCACACAGCCCCATATCAAGACCTCCAGCATTTTTACTACTACAAAAATTACAAGACCTACAATAAACAGTTAGATTTAGTCTATGTAGTACTCACTGATGTACATACGTAATTATGATTATTATGAATATTTAAATGCAGAATTTCATAGCGACTGGTGATGCCACAAACACAATTTCACGAATTTCTCCTAAGTCCACATACATCTCCCCACTAGCACAACGGAAGGCTATTCGCTGTAGTGGCATGTAACAACATAAATCAGGTACTTCATTCAACGTTGAGGACACTATTGTAGATTTGCCATAAAAATCAAAACAAGGATGCAATTGTTTCCATTTGATATAGCATAAGATAAATGTACATGTTTAATCACCAGCAAATTTGATAGAGTGTTTTAGAAAATGTTGTATCACTCCTACTCGACAAGTAGAATAATTAATATTGTTTATGTAACTTCCATTTCCTGCCCAGTAGGCCATTATCACTGACCCAGATTCAAATACATCATTTACGAAAACAACTTTCTTGCAGTACGTATAAAATAAAGAGAAAAATTCTTGTGATTTAGTTGGATGTAATTGTTGGTAAAATGAGCGCAAATGGTTTGCTTCAACAGTTGAGAGCACTTTTTCATATATTGGTGGTATTATTTTGATACAAGTACTACTGCTAGGTAACTGGAAAGACATTATATTTAAATTAACAATTGTAGCTAATTGTATCAAACTCAAGATTTCCACATGATTGGTTTCTTGCAATGAACCCTTCATTTCCACCTGGAGCTCGTCCTTGAGTACATCCAAAAAAATGTTGTTGCTAACTGACATACGTTTGATAGCTTGATGTCTAATAAATCGATTCATCATTTGTACTTCAATGTTCTTATTGTTAGTTGGGTATGCTCCTAGTATGCCATTGTACCGTTCGAATGGAAAACACCAAAACCCATGGACTGGTCCATAATCCAATATGCAGTCTTGTAAGTGCAACAAGCATATTTCTTTTCGCTGTATTTCTTTTCGCAGCTATACAGTAGTAATTTTGTTCGGAAGATGGCCTGTGTCCTAAATCCATTTAAACATATACCCACTGGCTTGTGCCATTATGCATGGATGAAAGTCACATAAAACATTTAGATGCTGAGCATAATTATATTGGAACAATACTTTCTGGTGGCTTTTCATGTATGGACATATCTGAACCACTACGTTCTAGACTTTCCATTACTGCAGAGTATTCACAAACACTATTATCTTCTGATAGAATGACTCTTTGCGAAGCTTCTGGCGCCGTGTCAGTATTTTCCATGGGGATCACGTGATCAGACTGTTGTGAATTCCAAACGTTGTTGATGGGGTCGAAAAACTGTGCCCTATGACGATAGTAAGTTGATTTTGACACAACGGAATCGCAGTGTACACAGAATATCTTCCTGCTTGATGTATCATTCAGAGCCGGCAGAAGCTAATTTATGATGCCCAGGCCATTTGCATGCAGTAATGAAGAGCTGCCATCAAAGACTAGTGTTACATGAATATAGCTACGTTCAGTATCTTGTGGCTAGCTTCAAATTGCTACGGAAAGAAGTTCGGGTAAATTGTGATAATGAGAATTACTATATTGTACCCACCATATGCATCTTCATTAACACCAGAGATCATTGATGGTGTTGTAAAACAGGGCACCACAAGTGATATAATTATATACATTCAGTTGAATTGGTAGCTAAAGTCTTGCAGTTTATTTGTGATAAGTATAAAGAGGTGTCTGAAGAGGAGAAACATATTATTTGTTCATTGGGTGTAGAGTACTAGACCAAGTGTATATCAGACTTTTCATCAAGACCTCCTGCATTTTTGCTTTTGGAAACATTAAAAGTTTACATTACTTTATTGATTTGTGATTTGATGTATTAGCTAATTCATTGATTTGTGATTTGATGTATTACTTGTGATTTTATGTTGTTAGGGCAAAAAGTAAATACAGTTTCTTGTATATCCCTAAACTTCACATGCTTTTCTCCACTGGCACAATGGACAGCTAGCTATTCTCTGCACAGGGATTTAACAGCACTTGTTGCAGTCATGATCATAATGGCATGCATGTTTTACTATAAAACATCAAAGAACGGATGTCACTGTTTCCATTTTGAATAGCATACTGTATAACTGTTTCCTTGGTGTAAATTTCCTGAATGGTGGATCTTTAGCTTTAGCAGAAATTTTCCCAATTTAGAAATTCACGATCCCAACAATTGAAGTATCTCACGCAATCAAGGTTTAGCGAGATCTTACAGGGATCATGGATTTTTTGTAGTCCGCGTCACATAGCTAATACAACACTCAATGCATGCAGTGGCTTCACTGTATGGCTACGTACATTAGCTATCTTGTGCCTTTAGTTCGTGTACAGGATCTTGTGGACTCCAAAACAGGTAACTGAGGTAATTTGCTCGTTGATGAGTGAGAATATAGCTAACATTCCTTTGCAACCCACAATCGAATTATGGAAACAGCCCGGCTTAAACTTCCTGAGTTACGAGGTCATTTGGGAAATTCGGGAAAATTTGCACCTAGGGAAAATAACCTGTTATACAGTAGAAACAGTAAGTGGGGTTATCTGTAAATTTTATGTAATGTTTTAATAGTATTATTGCAGGACTCCAACACAACACTTTTAATAGCCAAAGTTGTTTAGGTTATGGTATGTAATTTCCAGGCGAGTAGCTATGCCATTACCACTGATTCAGACTGAGCCATATAATTATATCATTAACACAAACAACCTTCTTGCAGTAAGACTATAGAATATCGAGAAAATCCTGGTGTTTTGGTTACTGAAAGGAGCATAAATCAAAATCTACTTAATACATAATAATGTTATTCTAAAGCACTAGAAAACTTAGCAATTAATTCACTACAATTGTCATTTTCTGTAATACAGATGGCATTTCTTCCAGCCTTAATTGCTGTTTCCGACAGGATACCTATAACAAAATGGGAAAGAGAACAAAATGTAACAGTTATAACAAATAGCTACAAATACATACGTAAACAATCTAATTATAAGTAAGTTACTAAAGTTTTAGCGGAGCAGTTATCATAGTACCCATACTCATGCAACTGGCTTTCAACAATGCAATGGTGAAATGGTCAGTGGAAAATACATAAGTTAACACAATGAGCCTTTTATAATGGAATGTGTCATCTTGTTTTGCAGGCTATATAATTTGGTCGATAAGAGTTGTGCATTATACACACTGTACAATACATACAAAGTTTACACAGAGTTTGATTACACATGCGTACATTCATTACCTTGACAACCTGCAGCTGTCATGTCCAAAACAATGCTTCCTGGAAATGAAAACTTCTCTATCAAGAAAGAATACAATTCATTTTTTGTTCCATGAAAAAAATCTGGAAGTTGATCGGATGTATCTGTCATATGATGTTTAGCACCATCGTCGTTGACGGAAAAAAATCCAAAAATCAACTGCTTCACACAGTGAGTGAAAATGGTACGTTCTCCTGAATTCCCTGAAACAAAACAGTATGCATGCAAGAACATATCATATCTCATTAGTGGGAAATTATGGTATAGCTACAAACAAAAATAAATACCTTGTATAGCATCTTTGTCAGCATAATACAGTACATCTGTAATATTAAAAGCTGCTGACCAGGAATTTGCTACAACTGGAGCATTACTCGGGTCAGTGATACCTACAACCGTGTACAGGTTGTATGAATTGGCAGAATTAATTTCTTTGATCGTGTATGATACACTGGTGATTTTGTCAGCAGTAGCTTCCTACGAAATTGTACATACATACATATACGTATATACACAGTACAGATGGGACGATAAATCAAAATATCACTGTTTCGTGATACATATTACCATGATACGTATTCAAGTCAGATCAATATATCAAGTATCAAGATTTATCGATGTATTGGGTAGTCAAAATCATGCATACATAATACCAAGATTTCATACTATCGTATGCTGTACTCAGTGGCTGATGCTCTGTTTTGAATGATTTTTTGTATTAAATCTACAGCTAAACAGTTTAGGGCACAGAAAAGGTTTCGTATGTCCATGGACCAAAACTAACCAATAAGCACTGTATTGTATCATGCAATATATCGCTGCATCGTGATACTATAAGGAGGCAATATATCGAGACGTGTAAATCATGTATCATCCCATCTTTAATACACAGCTTATTGAGATCATTTGGTATGCAAATACAGGTCTTATCTGCACCTTCAATTGAAACATGTACATTAGTACTTGTGTATTTCTGGATGAGCATGTATTTGGATACGCATGTAAGGTAGTGCCTATTTTCACAAACTCAGTCATACGCATGTACTTACTAAAATATGAATTATTTACAGTTACATACAAAGACCGTATATCACGATTATCATGGCTTCACTAGTACGTACTTGCATAAACAAATGGCTGCAGGCCATGAAACAAACTATGTATGTACATAATATTATACGTACGTATATGTATGTGTATGTATAGTAGTTACATGGCTAACCTTATCAAAACATACAACTGCTAAAGAGACTCCAGTGAATTTCTCATAAGTAGCCAAGATTTTAGTGCTGCATAATTCTGTGAAGGTAGAATGCATGACATACAGTGAACACTGTGAGTCAGAACTGCTAATGACTACATCTGAAGATTCAGGTAATTGCTCCAGTGACTGCTTGGCCCTTGAGCAGTATTCAGTGAAAGATTGGGGAATTCCTCTCTTTAAGTCAACTTTGGAAAATTTCTGAAGCTGTTCTTGTGTGGCAAATACAGGGAGCTTTTCTTCTGCTTCTTCCCATGTGTCAAAGTTAACAAGTTTAAGAAATGCTTTCTTCAGACAATCCATTTGCTTGATGTTGGCTGCAGCCTCTTTCAGATCAGCTATTGTGACCTCACAGTCAATAAGCCTTTGCAGCAAATGGCATTGATCTGATTCTTGCAGTGTTCTTATTGGTGCCAGATATTGCTGCTTAAAGTCAGGCTCCGACATTAGAGAAGATAGTTTCAGCTTCTGGCCCTTAAGCTTGGATTTCTTAAATAAATCCATAACCTTTATGGCCAGGATCCACACAGGTTTGGGCATGGCTGCTTGGGAAAATATTGCATCCCTCTGTGTTTTAGACACATCCTACAACAGTAATGCAACACAC
Source organism: Spongia lamella (assembly GCA_963930835.1). Classification (NCBI taxonomy): domain Eukaryota; kingdom Metazoa; phylum Porifera; class Demospongiae; order Dictyoceratida; family Spongiidae; genus Spongia; species Spongia lamella. The sequence continues at coordinate 13,908,207 of OZ005748.1, forward strand.
AGCTACATAATTATACATATGCACCTGCATTATGCAAGTTGTAATTCTACATACTAAGATCACACACTGGGGGATATCACGTTTGGTATAATTTATTATGGTATTACAATTCCTGAATCAGTATGCACACACTTTATTAGCAATTTCAAGTACAGAAATTTAAATACTATGTGTGTAAATTTTCCATTAAACAGCTGATTTAGGCTGTATCATCTTCAGTTAAAGTCTCATTCCAACTTAAAGTACATACACAAGTTACATTGCTAATTATGTTCCTTTGTGGAAATCGACACAACTGACAATACTATAATACATAATTATATGACATGCACAGCAATAAAATTTATTGTATGCCTCATTAAGCCTCTATTGAATATTTATGATATGAAAGCCTAACACTTATTAGGTTAAATGCAGTGTGTAGTTACCTGTGGAATTATAGCTTTAATGCATGATTCCTTCCAAGCCGCAGTTGGCTTTGGAGTCTCATCCACTTCTAAGTCTAAACAAGCCATCTTAAATAGCCTGGCTCTGCAAGCTTCAACCTTTAAAATAAACATCACAAATGATAAAAGCAAAATCTGGTAAGTTTTGTAACTATAGGCCTTGGTAAATTAAGGCCATGAATCCCATGATTAGATTTACATCAAATTCTGTGAGGATTAATTCGTGTATAGATGCATAAGTAAATACAGTGAGGAAGCGATGTTGAAGATCTTAGTGTGGGAACAATATACACATTCTGACATCCTTGCCAAGATGGATGATATATGATATTATTATCAGCAGTTATTGCATGTAGCTAAAACAATCAACGTATTATGACTCTCTTCCCTTATATAAGAGAAAGCAACATGGGTATTAAAACAAGTATATAAAATTGCATTACAATTGTAATGGATAAAAGATGGTTTGATATTCCTGTTAGATTACGTATATATGCGTCAAAATATACTTGCACATAAACGCACCAAATCTCTATGTGTAACACTATGGACAAAGTGGGATGTCTGGTTATGGCGCTGAGAGAGCCTTAGTGCTTCCTCATCGCTAAGGCCTACGTAAACCTCAGCTAAACAATTCTTGAAACAAGGATTATCAGGAATTTCAGCCATCAGCTGGGACTTGGCCATCAGTGTGTGCAAGCCGCCTAAAACCTCATAACTACATATAAAAGAAAATGGTACATACGCATTGCAATCGAAACATCCATGTACCTATACACATTCTTGTGCTTCATTTCAAAAGTATCAAGAGACTGCATATCTTTACATAGGACTGCCATCGGGGCAGCACCAGGTGCAGATGGATCCTTTATTATCCTTTTCTTCAATTCTGAGATAAAAATGTTATCTGGCTCACGGAGTAGCCTGGATCCCTTAGGTGGCTTGCTGATGTTATTTATGGGCAGTTTCATAATACCTATAAATTTAAAGCCACAACAGCATGTAATCATGTGATCTCATGAATGTAGAAACACACAATGATGGCTAATGGTATTAGTATATGTAATAGGATGGGATGCTGTAGTATTTGGAATTAATTGCACGAGTAATGCAGGCAAAAAATTGTAATAGTGCGAGGCGAAGCCGAGCACTATTACAGTTTTCTGCCTGCATTACGAGTGCAATTAATCCAAATACTACAGCAACCCATACTGTTACAAATTAATCTAACATGTTTTAGTGTAACTTGGTGTGCTAGTGAAGAGGTGTGGTGATTTAACATGTGCCACTGAAACAAAATATTACAAGCGTTGGCAACAGTGTACTGGTGTAGTATCCATGTGTAGTGGCTGTGTCTTTGAAATGCCGTTGCCTGATAGTAGTCTATCGCTAATAACTGATTTCCCAGAACTTGCTGGCGAGCTTGTTGGGATGTTTTTGTCGGCTGCCCATTAATTAGTGAAACAAGAAGAAAAGTGGTTGAGCAGTTGAGAAATTAAAAGGAAGCTGAAAGTGAATTTAGTAATTGTAATTATAATACCAGTGACAACAATCTGTAATTGTAATGTCAACAAATTAGCCAATTAGAGGCGTATTACAATTTTTGTTTGAGCAAGGTATCAAAAAAGTGTAATAGCGTTTTTATTGGCTATTTACTGTAGTATTACAAAATAATACATACGAGCTGTATAGGGTGTTTTCTATGTAAACTGTAATACATGTTGGAGTATATTAATATATAACATGACTATACATAATATATATACCTCTTTTACATCTTTCTATTCTCTCATCAATGTCTTCTTCCATACATCTCATTCTCTTACTTGGTGCCAATACTGTAGTTGGGGAACTGTTGTAATCTTCAAGTGGCCTTCTTATGGGTGTAGTTCTAACATCTGAAGTTGTTGGACTAGTCACAGTAGTTCTATCAGTAAAATTGGTGCTTTTCCAGCATGTGATCAATCCTCCAGCTGTTGTTGCATCTTTGAAACTAGTCAGACTTTTTCCAGTATCATGTCCAGTTAGTGGCAAACAAACTTTTCCATTCTCACATCTAAACTGTAGAAACCAAATGGTATCAAGTAAACAAAGCCTGAGATACATACCATGATATTAGAAATTTGGTCAAGTACATTTGAAAGTGCTTCAGGTAATACATAATTGATACCTTTAGTAGTGTCATAGAAGGGACTATATTATAGGAGTTTTCAAAAGACCATGCATCACTGCTACAAAAATAAGTCTATGAGGTTAAATTAATTATATACTGTAATTCTGCTAAGCTAACTCATGATTGTTGTGCATTGTAATTGGTGTATACAATTGGACCAAAGACAACACTAAGACAAGGACAAGGCACCTATACATACAGTAAACCCATGATAGAAAATGCATATGTCCAACATTAGCTATATAGCTATAGCTCTATAGTTGTAGGAATAATGCAAGATAAATATTATTAAGCCCCAGTAAGGTATTCAGGCAAAGCCAAGTGTTAAGGCACCAAGAATCAACGTTAATAGTATTGTTTTGTGTGAGAAATTAATTGCACGATCCTTTGATCTGTCACCACCTTCACTTTGCCCTATAATAGTTATACATATCGGTCTGGGAACAAATATAAATCCTACATGTCACCACAATACCGGTAGGCCAAACAATGCACTGTATGCTCAAAGGCAGCTGATATAGCCTGGGAAACATTCTGTAGTATAATTGTAACAGGTGTTACAAGCAAACAGGTTGTATTAAAATACAAGACCTAACTAATTATTAAACAATTAAAATAAACAATTAGCATTTATTATAAATCCTACATGTCACCACAATACAGGTAGGCCAAACAATGCACTGTATGCTCAAAGGCAGCTGATATAGCCTAGCTCTATAATGTGTATAAAGCCCACAATGTGGGCACAAAAAACTGTACAAACTAGATGATAGTAAAAATTTTCAATTTAAAAAGGGGGAATAGGGATCGAAAAAGTAACTAAACATCAGGTAGCTCATTGCTGAAAAAAGAACACGAACAAGTAAAGATCAAAGGTATGGACACAAAGACATTGATTATTAGTCAATACAGGGATTTGTTATCCCATGCACACTACAGAGATCCCTATTTTGACTTCATGGTGCACCAACTCTAGATCTACAATAAAAATTATACACTTACAGGAGCGGCTCAGGCAGCTTTCCATTGGGGGGCCAGGGGCAAACTTTAGCATTCACTTACATAAAAATAACTCAGGCATTTAAAATATACTGAACTGTATACATGTTGGACAACTTTGGGGGGGATTGCTCCCCATGTTCAGCCTCCCCTGACTTAGTAACAAACAGTTGGTCAACAAAATGCATGAAGTCAAAATAGGAATCTCTGTAGTGTGCATGGGATAACAAATCCCTGTATTGACTAATAATCAATGTCTTTGTGTCCATACCTTTGATCTTTACTTGTTCGTGTTCTTTTTTCAGCAATGAGCTACCTGATGTTTAGTTACTTTTTCGATCCCTATTCCCCCTTTTTAAATTGAAAATTTTTACTATCATCTAGTAATATATAGAGAGAGACTGAACCCAATTAAGTATGGTGAAAAAGGTGAAATCAAGTTCCATCATAATAACATGTGTATATTACTTAAAGCACTGCCCTCACCAAGAGCTGTATATTTCATACAAACAAGCAGCAGTGCTTTAAGTGTTTTATTGTATTTTACACCTACTGATGTGTGAATAAAACACAAATGAATGGTTTTCTTTGATGAAAAGTGCATGTCAATGAGCTACCATTCTACTCTATCATTCTATAACTACCCAACCACAGTTCTATAACTACCTGCTGACACTTTATGGCATATAGCACTGTTAAACCCTTTGATCCGCCCATGCAAAATACACTGAATAAATAGCTACTATAGCTACTTAAAAACTGTTTTCTCATCAGTCTCTGCCTGCATGGATTTCAATATCACATTTACAGCATTATTTAAAAGTTTTAATACGCTTTTTGAGTATAATAAACAATAAAATGACCCGACCCATCAGCATAAATAATTATGATGCATGCACAAAAATTTGCCAGTGGTGGACCGTGTGAGAAACACGAAAGATCAAGTCATGATCAGTCTGCCTTGCCTAGACTGAGCCGAAAATATGTTGTGACCGTATATAGCTACCTATGTTATAATACTGGCTTAATAAAGCCCATAAGAAACTTACAATGACACCTTCGCTAGGATACTTTCCTTTCTTAGGATGGGCTATGTCTAATACACGGCCAAATAATTCATCGGAGTCAGGAAGTTTCATACGACTATCATCGTAGTTGAATAAAAATATCCCTGAGGTAACTCCGCTTTGTTCAGCTAAATACCATTTCTTGGGTCGCCCCATCGGTAACACTCCTTCGCTTCCCTGGAGAATCGGTTTATGGTACGTAAACGGCGCATGCGTGCACAAACTTTTTTAAAGAAACGTGTAACTTGAGAGTATAGCCGGAGCTGCTTGTGGTAGCGCGATAAACTGCTGTTGAGCTTGTGCGGATGAACATCGCAAAGAATTGGTGTGCTTTTGAAGCATCGTCAAGCAGCGAGCTTGATGTTTGGGATCATTATTCAGAATCCGCGGAGCCGAACACCGACGTCGACTTACCCCGCCCTGACGAAGATTCAGGTGACACCGCAGTATATCTGGCGACAACTAGTAATGACGATTACAGTACAGAAGTTTGTTTGTCAGAAGATAGTAGCAGAGACAGTCCAGATGACTCTGATGAACCACCAACATACTGCAATCATGGGCAAGGACCTCCACTCAATTCGATACCCTCTACTTCAGATCTAGCAAAGAAAGAGAAAGAAACGGATGATTTAAAAGAACGAAGGGCCTTGGCAGATCTTTTGATGTCTGATTGTTGTAAGAACAAATGTCTGTTGCATCTAACTGGCAACACCATTTTAACCACGAGAAGAAAAGTTTGCTGCTTGCAAGGACATGAACGCCGGCAATGGATCATTGAGAAGATAACAGATAGTAGCTCTTACATTAATGGAAAGCTTGACACCAAGTTTAGTGTCTGTGGTACAGATGTGTGCAGAACAGCCTTTTCACAAATTTATGGTTTTCCACCAAGAACACTTTCTCGTGCGATCAAATCTGTAGAGCAAGGCGAATTAATAGTGGAGCATGGCAACAAAGGCAAAAAGAAAACAACAGCCAAGTGTGAAGGGGCCAAAGCATGGATTGATAAGTATGTAAATCTAATTGGTGATAAAATGCCGAATTCTAAGCAAATACATCTACCTTGCTGGGATACACAGAAAGATATCTATGGCAGATATAAGGCTGATATGGCTAAACAGATGTTGGATGAAAGTGCCATGATATCGCTTAGCATGTTTTATAAGATTTGGCAAGATGATTTTCCACACGTTGTGATTCCAGAGGTATGTTTTTATTCTAGTCAGCAGCACTTTATGCATGTATAGCTAATTGTTAGGTACATATATTCACATTAACTAGCTATATCTGCTTCTATAGAACAACAGGTTTGCAAAGTGCGATATCTGCGTTAAACTAAAGATGGAGAGACAGGAGTCATTTGATAAAGAAAAAAAGAAAGAAGTGATTGAAGCAAGAGAGTCACACATGAAATTGGTGGAGTAAGTAATGAAAATATAATTATTATGTAGCTATGTGCCACAAAATTATTTGAGTTTCTAAAGATGATAATGATAGTTAAGCATGCAATTCAATCAAAGAGAAGTTGTTTATTAGCACTTACTAAGGTGTCATAAAACATTTCTTTGCTGTAAACATTGACTAAAAATCTTTAGAATCAGTAACTACATTTTACTGCGTAACTAAGTTTAAATATGTAACTTACGTGGTAGTTACATGGTGCATGATGGTAAAATGAACTTTTGTTCTGTAATGGTGTATTGCAACTTACTTGAAAATCTTTTCCTTTGTTTCCTTACTTTTTTTGGCTAGCATTGCAAGAGCTAGTGATCCCTACTCACCTTTTTAAATTTTTAAATATAAGTATAGCTAATACCAAGTACTAGCTACTGTATGTATGTATGTATGTATGTATAATGATAGTATATATAATATAATATTATTATAGTATATTTGATACTTATAGGTATACAGGTAGTTTGCTTTTTTCATGTATAGGACAGAAAGAAAGAAGTATCACAGCCATAGGGAGAAATCTAGGAAAGACCCGGAGAAATATATGACCATTATCTTAGATGGTATGGATCAAAGCAAAACTAATCTGCCGAACACTTCATTAATGTCAAAGTCATTCTCTTCACTATGGCGCCTGCGTACACACATAACTGGTGCTTTGATTCATACAAGAGCTCCCCATGGAAAGTTGGCCTTTGCATTTGTTGATAGCCTTCAGTGGCCTCATGGCAGTAGTTTAACGTTGACAGTTCTGTTGAAGTCTATCCATGAGTACCAGAAGAATAACCCATTGGCCGAAAATCTCTACATACAGGTGGACAACACTTGTAGAGAGAATAAGAATCGTTTTGTGTTGTCCTTCTGTGCCGTGCTGGTCCAAACAAACATCTTCCAAAAAGTTTGTCAACTCTTAGTGAATTAAACTGCTTTAGTTTATAATCCACAGGTTCAGATAAATTTCTTGCCTGTTGGGCATACTCATGAAGACATCGACCAGCTGTTTTCAAAAATATCTGAAGAAATTAAGAAAAGCGGGTGTGAGTCAATTCCAGGTACAGTCATATAATATAATAGCTTTTGCTGTCTCTTGTATGTACGCAATAACGTTTTGGTGCAACAACGTTGCATATTTTCTGTAGATATAAATTACATAACATCTGTGTGCATTCTGTATAGATTTGATTAATCTAATTAATCGCAGCAGCACACCAAATCCAGCATCATTTTTGCTTGATGGTGTATGGGATTTCAAAGATTGGTTGCAGCCACACATGGGAGTGATTCAACAGCATTCCAGATACCATGTGTATAGGTTTAGGAAAAATTCAAGTGGCATTGCAGAAATGCACTACAAGCTCTATAGTGACCAACCATGGCTTCCCAACAAGGATGGAATACAATTACCTGGGGATCAACTGCTAAAGGTGCGCAAACACATGTGTGTGTGCGTCTGTGTGTTGTAGCAGGCACATGCATTGTTTAGTTACATACAAGTATTTTATGCATCATATAATTAGAATATATAATCATTCCATGATGGGGTAATATGAATTTGAAATTTGACTTGCTCATCTCTCAGGAGCAGCATCATGAAAACCCAAAACATTGGAATATGCATGCAGCCTTAAAGTACAATCGTACTTACGTAGGTGCTTTTCATGATAGGACGGTTAAAATCCAAATGAGTACCACTGACTGGAATGGCATGCATGGTGTTTAATTGATATAGATATATAAGTATATGGCCCAATCTGATGCGTATGGCTATACCATGTGATCATTCACCAAAAAGACATTTCACATCTTTAATGGGAATTTGAAGTCAAATTTAAAGTTTGTGTAAACTTATAATGTGCATCTAGACATGTAATTCATGATGTTGATGAGCTATTGCAACTTTGATATTTTTAACTACAGAGCTGTCCAGATCCTAATGATCCACCAAGTTTGCTTTGTCCGTCTACAGAGAAGTTAGACTTAGACAGGCTTTTTCAGGATTTACCAAAATATCGAAAATGGTTATCAGAGCAGTCATATGAGCAGTGGATGTTATTTATGAGTGAAGGAAAAGATCAATTGACAAGGGTGAATCCTGATGTGACTTGGCCATTACCGGAATTACACAGAGCAGCAAGAAGAATTTCAACTAATAGTAATGCTGATAAAGATAGTACCCTGAGCGAAGAGACCCAGTTGCTGTTACAAAAAGAAAAAGCCATGCCAAAGCAGGTATGAGTATATAGTAACTAGCATATATGTGACCGGGTCTGCAAAAATCAACCATCTAGTCGCACAAAAATCGCCTAGTTTTTTCAAATATATCTTACCATAACTTTTGCTCCATTTATACTAACATGCTAAATGTTTTACCACAAATGTAGAATTTAATGGGGGATCTTTTAAAGCTTACAGAATAAAAATACTCCTTTTAGACCTGAAGATATTGATGAATATCTAACTAGGTGTAATTTGCGCTCACATGGTTGATTTTCGCAGGCCCGGTCACATATATTAAATTTACTGTATTGTAGTCTGGAAATCTTTGTCATTAAATTATCATGGGTGCCCACCAAAGCCACAAGGTTTTAAAGCAAAGTCTATTTAGTTTAATATTCATACCTGTTTAGCACATTGACCTACATACATACATACATACATACACATACATACGCATGTACATACGTAGCTATTGTACCATGCTACACCGCAGTTTTCTCAGAAATTTTTGCAATGAAATATAATTATATTTAAACAAAAAATTTTACAGACCATGTGTGTAGGTATGTATGTACATAAACAAATTAATAACAGTATAAACTAGCATCCTTTCCAACCAAAAGCTACGTATGTACGTACTACATTTACCAGTTACCGTACAGTAAAAACCTTTGGCGAGGAAAAAACTTTGGTGAATCACCACAATTCGCCAACTTTTTTGCCAATTTTCTTCCTGAGCTAACCTTGCTTCACCTAATACTCTAACCACGGAAAAAAATTTTACCACCGAGGTTTTATATATGGTAAGTTGCTCGATTTACAGAGCACTATACAGCATGCACTAAAATATGCAGGAAGGCCTCAGGTTCGCCAAAGTGTTTACCATTTCACCAAAGTCTTATACTATTATGGTAATCAGAATATCAGCAAAATCTTGTTATACTGCATCACATTTTAACATAACTGTTCTATTTTATTTTATTTAGATAATTGTAAGACACCCAAAGAAGAAAGTTGTTACAGTGCAGAAAGACTCACTACAATCTGGATCTGACCAGCCGGTAATGCCCTTAAGCTTGGGTGAACCAATTAAGGAAGGTAATTTGGTGGCATGCTATGTGGAGAAATATGAAGATGAAGAGCCACAAATTGCCAAGATTCTAAACGTCAATCTAGAAGATGTCGAGGTGCAATGGATGCAGGGGTCATATTTTGACCCCTGGCATCCATGTAGGGTGAAGCAAGGACGTAGCTACGAACCTTGGGTTGAAGACATTCCTAGGTCTTCAATTTTATATGAAGTACAGCTGAGCAAAACAAGCAGGTTGTCTGAACCTTTACGGAAAAAGCTAAAACTATCTTATAGTAAACTGTAATTATGTATTTAAGTAGTCATTACCTATAGTAAACTGTATAGTAATCATTAGCAAATTGTAGTTGTTTATGTAAGTAGTCATGCAGTGGTCTTTCTTTTCTCACTTGTGATTTAACGGTTATGGAACTGTCCATACATGGTGAAGCCAGGAATTGTTACCATAGTTAGTGGTTTTTGTTGAAATTATATTAATAGTGTGATGATTGCACGCATTTAAGCGGATTCACGTTAACACTCAATTGCATGCAAGGTAGAGACTTAATTAGAATACACACATAAGCACCACTACAATATTACAATACACCGTATAACATGCATTACACTACACTCCTCCCCACTAAGATACAAAGTGAAAGAAAAAAATACATTCATTCAATCAATAAGAAATGGGAGGACCCTATTTACTTAGATATTACACAACTTACAATACAGCTTTACCTACTTATAAGTTAGTCTGTCTGGTGGTCCACGTACTCTTTGAGGGTATCTGCGGGTCACTTGTGTGGACTCAGTTACAGCTGGTGTAGGATTGTTGTTACTCGGTTCTGTATTGCTAGCAGTTTGGCTTGGTGGAATACGTATTAGAGTTTCTGTGTCATTATTTGATTCAGCCATCTGTTCTTCCTGAGGACTATCATCCATTTGTCTTAAGTGATCAATATGGCGCTTCCATGTTTGGCCTTCAGCAGCTTGCACCAAATACGATAGAGGGCCATTCCTCTCAATGATAGTCCCTGGAACCCATTTGTCTCCTGGATGTAGGTTTCTAACCATTACTCTTTGTTCAATAAACAATTCTCTTGGTTTGGAGTGCTGATTGTGGGAGAACTTTTGTTTAGCTTGTTTTGCTGCAACATTTCCACTTATCTCTGGTCGCATCAGGTCAAATCTGGTTCTTAATTCTTGGTTCAGGAAGAGAGTACAAGGTGCAACATTTGTTGTACTGTGTGGGGTTATCCGATATGTAAGTAGGAATGACATTAATATTTGCTGAAAGGATAACTTTGTTTTCTGTGCTTGCATTGCCCTCTTGAAGGTTTGTACAAGGCGTTCTACTGCCCCGTTCGAAGAAGGGTGGTATGGGGAGCAGCGAATATGCTTCACACCATTGCTCTTGAGAAAAGCTTTGAACTCTTCTGACCCAAACTGTGGTCCGTTGTCACTGACAACTTGTTCTGGTAGCCCATAGGATGAAAATAGTCGGCGTAGTTCAGTTATTGTAGCATCTGCCGTAGTTTTCTTCATTGGTACTACTTCTGGCCACTTCGAGTGAGAGTTAGGGCTGAGCAATACTACCGTTTTGGCAATATATCGTGATATTAAATAAATATCGATATCGTGATTTTTGCTAGTAACTATCACGATACCCGTCGAATAGGGCTATGCATCAAATGATGATACACATGCCAGTGGTTTTTATTAATATTGATGGATACAGTAAGGTTCAAAACTGAAATATGAAAGCAGAAATGCTTTCCAACCAAGAATGGCAAATACATCGAAACAAATAAAAAGAGTGTGTTGTAAACTTTGTAAGAAAATGTTAAAGTATTACAGAAATACATGAAACCTAAGGCTAATGAAATATATCGTGAAATAATCATATCGTAATCGTATCGTGAATGGTTGACAAAGTATCGATCATGAATCGTGATACTGAAATGGCAGTATCGCTTAGCTCTAGTGAGAGTCTACAAGTATCAAGAACATTAATTTTGTCCCTGAAACGGTCCCGTGAGGTCAATGTGTAGTCTCTGCCATGGCTTGGAGGGCCAGCTCCATGGATGGAGAGGTGCCACAGCAGGTACATTCTTTACTTTCTGACAATGGGTACAGCTTTCATCATTTCCTCAATCTGCTTGTTCAATTCTGGCCACCATACCATTTGTCTCAGTATTATAATATGCATATAATATACAAAGTATACATTCGACTGGTTAATATGCTGACAAATATGATTTTACTGAATGCAAATAGTCCAAACAATGGGATGGCTCCAATCTATGCACCCCTTGTAAAGCATAGTTAACTAAATTTTTACTCTGGGAAAAGCCATGCCGTCTCACAACATTATTGTATAAATCTAGCTCTGTAATGATAGATGATGGCCTTACAGTAACTAATGCAAATACTGTGCATGCAGTTGCCCTGGGGAAAAAGATAAGCCTAATACAAATGCTATGGCTGGAAAAAGTGAACTACTCTCGGCTGTGAAAAATCATGCCATACCCACAAATAACTTTACAAGCCTCTGCAATGGTAGGCCTTACAGTAAAGCACCATACTAATAATGCAGATGCTGTTAGGGTTAAGGGAGGAAGCTGGCTGTTCCTAGTCAGGAGTCGAACTCACACACCCCTTCCCGACTGGTTTCCCAGCCGAGTCCCCTCAGCCATCTGATATTAGCGACATGCTGGTTTTAAAGGAATATATAAGTTATATAAATGTAACATTTATAAAAGTATCTAATAAAAAAAAACAAGAATTCGAGGTGACTAGAACTCCCATTTTCTGATCGTCACGCGAAGTTTCAAACACTTTGGCAATTCCTGCATTCATAACTATATGTTTGTACTGGAATAATTATTCATCGCACGTACTTTCAGTAGAAGACTTGCTCAGCATTGAAGTTCCGCGGCCCAGGATTACCACTATATATATACACCAGAGTGAGTTTGTTCCGGAACCAAGGGCTTCAGTCCTAACAAATCATCATACCTTTTATTTTTTTCAGGAGGCGCATAAACGGGCCTATAAGGTAATGCCAATTGCAATTCAGGGACCATGCCAGTATTAAAACTTGGAGGACCATTGACATCCGTGATTGAGATGAGTGGTAAAGAGCATCTCAGTAGCAAAGTATGAAAAAGGTGTATGCATTCACTGAAGTTGTATGATTGGGAAGGTAGCCTTCAATTTTCAAGTCTGTAACATCGATTTTTGGACGAGGTTCTTGGATCATAATTATAAACCTGCCATGGAGGACAGTACTGTGAGATGATTGATAAGAAAATCTCAGTAGCTATGTTTGTTAAACAAAATCTGAACACCGCATGCGTTCACTGAAGTTCTTTTATGACTTAAATTATAAGTCATGTACTAGTTTGCCGAACATGAAAATATTGAAGGCAGTATATGACCATGTAGTAGCAACTTTGCCAGTGGAGGGCTTAGCAAACTTTTGTTATTTCAGTAGTTTATGTGTACTATACTGAAGCTTAGATTAAACAGCCCAATACAGGATTTAACATTTCGTTTCAACATTTCTCCAGCAACTGTTTCCAGAGTTATATTGAAGCGGTTGTCACAAATGGATATTAGGTTGCAAGATTTAATCATCTGGCCTGACCGTGATTGTTTGCAACAAACTATGCCAGAGTGCTTTCAGACTGTAGTAAGTTACCAAAGTTTCTAATAAAGAAAAAAGGATCTAAAATTGATGTTTGATCAATTACTTTGTGCATGTACAAGTAGCTAGCTACGTATGACAGAATCATCGATGTTTTAATTAATGTACACATAAACATAAAATTATTACAAAACTAGCTCTGCTCAAACGGTACAACACTATCACTGACAATAACAAGAGCACAGCATACACGAATGATGCTATCGATCAATGGGATGTCTTCACCAGGTTGCTTCATTACGAAATTAATTGGTAAGGTGCCTTGTAGTATGAGGTTATTTTCACTATTTTGGCGTACAGATGAGATTATACCTTAGTGAATGCTGGTATCTGCAAATTAGCTTGCATTACCCCTACAGGCTCAGCAATATCAAAGCCTCGATCGGCAAGTACAACATCGCCGGGTAGCAGCTTTTTCAAAATTCCACAATGTTCAGTTAGATACTTGTCAATGACTCGACCCCCCAAGCTTCTGAAACAAACCCTACAGTTCCTTGAGGAATAATTCCAACTAAAACTTTTGCAGTGTTTTTGTGTTTGTAGTTGGACCATGTGTAGGCTCTCACTTGAAGGTTAGATGGCCGTTCTATGAAGATCTCAAAACAATCGATAATTATGGCTACCTTCAAATGATTCAATGACAGTACTGCTTGGATTTTCCTTTGGGGGGTAGTTTTAAACATTCAACGTGGAACCATTCTATGGGACAGTCTGGGTTATCACAACCAATCATAGTCCCATCTTCAGGACGGCGACAATAGCAACATAATGGCTGATCAGGAGTGCTTTCTGTATCTGTATGTCCATAGACATCATCAGTTGTGCTCTTTACATTTGGCCTTGTATGCCAGTTGCCCATAAATTTCTGGGAGCAAACAAGTTTGAAAGAAGTGCTGCGATTTAGCAAGACACTCAGTCCAAAAGTTCAAGTCCTTATAGATGCGCTCAATGTGTATCCCATTGTCATCATGGATGTTCTCTTCACTCATCAAAAAGTGCTAACACAAAAATCAGCATACTCCACATCACAAACAAACAATTGTGTCTGTACCTGATAGTAGTAGGCATGTCTGTGGTCCAAACGTAGCTCTCCATCCAACTGCTTCAAACAGAACTTACTATCATTAGTAGCTGCACTTGTAGTGATGTTTCCTGATGACAAAAAGGGCATTTAATCTCAAGTACCCCTTTACCACAACAGGTACAGTTGATGACTCCATCTGGAGAAGCACCTATATAAGTATGGCCACTGACTATTAATGACAAGCCCACTGTCCATAACAGAAAAATCAACATTTTTATCTTTACAAGCATTAAAATAAATGTCTCATGCTGAAAGCCCAACTTGTTGCCTTGCTAGTGAAATTGAAAGCTTCAGGGTAGCATATCCCTTGACTGAGCTGGTTTGGCAGGGTCTCTATGGCATACATGCAGACTTCATTTTAGAAGCAGTAACTCTTCCAGCTCAACCAGGGAAATGACAGATTCTGTTGAAAAAGCTACTAGAGACCAAAGTAAGTAAACTCAAAAATATGGTTCAAGTATCATGTCTACTGACACTGATTCACATGCTGACAACACATCATGGTACTCTATTTCGACGTACGTACTTCAAACTTTAAGTGATTTTCAATGGTGGTGGAAAACCTTTACATGAAAATTTTGGCACAAACTGTTCAGAGAAATTAGGAATTAACGACAAAATAGCAGGATTGGTACCTTCAGCCCTTAGATTTTGAAATAATGAGGCTTGTTCCAACTGTCCTAGGCACAAGAATCCCATTTGGCTGTTCATCCGAATCATCAACAGCTGTGATTTGATCATCTAAAGTTCTCTTTCTTCCACAAGCTGAGGTAAAATTTATATCTTTGATTGGTAAATACTCAACTTCCTTGAGATATCATGGCATTATCCACTTACAAGCCTCTTATGTACATGTTTTGCTGAGTCTAGATGAAGCTTCCAGGTAGAACAGTACAGCAGCAATGTGTGTGCATGTTTCCCCTAACCCAGCCATACAATTGCAATGAGCACAACAGATTTCCCCAGTTAACTCTGTAATAATCCAGCATGCCAAAGGTGTTTCATTTAATCGTTGTGAATGGTGGACCTGCATGAAACAAGTGCCATAAAGTATGTAGACTAGACCACTTAATTATGTACCTTACTCTGCCAGTAGTTAGATATTCCCTAATACTAACTTCTTTTATCCAGCCGCATACGAATTGATTGTAAGCTTCCAGTCCTTTCCTGGCTTTAAGCTAATAGAACTTGTCTGAAGTACAAGATATTATACCAAAACCACAATCTTCAACAGGTGGAAATCCATCGAAGGGCTCTCCTTCAGTTGCCTTTCTGAACGGATCCACTCCATTTATTATCCTTTTAGCGGGCCTTCGCTTGTTTTTCTAAAGCTTCGCTGTAAGACGAAAGCTGAGATGCCATTCTGTATACACAACATGTGCACCAAGATGGTGGATGCATAGGCGAGACAAATAAATTAACGTTATTTAGATCACGCAATGAAAAAGCTCTATAATGTGATCAATTAATGTAGAACTTGTGGTAGACACACGACTTGGACCCACAACATGCTGTGTAAGATAAGACAGCCAATAAATTAGTATAAGCTGCGCTGTAACTATCACCAGACAAGTAAATCAACATTAAGATCACCTGCAATAATAATCGAATGAAAATGGGGTGCTGGATAAAGTCATTAGGTTGTCTGAATCATCACCTTCTTTTCAATAATCACTAGTATTGTTGTAACACTCCAACGAGGAACGACTGTAGCCGATTGTTGTGAGTCTAAATAATAAATCAATCAATCTCTCTTTCGCCCCAGTATAAAAATTTTGCTATCATTTCTGGAATAAGTCTAGTCTGGAGTCTAGTTTCGTTCCCAGATCGCTTCTTTCTTTTTATTTGTTGCATTGCTACACTTACATCACCCCTGTACTGAATTGCATGTCCTCACTAGCCAGGCCGGTTCTGTGCCTCCATAACTTCGTCTCGAACTTCGTCAACTCCTGTAAACCTGCCGCAGCTACATTATAAGACACTCATTGTATTATGCTCCTCTAAGATATCCGTTTGAATTCTGACAAACAAACAAACACAAACGTCAAAGAACAATTAAATAGTGCGCGTTAAATTGTTTTCAGGAACGTCACGTGAATTGATTTGCGGAGCACCACGTCTGCCACGTGTTTGAAGTACAGCGAGTTGTCCTGCGAGTTGTGATGTAGAAGAATGGTTTAGTAAACTAGAAGAAGACTGCGACTTATATTATTAGGGAGGAAAGGTGCTTTGACTTACCAGCCCGCCGCAATTCCAAGGGGACATCAACGTATTGATCGTTCATTAATGAATGGGACCTATCTCTCAATGGTTAGGTAGCTAGAGAGAGAAAAATTTGAGGTGCGTTTTCTAGCGTTTGTTCATCTACGTGATGTTACATGAGTATTCCTTTGATGTTATAACTTATGAGCTTGAGTTGTGGTACTTATTTGGATCCTGATATTAGTGCTTCATTTAATAGGCATGTGAATGGTACAACACTAATCAGTTTGTGTCATGCACTCAGTAGTGGATGGTCACTATACAAAATTTCATTGTACAATAGATTTCCTTGTGTTGTAGGATAAGTGACCCATGCTGTAACTGGTAATCCTGGTAAATCTAGACTAATTGGTTATATTATTTGATTTGCACCAGAGTTCTGTGTGGTCGGACATTAAATATGATTGCAAGAAAAAGGTGAGGTGGCATATCCCAAGAACTGTACTCAAATAAACACTGCTTTAAATTTATCTGTAACCATTGTCAGTTGCTTATGATTCAGTCAAAGTAATGACATCTAGATAATAAAATAATCAGTTGAATATTTGGAATCTCTATTTAGTGCCCAGTTTATTGCACATCAGTTTGCAGTTTATCAATTTTAATTTGTTGTTTATTATTTCATAGAAATCAGTGAGGACCCAATGCACATTAAATTATATATTATAGGACAAGTCATGTGCGATATGTATTTTCTGCTGAAATGTGAAATTGTTGTTCCAATTAGTGCATAACATTTATAATTACAGTGTATGTGTGTGTGTTATTTATGTTGCTTTTAGTTCTGATTATATTTTAAGGCTATAATTAACATAATATTATTATGTTGTTACTAGTTATTTATGAGTCCTTAAGTTGTGTATACATGTGTTTGTTTGTTTGTGTGTGTGTGTGTGTGTGTGTATGGGTGTGCGTGCATGTGTATGTTTGTGTTCCCTCTTCCAGTTTCACATGAAATGATACTTTAGTAAGAAAACACATCGTGAATTCTTGCTAAAGCATTAGTTAGTTGTTGTTTATACTAAAAATTGGTGCCAGTTGTACATTAACTAACAAGATGCAGCCCACACATACAGATAGTGAAGTGTTCAATATTAAAGTTTTCTTACAGTGTACAGTAAGAAATTCAGCTTACATTATATTTGTGCTTCTTTTTGTCATGTAAATATAAAGGTAATATTATTGTGTATGTGTTGCTATGTTTTCCTTACTCCTTAAGGATGTGTCTTTGTGCATGTGACTTTCTTATGAATGTATAACTGTATATTAACAACAGTAGTTTTATCCTTAAACCATCCATCAGAAAACTAGCTTTTATTGCATGCCTCTTAGCTAAATGGCATGATTCATGAAGAGCTGGTGTTGTAAGAATCTACTTTCCGTCGTTTACTCACCATAAATAAAAATTTCATCTATGATTGTACCAGTCTTTGAAGGAAACTCTTCGAATGCACCTCTGCAGAAAAATGGCCATAACTTTCATTGTATATGAACCATCTTGTTTCTGACATTCAAATTTGTTTGTTATGATTTATCGATAATCACAAAAAACGGCTGCTACTATGTATTTTCCTGAAAAAGAATACCTTCTACTGTATTGTGTCCTATCATTTAAGCTTATCAGAAGGTAAAATTTTTTATATAGCCTTGTAGGTTATTTAATATGTAATGTATTGAAATAGCTTGTATATGGGCTGGAATATGTACAGCGCTAGCCTTGAAAGACACTAAAATGTGTATTTCCATTTTAAAAATACGGTAGCAGAATACAAAATGAGGCAAATTTATCAAGTTATTGGTACAAAGGTACTTTTGGTATCGCAACCAAGACACTTTAATAATCCAAGTGATACTTTGCCATCTAAAACTCGCAAGTTTTTTGAAATCGCACATAGTGGAACTCTTGCATATGGTACATATATATACATGTATGCAATTACAAAAATTAAAATAAAGTCAAGTCTATTTAAAGAAGTTAGTCTTAACGACATTTGTGAGTCATTCCACCAAGGTCAGATTAATTACATGTTCCTTATCAAGTATATTTTCAAGTACTTGCCGCTGTATATCTACTAGTTGGTCTATGAAACTACTTCCCCTAAAAACATATTATAGCTGCTTCTGTAACTATGCTTTCTCACATGTCAGTGTATGTCCAATAATCATTCTCCATTGTAGGCTTATCGTATTCAGATTTTGGTAGCCGATCCAGTAGTTGAAGGAAAAGGATTTCTATTGAAATGCTGATACTGTCCTTAAGAGATGCCAAATGGGATGAAAGCAACCTATATGTATGGTATGATGGATAAATACAAAGTAACATGTATTTTCTTGTATGTTATATTGTACATATGATTAAAAAGATTTTTTTGAGAAATATAACTATATATAGATATATATAGTAAGTTTCGGAGATTTTAACAACTTGTGGGATTTATAAACAGTTTTGCAGTAAGACATTTACCATTACAAATGTAAGTATGCCCTGAAAATAATTTTTCTCTGGAGAATGTCCTTTGTCCCTGCAAGTTGTCCTTGTAAACAGTGCACTACACTGGATAGTTAAGTTTATTTAAAGGCATTTGCAAATCTATATAATTTATATAAACCATGTGCAGACAATTGCAATGCCATTAAAGGGGCTGTGTGACAATATTCCTATGCAATGTTACTGCAGTGAAATCATATTATTGCCAGTTGTGATGTAATTTTTAATGAAACATAAAGGCAAACTAATTAGTTGTAACAAGCATTGGGTGGCTTCAGAACACCAAAACACTTTGTCATCCCATAGCCCCTTTAATTTGACTGAACAAATGTAAGGCAGTAATTCAAGGGCTGATAATTACCTTTATACAGTTAAAGACATTTGACAAGATAGCTATGTCATGTTACTATGATTTATAGGGGTGTGCATGTTAACAGTTGAAGGAAAAAGTACCATGTCAAGGTTTAAATGACAGTAGCTCTGAGAAATGGATTTTTAGTCCATTTTATAGTAGTTATTTATTGAGGGTAGGGCTGTGAATCGAAACCTTTAACTTTACATAACCGATGAAGTATATTATTTCATAGCAATTGTAATCTATTTCACTTATTTTAGCATTGGAATATGCAAAATATTCCCACATTTTAAGATTTTAAAACAAAACTATCAAATAAAAAGTAGAATTGTCATTTCTGGGAAGACATAAAAGGTAAACTTGGTTTTCAGGTGCTTTAATTAAAATTTTAGTTAACCAGACAAGTATCCAGTAACCAGTTATGGTTTCTACAGCAGTTTTACAGCTCTAATTGAGAGCTTAGATTGAAGGTAGCTACATTCAAACAGGACAGTGGATCTAGAAAGTGTCGTGTATGAGAGTTTCTATTGCATTGCTTGAGTACTATCTTATGAGCTTAACTTTCAGTGTGTATAAAGATTATTTTAGTCTGTGTAATGAATTAAGTAAAGCAATTTTTGTGATGATGGAGATTTACAGATTCCATTAACTTTACTCTGAGAAGGTTAGGCTACTCAACATTGGCATTGGGTAGATTGCTCAACATTGGGTAGGTTACTCAACATTGGGTAGGCTACTCAACATTGGGTGGGCTACTCAACATTGGGTAGGCTACTCAACATTGGGTGGGCTACTCAACATTGGGTGGGCTACTCAACATTGGGTAGGCTACTCAACATTGGGTGGCAACATTGGTGGACTACTCAACATTGGGTAGGCTACTCAACATTGGGTAGGTTACTCAACATTGGGTGGGCTACTCAACATTGGGTAGGTTACTCAACATTGGGTAGGTTACTCAACATTGGGTAGGTTACTCAACATTGGGTGGGCTACTCAACATTGGGTAGGTTACTCAACATTGGGTAGGTTACTCAACATTGGGTGGGCTACTCAACATTGGGTGGGCTACTTAACATTGGGTAGGTTGCACAAGGATACTCAACATTGGATAGGCTACTCAACATTGGGTAGGTAACTCAACATTGGGTAGTTTGTGTAGTTAAGTTTCTGAGATTGACTCAACAATGAGTCTCATGGGAAAAATAAGTTTTAATTTCTCAACATTGCACTTCTGTAAAATATGTGCACTCAATAATGTGGTTCATATAGCATATAGAACACTCAACATTTTAATGTTTTTTCATGTATGTTTTCAAGAAATGGACTGTTTTAATGAATCAAGATTTGTAAACCCTTAAAAAAATTTTGTAAGAATTTTATGACCCACAAATTTGTATGTTTTAGCTACACAGAGACTCAACTTTTCACTGTTTTGTCAAAAAAATTGGGAAGATTTTGGAATAGGCCAAAGTAGTTTGGAATGTGTTTACTCCACAATCAATATTATGCTACTAATAATACAGATTTCTATAAAGCTCACTTTTTATGAACCTCCAGTTACCTCTACATACAGCATAAATTCTGATCTGCCACATGCCAGTGGTATAAGAGCTTTCAACAAAATTATTATAATTAATTTTAGTGGTGCCTAACACATAGTGACTAGGAAGTTGTAGAAGCTATGCCTTGTGAATTTCTGCTGTTGTGAACAAATAGGAAGCGAAAGAACTGATTATGCTGGAATAGTAGGTAAGTTATGCTATACTATAAACCTGCTATCTAAAGTACAAAACACACTTACTTGTAAACACTCTAGTATCTCTGATAATCAAAGTGCTGCAAAGTCTTTAACATGTGAGCTTCGAGTGAGCTTAGACTTATGTAAACTTAAACCCACAATCAAATATTTCTCATGTCCATGACAACTTCTAATGCTGTAGAGGGCTTTTTCTTGCACATTTAAGATAATAAATGTTATGTTTTGTACTTATAATAAGTAGGACATTGTAACGGGTAAAAGGTGGGAATAATTTAGGAATAATAGGTGAAAGTTGGAAATTTGGAATAATAGGTAAAGATTAAAAGAAATTCTCAAAAGAATACTAAAAGCATAATAGGCACAGCCCTAAAACATAATGGTGAAAATTTATTAAGGTTAAATTTTATTTGGGGGAGTAATGGTTCTATGGTTATAGTTAGGCCACTCCAACTTGTAATTATGTTTCTGGTCCTGTAAATTTTATTTTTAGATGCAAGCGGGCGGAAAATCAGCAACAAAGCAACAATTTTCATCCATGCAACATTTAATAAAAAAGTCTTTCAGCAACAATTACAGGGTTCAATTCCACGGAAGGACGGTTGAGTAATTGTTACGACACAGGCACACAGCACAGCACAGTTTACTATTAAACATCATGGTACTAAAATAAGCAGTGAATATTGCATGATGACTTACAAATAGAGTTCATAAAAAGGTACATACCTGGTAAAAACAAGGAGTATAAGAACATGGTTACTAAAACAGCCACAAAAAGTTACACGTGAGATATACATATGCATCAGTGCTTATTGCTGTATTCCTAAAATTTGGAATTGCTCAAGAATTGATGCGGGCAGTGGACCAGAAACATGATTACAAGTTGAAGTGGCCTTACATAATTCTCTGTCATAATAAATAACTATTTGTCATATGACATGTTTAATGGTGATGTTTATCATGTAGTAACACTAGAATTGTCAACTGGATTCATCACATTTTGTCATATTGAAAATTAGTATTATGTTAACACAACAATAAAACATGTTATATGAAATGTATCAATTAAGGCTCAAACAAAAAGTTGAATATTCGGATTAGTATTCGTTTTGCCATTATTCGTATTCAAAATAGTCAACCAAATATTTGTTTACTGTTTACAGTGAGATTTTTGGGTACTTTGGTTTAAACAGATAGCACACTGCATGTACATAATAATCAATGTTTAACGTCAAGATTTCAGAGTAATTTGCCTTCATTATAGATACTATGAGTGAGATAGGAGTCATAAATTGACTGAAAGTAGTATCATTTTACCACTTTTATATGTAAAAGAATATTCGGACTATTTGTTTGAAGATCATTCGAATATCAAAATATACTATTCGTTTGAGCCCTAGTATCAATATGACAAAGGTTTTACATAACATAATATTTTTTACTGTGCCGGTGTTAGCTATTGCCCATATACTTACATATATGAAACCGTCATTTGGAAAGCATTATACCTACAAACATATATACTATAGACTTTCTTTTAGTAAGAACCCATGTATACTCATGTACACTGCATAGTGTACACCAATGTACACCAAGGTGATCTCTGTGAATTTTTTGCTCAACTATGTTGCCAAACATGTTTTGTGGTCAGTTTCACACATGTTCACCATTGGTTGGGGAAGAGTTTGCTTTATCAAAAATTTCAGTAGCTGCAATATGCATGTACACTGATGTACACCGATGTATACCCATGTACACTCTGAGGTACACTCCGAGGTACACTCGTGTGCACTTCCTTTAAAACCACTGCATAAGCTTTTACACTGTATAATTATGTAGCTACAATGTACAAATGTCATACCTTAGTCTACGTACACCATGTACACAAGCGTATAGTACCACGAATTCGGAACTTTGGTCCTAAATCATGCCATATCTCTCAGTTAAAAATTAAGAAATTGTTGAACAGAAATGTTGGCCTGTACAGAAAGACAGTTTGTCAGAACATACCCATCTGGTAAACGAATTGACTCATCTAATTATGATCCTTACCCAATGTGGAATCACGGCATTCAAATGGTTGCTCTTAATGTACAAACACCTGGTAAGTCATTTATTTATATAGTTAATAGCTTGTAATTTATGATTTATAGGATTACCAATGTTTCTCAACCAAGGAAAGTTTTGGCAAAATGGAGGGTGTGGGTATATATTAAAGCCCAAAATCATGAGAGATCCTCATGAAACAGGTATTAACTACTTGTTTGGTAATCTACTGTCAGTAATCTCTTTTGGTTTAATTATGTCATGTAGCAAACATAGTATACACTCCAGACATGACAGGGCCACACCCTGCAAATACACCTGTTGACTTAGAGATCACTGTGAGTAATTAGCTACATGATGTATAACATGCATGCATAAATGGCAACCATCAAATTATCATCCGAATCCACTTGTTCATTCTGTATTAGCTCTTGTCTGGCCAAAACTTCATAATTCCTAATAAGAAGACATCTGATATAATGATACTTTATCAAACCTATGGTATTCCACATGACTGTGAATCACTAAGGCATATGATTTCAAGTGTAAGCCCATAGACAACTAACCTATAGATCGATGTTATAGTTTACTCATAATGATACGTACTTGCAGGATAATACCGATCCAATATGGCCACAGTGTAGTGGTGCTCTAAAGCTTACAAAGACCATTTTAATGCCTGAATTAGTACGTTATTATAACAATCTGCTTGTTTACATCACTTATCCTATGTTTATCACATAATTAAACAGTGCTTGGTGCTGTTTGCTGTATACATTAATGTTCACCGTAAGCTTAAAGCTGGGACTAAACAAGTTTTATTAGGACAGAATGTGTTCTCATTAACTAGCCTTAAATCAGGTGAGAGATTCTGTTATAATTAATCTAGCTAGCTAGTAAAATTATGTACATTTTTATTAGCTACTGTACAAGATTTTATGTATAACTACATAGACTATAGCTATAGCTAGTCGTTCAGTCAGTTGTGTAGTTATCAAACTGGCTAATTATATGAGCACATCATACAGGAACACATTATGTTCCTCTGCGTAAACCTGGTGGAGATCTTGTTTCGCACATTGGGATATTTGTTAAGATTAAACTAAGTCAGGAACAAGCCTCTGATGAATTAGAATTCAGCCTTGACTCTGACACACAGCAGACCAATGAATCATTAGAGAATGCAATTGCAGTCAAAAATTCTGATAGTCAAACAACTGATGTTACAAATTCAGAATCCACTCGCATTGGTGATGGAGTCCATTGTAAATCACAAGTCAATGTTACAGTGGATGTACACTATGACAATATTAACAACATTTCGAGTGACTGTTAACTAACCAATTCGTTGCATAACCATGCATGATGTACTTTCTTATAAACATATAGTATAGCTAGCTAGCTAGTAGCTACTATGATTATCCTTTGCACTAATACATATGTACCTATATTTGCAAATATGTAACAGAGCTAGCTCTGTACAACAGCTAGATATATATTCAGTCATGTTGAGTCACAATTGTGCAAACAAGTTAACTATAGCTAGCTAGCTAATTAGCTACTATATATATAGCCAACTAACTATAGCAAGGCCATTTCACTTAGTTTTCTATACATAGCTATATAGGTAGCTATAGCTCTGGCTACCTATAGTATGCATATTGCTAACTTAACCTGGCTCATTATATATATATATATAGGTTTGTAGCTACATGTAGACAAATTTTGATCATCTTTTACTATATAGCTATAGCTAGCTATACGTATATATATAACTAAAGTTTGAATTGTATCTTCTAACTTTTATTTTCTGGTTTAGACTTTGAAAAAAGGGGCATAACCTTTGGCTAAGTTGGGAAAAGTATAGCTAGTCTGGGAGCATGCCCCCCAGAAAAGTTGCACCCTCTGAGATTGAGCCACATTTTTAATAACCATACAAGCTAGCTGCCCACTCATGCATGCATGGTCATGCATAGAGAGCTATAAGAGTCAATACTATACATAGAAGGAAAAGCACTGTAAGTAAAAATGGAGGAATACTGTTATCTCACAGAGATTAATTAATTATTTAAAGGAATACACTATAGCATGCATGCAGCCACACACGCGTATTTTTTTCTTTCCTTCGCGCGTATTAGCTATATAGCTAATAGTAGTTATAAGCGTCCGCGCTGAAAATTAAAGAGTCTATCTATAATGCATGGTTTGGCCACAGCTGCTCACGAGAATTAATATATTACTATATATAGGCTATTGAACTTTGTTACCCCGTCTATCGAATCTCTTTATGATGGCGTCACGATTAATCCAATTCAGTATAGCTACGCGTCGCACACCCCCGAGCGCGTTATTTCCGTTGTACTGTCTGACATTAATACCATAGAAGTGTGACTATTATGGGGAACTAAACATATTGAGGTGAATCCGGTGATTTAGCTATATACGTAGCAGCTAAGCTATATAAGAAATCTATATATACAGTGATATAGCTATAGCGGCTCAGTAAGCTACGTAGTCTATCATGCATCTCAGGTAATTCAAGTTACCCATGCATGCATGCTAAGTATTTATAGTTAGGCTTTTCTTCCCTCAGCAGTTCGAACGGTTGCTAGACTATAAAGGGTTCTACAATGGAAAAGACAGTGATGGATAATAGAACCTCAAATGAATCACACAAAAAAGGCTTTTTAGCGGAGATCAAACGCAGCCGAGTGAAAAGCTTTGACTCGGACTTTCAAGACAATTATGATTTCCATGGTAGCGCCCCTAAATGGAGCAGCAGAGGTGGAAAAAGACCCGCCGCTATAACTGACACCAGAGGCTACAAACGAAGTCGAGCACATACCGTACGTTCATTTGATCATGAACAATCTGAAGGTAAAAATGATAATGAGCATAAACTGGATGAGAACGACGCTAAATTCAACACACTCCCGGCATGCCGCAGGAATATGAGATCTAGACCTAGAGGCAAAGACTTGGGCAAAATCATGGAAGAGCAACCGGAAGTGGATGAATTTCTAAGGTACGGATGGCTGTATAAGACCAGTCGAGGGAAGATCACTTCAAATCTTATAAGAGATCACCACGAGCACAGACAGCACAGAAGATTTCAACTTACAGAGCATTCCTTGGAATACAGTCAATTACTGCAAAAAGTATACCATCATGCAGCTAGCTATAGTCATAGATTATATATACACGTACCGTGTATATATAATCTAGCTATGCTATAGTATTGTATAGTGATGCATGTATACAGCTCAGTACATGACCTCAGTGCATGCTGCATGGATAGCTATAATTACGTAGCTATACGTACGTATGTGTTCACAGGTTAAAGTACGAAAGCAGTTTCCACTCACAAGTATATATGAAATTGTCTACAACAAAGAGGAAAATCCTAAAGCATTCAAATTACAATTTCATAAATCTGAAATCTTGTTGGAAGCTCATGACAAACGTGATTGTGAATTATGGGTGAAAGCTATTTCAAAAGGTGTCTATATATAGCTATAGCTATGTATCCATAGCTACATTATACTATTAATATAGCTATACTTGTTTTGCTATTATATGTGTATCATTACTCATTCACGTAACCTATAGCTATGTGCATGCATGCATATAGTTGCATATATATATATTTTGCAAGACAGTAGCTATAACTAGCTAGCTATATATAGAAATGACTAACTAGCTATAATTCATTATAATTAGCTAATTATGTTGTTATTCTTGAACAGAATGGAAAAAATGGCCAAAACCAGTACACAAGGCCTCAATTGTCGCTCAATCTCCTATATGTGTAGTAGAAAGTTCTGGTGAAGAACGAGGTAGCTTGAACCATACACAAGTTGATCTGTATATGCATTAACTTTAGCTATAAGTTCTAATAGACAGCTAAATAACTGATACATTTCTATTTATGAACACATAAAATAATTAACTATTTGTATAATTGTTAACAGGAGAAATAGCAAAACACACTGGAGAAGATACGCCACAAGCAGAGTTGCCTTCATCACCATGCAATGAAGCACATTTCCATCAGTATTTACATCAAGAGTCTGATGTTTTTGAACGTAATTTTAGGCCAAATGCTTCACTGACTAGAATTGCTTATATACGAGAAAAATTGGTAAGGATCATTATTAGCTATATAATAAATTATGTAGTTTCAACTAACACGTTAAGTACATTTAATATTTCATAAGGGCCTTATACCAAGGATTCATGGTTTTCAAGTTGAAAAACTTAAACAAAGGCTTGGTATGATATTGTTATACATATGTACATATTCCCTAATTAGCTACATGTTAATTTTTGCTAGTTGAAGGAGATGATCTCAGTGCATTACATAATTTTGATTTTGTCATGACCAAGTATCCATGTAAAAGAAAATCCAGTTCATTACCTCATGAAAGAGTTTTTACAATGGATTACGAAAATTTGGTAAGCAACTAACCACAATGATTATTTACATATAATTATATGTATGTACACAGTTAATAATGTGGCGTCAGACAGAGTATTCAAAGTTCAATCAGTTGCATACTCGTAAGTGACAATTAGTTACAGAATTAGCAGTGTTTTAATTAATTTCTTGATAGTTTTAACTGAATACATTGTTGAAGTAAAGGAAGGGCAGAATTCAGAAGGATTTGATCGCTATCCTTATGAAGAGGTAAAGGACCAGTCTTTGTCTGTTCTGATTGAGGGAGAGATACAAGGTAAATTATATGCAATGTTTTTACCAAGTAGCTAGCTATACGTATATTGTGTCATTGCGGACTGAAAAACTTATAGCGGGGCCAGCTGGCAGCAACAAGTATGCAGTGTTACAATCCCTTGATCTGGTGTGTGACAGTCGCGAGGAACAGCAACTTTGGTGTCGAGCAGTACGTAATACATACTGGCATAACGATATTATAAACCACAAAAATTTTGAAGGCAATAAGTTTTAGATTTCACTAGATACAAATGTTGGAAAATTGTTTTGAGAATTTCTAGGCAAGGTGGCAGCTAGCTAGTATTTATAGTATTTTCATAAAACCCACAAAACTTTTCCCCTTGGCAAAATTTTTGTAGTTTATAGCTACTACAGATTAGCAAGTTTAACTAAAATGCACATGCTAGCTACACATTTGTTATTGACAGTTGAAGTCTCTTATTCATCGCAAGAAACACTTAAGCATGTTTTCCAGTCGCTTTGAGTTCACTGATCCAACAATATTGTATCTTTTTACCTAACTGTGATATCATTTTTGTTAAGTGTATTAGGGTTTTTTATAATATCAAAATGATCATGTTTGTTTACTACATTCTGTTGGGTTAATTATCTGATTCAATTACTAAAGGAAACACTTGAAAGGTTCTACTACCTCTTTCCTGAACAAACTTTAGATGGTTAAAATCCCATTGGACACTTCTATCAGAGGGGAAATCTGAGATTAAGGAAGATGAAGCCCTTTCATTTGGTCAGAGTGTTGTGGCTCAAATGCCACCCAGTGTTCTCAAAGACAAACTTGATGTAAGTTTTCAGCATCATGAGATGCATTTTATAATTTATAATATACATAATTAGGTTGCACATAAATACAAGCTAAGGGAATCATCACATCATGGTAGTTCCCTTCACTGGGATAGTTTTATTCTCTTTTACAATTTGCTATGTGGAGTAGATGATCCTGATTGTTTGGTTAGCTGCTATCCCACACCATGCACAAACTTTACATAAATGCATGTATGCATATACCATATATTAGCTATTGAAACTGTACCAAGACTATGCCAAGATTTCTCCTACTTTGGGAATGACAACAGAAGAATTCAAGAAGTTTTTAATTGAACAACAAAATGTATGTTTATTACATTATTGTATATCTACAATATGACTAGTGTCTAGTGCCTAGTGGTATCTAACAAGGCTCCGGGCCATATATAATGACATTGGATATATCTGTAATTTAGTTATCATGGCTGGCTACGTACATTATTATATTATTCTAGTGGAGTCCAGATGATGCAACTGATGAACAATGTGATCAGCTAATACATCGCTATGATTATTATCACAGACCTTTCAAAATGTACCTGGCCAAGAAAAAGCCAGAGCAATTTCGGCATACCTTATTACACCTCTTCTCTTTTGCAGGTTTCTTAAGGTATAGCTACCCTATAATGAACTATCCATAATATTTTGTTGTTTATTATCTGTAGCTTTTTGAGGAGTGTAGATAATTGTGTAACTGATAGAAAACATGAAGTTGTTTATCAGGTGTCTATTAGTAAACACAAAACCTTAGGAGTTTACTGAAATATTTAGGACATGACTCAACCACTCAGTCACTACTTTATCAACTCCTCACATAACACTTACCTGGAAGGACATCAGTTTACAGGACGTTCTACTACTGATGCATATGTGAGGGCATTACTACAAGGATGTCGCTGTCTGGAATTGGACTGTTGGGATGGTATGAATGTTAAGCTATATGTATAGCTACACAATGTTTGCTGCATTAACACAGAAGATCCACTTAAACATAAGTAGCTATATCTATGAGCCATCTTATTTCAGAGTGTATTCCTGTCCTTAGTTATAGCTGGCATAACTATGCATACGGTCTGTGGATACAGCTAACTGTTTTGTGTTCATTGACAGGTTCTAATGGAGAACCAAAGATTACTCATGGCAACACACTTGTATCAGAATTATCACTTGAGGAAGTAACACAAACCATTAATGTGAGAACAATAAAGCTAGAACTACGTATGTACGTATATATTATATATACAGAATTATTTCATGCAAATAGCTAGCTATAGCTATGTAGCAACTATTCTAATCAATTTTTCCTAGGAATATGCATTTCGTGTATCAGATTATCCACTTATTCTATCCCTGGAAAATCACTGTAATGAGACACAACAGGTAAGATAAATATCTCTTTTGTTAGCTACAATAAGTATAGCTATAGCTATATAGCTAGCTAGCAGCTAGAAGCATTACTAGAATTGTACATCTATAACTGTATATATTTTGTATATGTATGTAATGATGGATTGTATGCACATAGCTATAATTATATCTTGTGTTGCTCAAGTAGGCTAGGATGGCAGCAATATTTCAGAAAGTTTTTAAAGACAAATTAGTCCAACAAAAAGTTGAAGAGGAAAGATTGGATCGGTTGCCCTCACTAGATGATTTGAAGGGAAAAATTATACTGAAAGGGAGAAGAAGACCACCAGATGAAAGAAGGGCATCAGATGAAAGAGGAGGAGGAATTGTGCAATGGGTGGTATAGAACTTGTCTGTATTGCATCATTTTTGTCTAGTGGAGAATATGATTTACTTGTGCATGTGTACACGTGTGCTTGTGTATGCGTGCATGCATATGTGTATGCGTGTATGTGTGTGTAATGTATGTGTGTGTATATGTTTCTGTATGCGTGCATGCATATGTGTATGCATGTGTGTGTGTGTGTGTGTGTGTGTGTGTGTGTGTGTGTGTGTGTGTGTGTGTGTGTGTGTGTGTGTGTGTGTGTGCATGTGCATGCATGTGTGTGTGCTGGTGTGTGTCCATGCATGTGAGTGTGTGTGTGTGTATCCATGCATGTGTGTGTGCATGTGTCCATGTGTCTGTGTTTGGATTTGTTTGTGTGTGTGTGTGTGTGTGTGTGTGTGTGTGTGTGTGTGTGTGTGTGTGTGTGTGTGTGTGTGTGTGTGTGTGTGTTCTGTAGCTAGTCATGCAATATATACAATATGCTTTGTTTTTTCAATTGTAATGTTATAAATTGACTCAATTTGACTAATTTTTGTATTGCGTTGTTTGTAGCCTTGCCATGTGTTACGCACTGTAATGTCAACATAAATTGTGCATCTCATCCGCACGATAATATGTTATAACAATGACTAACTACTAACTACAAACATATGTACGTAATGACATTTTAATTAAATAGCAAAAATGTTTTGTATCTCAAATTTAACCTTCCTGCTCTAAAATTAATGTCTCAATGTGTATTATAGGTACAGAGAACAATTAGACAACTTTATACACCATCTTCTGTCAGTGATAATGAAAAGTCTGAATTACAAACTTCACAGGTAACTAAACTTTCTTGTCTATATAGCAAGCAAGCTAGTCAGCTATAGCTATTATGCATGCATGTAGCTGTAGCTATATATCTGTAATTAATTATCTGTTTATATAACTGTACTTTATTTTGTACTATACAGCATCTTGAAGTGCCTAACAACGGAAATAGTTTGGAGTCTAATCACTCTGATGAGCAAGATAATTTAACCATTGTAATAATTATGTAAATACTAGCTAAATAGCTACTAATTAATTTTTTATATAAATGCATATATGGATGACACAGATGGACCATGCAACTAGTTTTTTATCTTCAGCTAAGAAAGATGTTTAACTTGTTACAAAGATGGCAATTGCAAGCTATTTAATATTTTAGCTCTGTTATATTATGCTAAATTTGAAGTCTTTTAATTAAGAAATCTAGCAGTGCCTAGAAATCACTCAGATTAGCTATTAACAAGCAAGTTCTTTTTTGCTTAGGCATCCAATAAATCTGACAAAACTGAAAGTGAAGAAGATTATAAACCTGAGTATGAAGAGGAGCAAAAGAAACTACATGAGGTTAGACTACATCCATGGAATAGGCAGCCATGTCTATATTATAATAAACAGGACTTAAGCAAACTAGTAGTCTATTGTCAAGCTAAGCGTATAAAGCCATGGAGTTGGAAGGAACAACAGAAAACATCTGTTTGTAATATGTTCTCTTTTGGTGAATCTACTGTTCTAAACAAATGTAAAGAGCATCCTAAAGGTAAGTGACTATAAGCTTGCATTAGCTATTCTTTCAGAATTTCCTTAATAAATCTGTCTACATCATATATGCTCCAAATTGCAAAGTTCATGCAATTCATGCATTATCTTGCAAATTGTGTTTTAAAACCCATACTCCAATATCTGACTGCTTTATTAGAATATAGTCAACCCGACTGCTTTAATAGAATGCTATTAATCTGACTCCATGCTATCTACTTGATTCTTTGCATTATGATGTTGCTGCCCTGCATCAATTAGCTACCAGTTTAAATTACACGTTGAAACATCATTATTTACATTGAGAAATTGTTGTAACAGAAATGTTAGCCTGCACAGAAAGACAGTTTGTCAGAACATACCCATCTGGTACAAGAATTGACTCATCTAACTATGATCCTCACCCAATGTGGAATCACGGCATTCAAATGGTTGCTCTCAATGTACAAACACCTGGTAAGTCATTTATTTATATAGTTAATAGCTACAGTAATTAGCTTGTAATTTATAATTTATCAGGAATACCGATGTTTCTCAACCAAGGAAAGTTTCGGCAAAATGGAGGGTGTGGATATATACTAAAGCCCAAAGTCATGAGAGATCCTCAAGATACAGGTAAGTTATTGCTTGTTTGGTTAGCTATGTAGCTACTGCCAGTAATCTTTATTGCTTTATGTGATACAGTATACACTCCAGACATGACAAAGCTACACCCTGCAGTTAAACCTGTTAACTTAGAGATCACCGTGAGTATATAGCCAATTATATATAGTCATGTAGCTATAACAACTATCCACTTGTTTGCTGTATATTATAGCTCCTGTCTGGCCAAAATTTTATAATTCCTAACAAAAAGACGTCTACTGTAGAGATACTGTATCAAACCTATGGTATTCCACAAGATTGTGAACCACTAAGGCATATATTAAGTGTAAGGAATCATAAAGTATAGTTCAGTATAGCAGCTAACTCATAATTATACATACTTGCAGGATAATAATATTAATCCATTATGGCTGCAGTTTAGTGGTGTTCTGCAGTTTAGGAAGACTATTTTAATGCCTGAATTAGTGAGTGTCATTATATTGCTAACATGTCCTATATATTTATCACATTAAACAGTGTTTGGTGCTGTTTGCTGTATACATTAATGTTCACCGTAAGCTTAAAGCTGGGACAAAACAAGTGTTATTAGGACAGAATGTATTCCCATTAACTAGCCTTAAACCAGGTGAGAGATTCTGCTGTAAAATTTGCAACACTGTGATATTAACTTATTGTTTATCTGTATATTAAACTTAGTTATTCAGTCACTTAAAAATATAATTTTTAACCACATCACATGCAGGTATACGTTATGTTCCTCTGCGTAAACCTGGTGGAGATCCTGTTTCACACATTGGGATATTTATTGAGATTAAGCTCAGTCAAGAACAAGCCTCTGATGAATTAGAAGTACCCATCAACCCTCACCCTGACACACAACAGACCAATTGCAATGGGTCATTGGAGAATGAAATTTCTGAATGTAATGATAGTCAAACAAATGATGCTACAAATGTGGAATCTACCAATATTGCTGATGGAGTCCATCATAAATCATCAAAGTTATTACGGCAACAAGCCATTGTCACAGCAGATGTACACCATGATAATGGTCACAATACTTCAAGTGACTGTTAAGTATATATAGCTCCTTAACTTAGCTATATACAGCCATGTACAGTTCATATAGCAATTGCATAATAGCTAATTAATTTTTGCAAGCGCGTGCAAGTATTCCAATAGCTAGCTATGTACTCTATAACCTCATGCAAGATCACATGATAGACATATTATGCATGAGTTACATATAATACAGGCTCTGCATGTATAGCTATTCACATGCATGATATCAGGAAAGTACAGCACTGAACCATCCATACATTCTCTCACTCACTAGCTATAATTCAGCTGTTATTAATTGCTAGTTAGCTAAGCATTGTACATAGCTAAATGAAACTCTGTGAGGGGAGATGCTAAACACATGTACAGTAGTGCATGGATCTCTGAAGCAGGGGGCTCCCCAGAAGCTACATATATAGCTAGCATCTTCTATTTTTAAAGTACAAAATTTACCAAATGCAAGATAGCCATAAAATATACAGCTATATAGAGGTCTAAACATATAGGTTTATGAGAGGAGCTACCCAATGAAGGACCAGGGGTGTGGTGGGTGGAGCCTATATACGTGTTGTTTGATATTGTAGGTTTAGAAATGACACTTAATGAGAATTAGCCGGTGTATTATAGTATGGCATAACTCCAAAGGCTTTTGTATTTCCTAAGATTTCCATGATGCAAAGGTGGTATGCTATATGCATGGGAGAGGGGTACTTCAGCCTCCTCAGCACCCCCTAAATCCACCACTGGAAATAGTTAGCAAGTGTGAAAAAGTCCAATCACTTTTCTCCCTGCCTATAAGGTGTTAACATGCATCCCAGAAGTTTTACTGCTAAACAGCCAAGCAGAATTCTTGACTATATAATATATATGCTATAGCTATATATGTGAATATCTTTTAGCTACTGTTAAGTATACAGATTGCTTTATTGAATGCATCATGTGTAAAAGAAAAAAAGAGGGAATCCTGCATGGATCCCAGCTGCATATGTGTAGCTACATGCATGTGCATGCAGCCATATCATTCATAGCTATACAACCACTGATGCATGCAGGCTATACCTATATAGCTAGCTACCTATACAGCTATGACAGTGGCGGATCCAGGGGGTTTCATTGGTTTCCACGGAAACCCCCTTTCAAATTGGTATTAATAAAATTATTTACAATCATGCATTAATCAACTACAGTTGCTAAAAATATACTTTGTACTGCTATACATCCACTTCTTAATCAACTAAGAGTCCTCTTAACCACTATAAAGGTAAACAGGTTGTCTTAAACTAACCATTTGTAGGCAAACATACACAAACACGTGCATTTATTACTGGTGGGCACCAATTAGAATATCGCGGAATGAGTTGCAAACGGAAGTAAGGTACCAGCATTACCTCTTATTTTACTAAGAAAAGTAGACCAGCAAGTAAGTTAATTGTTAGTTACATAAGGAAGCTTGTCAATTCACTGGAATTCTTTAAGCTAGTTCAATGGTACTAGCTATCAATAATGGAAATTCCCAGTTGAAGAAGTAGCTCAACAATTTAACCATCTCTATGATATAACTACATAGCCTAGCTTCATTCCTATGCTTTTCCTGGTTTGTTGTACGTATATAGACTGAGTGGCCTTGCTATCATGAAAATCAACAGACACTGCTGTGATAAACTTTGCATGGCAGAACTTGTAAAATCATTAATTTTATGGAAAGGCATCCCCATAGAATCAAATTGCCATTTATTCTTTCTAACTAGTCCCTCCACATGTAACTAACCAACTGTAATTACAAATGCACATATAGTCAGCTAGCTACCCAATAATTAATGATTTATCAACACATTAAAATGTATTCTGGCATATATAGCTATAGCTTTGAAAAGCCCACTATATAGCTAACTACGCTAACTAAGGTTGCTAGCTCATAATTGATAATGGTCTAAGGTATAAAATGTTATAACTTTCAATAGATTGTATACTTTTAAAAATTAAAACCTCTTCAGCGGCTGGGGGCTGTCAGACCCCTGCATCTGTGATCTACTACCAGTGGAAACCACCTTTCAAAAATCCTAGATCTGCCACTGTATAATATGCATGGCCGTCTATATAGTAGACCTATACAGATAGACTATATAGCTAGACGCCTAAGCCGGCTAGCTTATATATTATATATTACATATATAGTGCTCTTCATGGGATGCCATCACCTATTTGCAATGCTGCTTCTGATTGGCCTCACACTTTTTTTACACTCAGGGTGTTTTTGTTTAGCATATAGCTATGCATGTGTAGCTATGTTGTTCGCTCATTCATCAACTGTTTAAACCATATTATATTGAGGTAAATCCTCGCGGGTAAATCTATAACACTGCGGCTGGGCAAGAGCATGCAGAGTAGCGGGAAATCTATATTGGGTAGCTATATATAGCTAGATCATATATCCGCCCACGTCAGGTAATTTACCCATGCATGCCATGGCTATTATATTTTTAAGTATTTAGCTATATAACTAGGCTTTTGTTTGCTTAGCAGTTCGAACAGTCTCTAGACTAAAATATTAGACCGATCTACGTATGATAGAACCTCAAATGAATCACATAAAAAAAGGCTTTTTAGCAGAGATCAAAAGCAGCCAAGTGGAAAGCTTTGATTTTCAAGACAATTATGATTTCCATGGTAGCGCTGCCACTAAATCAGGCAGAGGCGGAAAAAGAGCTGCCGCTATAACTGACATCAGAGGATACAAGCGAAGTCGAGCACATACCACAAAGTCATTTGATGAAGATAATGAGCATAAATTGGATGAGAATGATGCAAAATTCAAAACACTCCCATGGAAGGGTAAAAACATGGAAGAGCAACCAGAAGTGGATGAATTCCTAAAGCAAGGATGGCTGTATAAGACCAGTCAAGGGAAGATCACTGCAAATCTTATAAGAGACCAAGACAACAGAGAAGATTTCAACTTACAGAGCATTCCTTGGAATACAGTCAATTACTTCAAAGGGTATATAATAATTATATATAGCTATCATGCAACAGCTGCTATATTAGCTATAGCAATGCATAAACAAAGCATGCCAACAGATAATTATGTAGCTAGCTAGCTATGTATATATGTAACTATATATGTGTATATGTATGCATGCATGTACGTATATTATGTCCATGCATGCATGAATGCATGTACTTATCAGCTATATAGCTAGATAATTACATAAATGTACGGACCTATACAGTGTATATATGTTCACAGGTTAAAATATGAAAGTGGTTTCCACTCACAAGTATATATGAGATAGTCTACAACAAAGAGAAAAATCCTAAAGCATTCAAACTACAATTTTATAAATCTGAAATCTTGTTGGAAGCTCATGACAGACATGATTGTGAATTATGGGTGAAAGCTATTGCAAAAGGTGTCTATATATAGCTATAGCTATGTATCTATGTACTATTTTCCTATTATACGTATATGTATCATTACTCATTCACTTAACCTATAGCTATATGCATGCATGCATGCATGCATGTATAATTATATAGTTGCACGCATATATTTTACAAGACAGTAGCTAACTAGCTAGCCATAGCTGATTTGAGAAATGGCAAACTACGTAGCTATAATTCATTATAATTAGCTAATTATGTTGTTATTTTTGAACAGAATGGAAAAAATGGCCAAAACCAGTACGCAAGGCATCAATTGTCGCTCAATCTCCTATAGGTGTTGTAGAAAGTTCTGGTGAAGAACAAGGTAGCTTGAACCATACACAAGTTTATCTGTATATGCATTAACTATAAAAGCTAAATAATTGATACATTTCTATTTATGAACACATAGTTATTTGTGTAATTGTTAACAGGAGAAATAGCAAAACACACTGGAGAAGATACGCCACAAACAGAGTTGCCTTCATCACCATGCAACAAAGCACATGCATTCTCATCAGTATTTGTATCAAGAGTCTGGTGTTTTTGAACGTAGTGTTAGGCCACATGCTTCACTGACTAGAATTGCTTATATACGAGAAAAATTGGTACGTAGCTAGCTACGACTAAATAACAGATCACATTATTAGCTATAGCTATAGCTAATTATAAATTTATGTAGCTAACCAAATTTTCATAATCCATTGTAAAAACTCTTTCATGAGATAGTGAACTGGGTTTTCTTTTACGTGGATACTTGGTCATGACAAAATCAAAATGATGTAATGCATGCACCGAGATCATATCCCTCAACTACGTAGCAAAAATTAACGTGTAATTATATATGGAGTATGTAGTACGTAACAATCTCATACCAAGCCTTTGCTTAAGTTTTTCAACTTGAAAGCCATGAATCCTTGGAATAAGACCCTAATGAAACATTAAATGTACTTACATTGATTTTATCATGCGCATGTGTTAGCTAATTGAAACTAAAGTAACTAACCACATTGATTATTTGCATATAATTTATATACATACACAGTTAATAATGTGGTGTCAGACAGAGTATTCAAAGCTCAATCAGTTGCATACTCGTAAGTGATGGTTATAGTTACAGAATTAGCAGTGTTATTATTAATTTCTTGATAGTTTTAACTGAGTACATTGTTGAAGTAAAGGAAGGACAGAATTCAGAAGGATTTGATCGTTATCCTTATGAAGAGGTAGAGGACCAGTCATTGTCTGTTCTGGTTGAGGGAGAGATACAAGGTAAGTTTTATATTGTCACTAAAGGAAACGCTTGAAAGGTTCTACTACCTGTTTCCTCAACAAATTTTAGATGGTTAAAGTCCCATTGGACACTTCTATCAGAGGGGAAATCTGAGATTAAGGAAGATGAAGCCCTTTTATTTGGTCAGAGTGTTGTGGCTCAAATGCCACCCAGTGTTCTCAAAAACAAACTTTAAGTTTTTCAGCATCATGAGATGCATTTTATAATATTTATAATAATACATAATTAGGTTGCACATAAATACAAGCTAAGGGAATCATTACATCATGTTAGTTCTCTTCACTGGGATAGTTTTATCCTCTTCTACAATTTGCTATGTGGAGTAGATGATTCTGATTGTTTGGTTAGCTGCTAATCCCAACACCACAAACTTTACATAAATGCATGTATGCATATACCATATATTAGCTATTGAAACTGTACCAACTGAGACTATGCCAAGGATTCTCCTACTTTGGGAATGACAACAAGAAGTTTTTAATTGAATAACAAAATGTACATTATTGTACCTACAATGTAACTGTCTAGTGGTATCTAACAAGGCTTCATATATAATGAGACATTGGGTGTATCCACAATTTTATCATGGCTTGACCGTAACTGTAACTATATTACATTATTACATCATTCTAGTGACATCCAGATGATGCAACTGATGAACAGTTATAGCTAACAGTTTAAAATTACACATTGAAGCATCTTCATTTACGTTGAGAAATTGTTGTAACAGAAATGTTAGCCTGCACAGAAAGACAGTTTGTCAGAACATAGCTACCCACCCGTCTGGTGCAAGAATTGACTCATCTAACTATGATCCTCATGCACCCACTGTAGAACCATGGCATTCAAATGATTGCTCTCAATGTACAAACACCTGGTACTGAATTATAATAACTATAACTAGCTACGTATATAGCTAGCTTACAATTTATAATTTATCAGGATTGCCGATGTTTCTCAACCAAGGAAAGTTTCGGCAAAATGGAGGGTGTGGATATATACTAAAGCCCAAGGTCATGAGAGATCCTCAAGTTACAGGTAGCTCTTGCTTGTTTGGTTAGCTACATACTGTCATTGCTTTATGTAACTCTCTTTTTACTCTATTGCTTTATGACTATAGTATATATACACTCCAAACATGATGGAGCCACACCCTGCAGTTACACCTGTTGACTTAGAGATCACTGTCAGTAGCCAAATATAGTCATGTATAACAACTATCCACTTGTTTGCTGTATATTATGTAGCTCTTGTCTGGCCAAAATTTTATAGTTCCTAACAAGAAGACATCTATTGTAGAGATACAGTATCAAACCTATGGCATTCCACATGACTGTGAAGCACTAAGTCATGTGCATATAAGTGTAAGGATAAATCACAACCTATAGCTATAGCCCATATGGCAGCTATAACTCTTGCAGGATAATGTTAATCCATTATGGCCGCAGTTTAGTGGTGTTCTGCAGCTTAAGAAGACTATTTTAATGCCTGAATTAGTAAGTGTCATTATATAATGCTACCTACACTGATGCCCTATTTTTATCTTATGTATATAGTGTTTGGTGCTGTTTGCTGTATACATTAATGTTCACCGTAAGCTTAAAGCTGGAACAAAGCAAGTGTTATTAGGACAGAA
This sequence comes from Spongia lamella, assembly GCA_963930835.1. NCBI lineage: Eukaryota > Metazoa > Porifera > Demospongiae > Dictyoceratida > Spongiidae > Spongia > Spongia lamella. The sequence continues at coordinate 13,948,221 of OZ005748.1, forward strand.
TGTGTTCCTATTAACTAACCTTAAATCAGGTGAGACTTTCTGTTGTAAATTTGTTACTTAGCTAGATATATAGCTACGTAGCTATATAGCCATAATTGCTAATTAGATTTGCTATTTCGTAACATAGTTGCATTAAATTTATTTATTGTTTGGCTATCTGTAATAGCTAGTGTAAGCTAAACTTGTCACTTAAAGCTATCATTTTTAACCACAGGTATACGTTATGTTTCTCTGCGTAAACCTGGTGGAGATCCTGTTTCACACATTGGGATACTTATTAAGATTAAGCTCAGTCAGGAACAAGCCTCTGATGAGTCAGAAGTATCCATCAGCCATCACTCTTCTGACACACACTGCATGGCAACAGACCAATTGCAATGGGTCATTGGAGAATGAAAATTATGAATGGAATGATAGTCAAAAAAATGATGCTACAAATTTGGCAATGTTTCTATAATGGAGTCCAATCAAAGTTATTACAGCAACAAGCCATTATCATAGCAGATGTACACCATGCACAATAATACTTCAAGTGATTGTTAATTAGCTACCTCACTTAATTCATGTAGTCACATAGCTAGCTATATACCTATATATAGCTATACAGTGAGTTGTATTAGCTATTAATTGTAAGCACATGCAAGTCAGAAGTATTCCATGCCCCCTATAGAAATCTTGATCTGGAGTAGCTATTTGTAATGATGTAGCTACTATAGCCATGCATGCATATATAATTAATGCCGGCAAAATAAGCTGCAAAATTATATATAACTGAGCTCTGAAAAGCCCCCCGAAATTTACTAAACAGACAAGAACTATATATAATGCATGAGATTAGTGAGATTAGAGTTTCGTTCATCATCATCATCACATTGCGCTATATTGTATGTCTCGCTCCACTGATGCAGACCCGACCGGCACTGTGCCAGACACACGCGTATTAGCTATTCCTTTTCTTCGCGCGTATATAGTTAGAAGTGTCCGAGCCGGCTGAAAATTAACGAGTCTAGCCATCGTGGTTTGGTCACAACTGCTCAGGAGAATTACTATAGGCTATCGAGCTTTGTTACCCGGTCTGAGTATTAATATCAAATCTCTTTATGACGATTAATCCGATTCAGTATACGCGCGCGTTATTTCCGTTGTACTGTCTGACCTTATACCATAGAAGTGTGATTATTATAATCTGAAAGGAGAATGTTTTAGTACACCATATATATATATTGAGGTAAATCCGGTGATTTTACCTGCGGAAAGAGCAGCGTAGCTACGTAGCTATATATATTAGTCTGGCGTAGCCGACCATTTTATGCGGCGCCCTCCTGAAAAATTTTCTGGAGGGCGCCGCATAAAAGGGTCGGCTACGCCAGACTATATAGCTATATATAGGAAATCTATGCAGTGGTATAGCTCAGTAAGCTACGTGGCTATCATGTATCTCCAAAACTTCAGGTAACCCATGCATGCATGCTATAAGTATTTATAGCTACTGATAGGTTTTTCTTCCCTTAGCAGTTCGAACGGTTGCTAGACTAAAGGGTTAGACCGATCTACAATGGAAAAGACAGTGATGGATAATAGAACCTCAAATGAATCACACAAAAAGGGCTTTTTAGCGGAGATCGAACGCTGCCGAGTGGAAAGCTTTGACTCGGACTTTCAAGACAATTACGATTTCCACAGTAGCGCCCCTAAATGGAGCAGCAGAGGTGGAAAAAGACCCGCCGCTATAACTGACACCAGAGGCTACAAACGAAGAAGTCGAGCACATACCGCACATTCATTTGATTGTGAACAATCTGAAGGTAAAAATGATAATGAGCATAAACTGGATGAGAACGACGGGGCCGCTAAATTCAAAACACTCCCATGGAATATGAGATCTAGACCTAGAGGCAAAGACTTGGGCAAAATCACGGAAGAGCAATCGGAAATGGATGAATCTCTAAGGCATGGATGGCTGTATAAGACCAGTCGAGGGAATATCACTTCAAATCTTATAAGAGATCACCACGAGCACAGACAGCACAGAAGATTTCAACTTACAGAGTATTCCTTGGAATACAGTCAATTACTTCAAAAGGTGGCTATATACTATGATACATCATGCAGCTAGCTCAGTAGCCGTATTGTATAGTGATGCATGTATACAGCTATATATATATGACCTGCCGGCATGCTGGATAGCTAATTACTTAGCTATACGTATGTGTTCACAGGTTAAAGTACGAAAGCAGTTTCCACTCACAAGTATATATGAAATTGTCTACAACAAAGAGGAAAATCCTAAAGCATTCAAACTACAATTTCATAAATCTGAAATCTTGTTGGAAGCTCATGACAAACGTGATTGTGAATTATGGGTGAAAGCTATTGCAAAAGGTGCATGTCTATAGCTATATAACTATAATGTTACATATAGCTAGCTACCTACGTAGCTATATATATATACACTATTAACAATAGCTAGCTATACTTGTATCAGCTACTATCATTATACTCATAATCTACATGCTATATAGTTGCATATCACTATAGCTGTAAAAAATCAAAGTGTACATGCCATGCACACTAACTGGTGCATTGTGCATGGGTGTGCTAATCACACTATTAAAGTAGTTATTGTGGTGATTAGCATACCAACAACATCATTATTTATCACACCATTCAGTGTGGTACATGCATGTACACTGTGTATACAGACACTTGTATTTTGCAAAACAATACTGAACCATGCATGCAGCTATACTTATATATAGCTACCGGCTATATGACAAAATTGACATGATTATTAAATAACTATAATACATAAAAGATAAGTAGCTAGCTATGTTGTTATTTTTGAACAGAATGGAAAAAATGGCCAAAACCAGTACGTAAGGCATCAATTGTCGCTCAATCTCCTATAGGTGTAGTAGAAAGTTCTAGTGAAGAACAAGGTCAGCTAGAATCATAGCTATATATATATATATATATAATTAATGTGTATGCAGCTCATTAAACTATATACGTACGTATATATAGCTATGTAGCTATTTGTTCCAATAGACAGCTGTAGCTATAATTGATACATTTCTATATTCAAACACATAAAATCATTTGTAATTGTTAACAGAAGAAATAGTAAAACATGTTAAAACTGGAGAAGATACACCACAATCGGAGTTGCCTTCATCACCATGCAATGAAGTACATTCCCATCGGTATTTACGTCAAGAGTCTGATTTTTTTGAACGTAGTTTTAGGCCACATGCTTCACTGACTAGAATTGCTATACAAGAAAAATTGGTATGTACCAGTTAAATAAAAAGTATATATTAAATAGTTTCAATTAACAAGTGATAAAATCAATGTAAGTATATTTCATTAGGGTCTTATTCCAAGGGTCCATTTTCAAGAAAAAAAACTTAAGCAAAAGCTTGGTATGAGATTGTTATTACGTATTCCCTAATTACGTGTTATTTTTTGCTAGTTAATTATAAGGGAGATGATCTCGGTGCATTACATAATATTGATTTTGTCATGACCAAGTATCCACGTAACAGAAAATTCAATTCATTACCTCATGAAAGAGTTTTTACAATGGACTACGAAAATCTGGTAAGCAACTTACCACAACGATTATTTGCATATAATTTATATACGTACACAGTTAATAATGTGGCGTCAAACAGAAAATTCAAAACTCAATCGGTTGCATACTCGTAAGTGATGTATACTGAGTTACAGAATTAGCAGTGTTAATATATAGTTTTAACTGAGTACATTGTTGAAGTAAAGGAAGGACAGAATTCAGAAGGATTTGATCGTTATCCTTATGAAGGGGTAGAGAAACAGTCATTGTCTATTCTAGTTGAGGGAGAAATGCAAGGTAAATTATATATTGTCAATGCTTTTACCAAGTAACTATATTGCATCTTGTGGACTGAAAAACTTACAGCGGGGCCAGCTGGCAACAATAAGTATGCAGTGTTACAATCCCTTGATCTGGTGTGTGAAGGTCGTGAGGAACAGCAACTTTGGTGTCGAGCAGTACGTAATATATATGTAGCAATACTATGCGGAACTACAAAAATTTTGAGGGTAATAAGTTTTGAATATCACCATACAAATGTAGAATAAAATTTTTGATAAGACAAGGTGGTAGTGCTTATTTTGTAGTTCAATGAAACTTTTCTCCTTGAAATTTTTGTAAATTTAACTAAGATGTAGCTATATTACATGCAACTATATACGTATTAGCTAGCTACACTTCTTATTGGCAGTTGAGGTCTCTTATTCATCGCAAGAAACACTTAAGCATGTTTTCCAGTCGCTTTGAGTTCACTGATCCAACAATATTGTATCCTTGCATACCCAGCATAATATGATATCATTTTTATGTTAAGTGTATATATATATTAGGGTTTTTTATAATATTAAAATGATCATGTTTGTTTACTACATTCTGTTGGGTTAATTAACTGATTCAGTTACTAAAGGAAACACTTGAAAGGTTCTACTACCTGTTTCCTTAACAATTTGTTAGATGGTTAAAGTCTCATTGGACACTTCTATCAGAGGGGAAATCTGAGATTAAGGAAGATGAAGCCCTTTCATTTGGTCAGAGTGTTGTGGCTCAAATGCCACCCAGTGTTCTCAAAGACAAACTTGATGTAAGTTTTCAGCATCATGAGATGCATTTTATAATTTATAATATACATAATTAGGATGTACATCAATGCAAGCTAAGGGAATCGTCACATCATGGCAGTTCTCTTCACTGGGATAGCTTTATTCTCTTTTACAATTTACTATGTGGGATAAATGAATCTTCTAATTGTTTGGTTAGTGTCATAATGTCATTTAGCTTCTATCCACAACACAAACTTTCACATAAATGCATGTATGCATGTACCGTATATTAGCTGTTGAAACTGTACCAAGACTATGCCAAGGATTCTCCTACTTTGGGAATGACAACAAAAGAATTCAAGAAGTTTTTGATTGAAGAACAAAATGTATGTTTATTACATTATTGTATCTGTCTAACAAGGCTCTATTGCATGTATCATGGCTTGCAACTGTAACTGTATTACACATTCTAGTGGCATCCAGATGATGCAACTGATGAACAATGTGATCAACTAATATACCGCTATGATTATTATCACGGACCTTTCAAAATGTACCTGGCTGAGAGAAAGCCAGAGCAATATCAAGCCTTATTAGACCTCTTCTCTTTTGCAGGTTTCTTAAGGTATAGCTATAGTGTACCCTATAATGAACTATCCATAATATTTTGTTATTGCTACCTGTAGCTTTTTGAGGAGTGTAGATAATTGTGTAACTGATAGAAAACATGAAGTTGTTTATCAGGTGTCTATTAGTAAACAAAAACCTTAGAGCTTACCAAAATATTTAGGACATGACTCAACCACTCAGTCACTACTTTATCAACTCCTCACATAATACTTACCTAGAAGGGCATCAGTTTACAGGACTCTCTACTACTGATGCTTATGTGAGGGCATTACTACAAGGATGTCGCTGTCTGGAGTTAGACTGTTGGGATGGTATGATACATACGTATATACACAATATTTGCTGCATCCATGCAATCTGCATTAACAACACAGAAGATTTATATATTGCTGTCCTTAGTTAGCTGGCTATTACACTACAGTTAGCTATACAGCCTGTGCATGTGTTTTGTGTTCACTGGCAGGTTCTAATGGAGAACCAAAGATTACTCATGGCAACACACTTGTATCAGAATTATCACTTGTGGAAGTAGTACAGACCATTAATGTGAGCGGCTAGTTCATTAGCTAGTTATAAATATATGACAGTACCGAAATATTTAATGTAGCTAAATAGCGAGTTATGTAGCTACTATATTCTAATGAATTTTCTTAGGAATATGCATTTCGTGTATCAGATTATCCACTTATTCTATCCCTGGAAAATCACTGTAATGAGACACAACAGGTAAGATAAATATCACTTAAGTAGCTAGCTAGCAGCTAAAGTATTAGAAACTATAGAACTAAAGAACATTGTTTGCACATAATTTTGTATGTAGCTATATGTGTATAGTGATGGATTATACACATAGCTATGACTATATTTGTATTACTATAAAATAGGCTAGGATGGCAGCAATATTTCAGAAAGTTTTTAAAGATAAATTAGTCCAACAAAAGGAGGAAAATTTTGAGTTGAATCGATTGCCCTCACCAGATGACTTGAAGGGAAAAATTATACTAAAAGGGAGAAGAAGACCACCAGATGAAAGAAGGGCATCAGATGAAAGAGGAGGAGGAATTGTGCAACGGGTATATACTTATACCGTATAGCTGGAAATTTTTGAGGGACAAAATTTTCGATAATTACCTCTTTCCAACTTCTCGTGAATAAATTTTCGAGGTACAAGCTCTTTCACCAATAATTATTATCTTAAAACCAAATTTCAAGGGTTTTATTTTCAAGGATATGTCAAAATCCTCGAAAACCTCGAAATTTTTGTTTCTTGAAAATTTCCAGCTATACAGTAGCTAGAAATTGTCTGTATTGCATCATTTTGTCTAGTGCAGAAAGCTAGTTTATACTTGTGCATGTGTGTGGCATGTATGTGTGTGTATGTGTCTGTCCATATCTGTGGTAGTGTGTCCGTTTGTGTGCACGTGTGTATGTGTGTACATGTGTGTATGTGTGCATTTTGAAAATATAAATGTATATTTTGCATCTCAAATTCACATATCGTACGGCACAAATTTTTGAAAGAGAAAAATATTGATGAATTTGACAAGTTCTTAGCAATTCCGGCATCAAAATTTTACCATTCAAATTTTTCTTCCAATAGCTGTTTGCATGTAAGGCTGATACAATTTGTCAAATTTTTCCTGACCTCCAATTCATCAAAAGTTTCAAAATTTTGCACTATACGGTATATGTTATAGCTAGCAGCAACTAACTACAACATATGTACATAATGACATTTTGAAAATATAAATAGCAAAAACGTTTTGCATCTCTGAAAACTTCCTGCTCTCTGCATATGATGTGTAGATGCGGAGAACAATTCGGAAATTTTATACACCATCTTCCATCGGTGATAATGATTTACAAACCTCACAGGTAACTAAACATTTTTCTAGCTATATCATTATGCATATACATCATTTATTTTGCAGCATCTTGAAGTGGCTAACAAAGGAAATAGTTTGGGATCTAATGACTCTGATGAGCAAGACAATTTAACCATTGTAATAATAGAAATTACTCAAATTAGCTATTAACTAGCTGGTTCTTTTTTGTTTAGGCATCCAATAAATCTGAAAGTGAAGAAGAAGATAAACCTGAGTATGAAGAGGAGCAAAAGAAACTACAAGAGGTTAGCTATAGACTACATCCATGGAATAGGCAGCCATGTCTGTTAAAACAAACAGGACTTAAGCAAACTAGTAGTGTATTGCCAAGCTAAGCGTATTAAGCCATGGAGTTGGAAGGAACAACGACAAACATCTGTTTGTAACATGTTCTCTTTTGTTGAATCTACTGCTTTAAACAAATGTAGAGAGCATCCTAACGGTAAGTGACTATAACTATATAGCTAGTGGTCAAAATTCTGTTTCTTAAAATCTGTCTACATTATATGCTCCAACTTGCAAATTCCATGCATTACTCTTGTAAGTAAATGTGTTTAAAACCCATGCATAATTTTTGTTTACTCCAAAATCTGACTGCTCTATTAGAACAGAAAACTTGACTGCTTTAATAGAATGTTTGACTGCTATGTTAAAGTATATCGATATGCTATTGTATAATTCCAGCATATAATGCTAGAATTACAACTTTATCACAGCCCTGCATCAATTAGCTAACAGTTTAAAATTACACATTGAAGCATCATTAATTACATTGAGAAATTGTTTTAACAGAAATGTTAGCCTGCACAGAAAGACAGTTTGTCAGAACATACCCATCTGGTAAAAGAATTGACTCATCTAACTATGATCCTCACCCAATGTGGAATCATGGTATTCAAATGGTTGCTCTCAATGTACAAACACCTGGTAAGTCATTAAATATAATTATATAGCTATAATTAGCTTGTAATTTATAATTTATCAGGATTGCCGATGTTTCTCAACCAAGGAAAGTTTCGGCAAAATGGAGGATGTGGATATGTACTAAAGCCCAAAGTCATGAGAAATCCTCAAGATACAGGTAGCTCTTGCTTGTTTGGTTAGCTGTCAGTAATCTCTATTCCTTTATAGTATACGCTCCAAACATGATGGAGCCGCACCCTGCAGTTACACCTGTTGACTTAGAGATCACTGTTAGTAGCCAAATATAGTCATGTATAACAATTGATTGTCCACTTGTTTGCTGTATAATTATTATGTAGCTCTTGTCTGGCCAAAATTTTATAATTCCTAACAAACAGACATCTACTGTAGAGATACTGTATCAAACCTATGGCATTCCACAAGATTGTGAAGTACCAAAGCATATAATTATAAGTGTAAGGAATAGCTAGCCTATAGCTATATGTAGCAGCTAACTCATAACTACTTGCAGGGTAATGATCATGATATTAATCCATTATGGCTGCAGTTTAGTGGTGTTCTGCAGCCGCTTAAGAAGACTATTTTAATGCCTGAATTAGTAAGTGACATTATATTGCTAAATGCATGCATGCCCTAGCTATGTTATCACATATAGTGTTTGGTGCTGTTTGCTGTATACATTAATGTACACCGTCAGCTTAAAGCTGGGACTAAACAAGTGTTATTAGGACAGAATGTGTTCCCATTAACTAGCCTTAAATCAGGTGAGGGATTCTGCTGTCTGTAAATTAGATTTGCTATTTTTCAACACTGTTGCATTAAATTTATTTATTGTTTAGCTATATATACTCATAGTTATTCTGTCAAATTTTAACCACATGCAGGTATACGTTATGTCCCTCTGCGTAAACCTGGTGGAGATCCTGATTCACACATTGGGATATTTGTTAAGATTAAGCTCAGTCAGGAACAAGCCTCTGATGAATTAGAAGTACCCATCGGTCCTCACTCTGACACACAACAGACCAATTGCAATGGGTCATTGGAGAATGAAGTTTCTGAATGTAATGATAGTCAAACAAATGATACTTCAAATATGGAATCTACCAATATTGCTAATGGAGTCCATCATAAATCATCGAAGTTATTACGGCAACAAGCCATTGTCACAGCAGATGTACACCATGATAATAGTCACAATACTTCAAGTGACTGTTAAGTATAGCTCCTTAACTTAGCCATATATACGTAGCCATGTACAGTTCATATAGCAATTGCATAATAGCTAATTAATTTTTTGTAAGCGCGTGCAAGTATTCCAATAGCTAGCTATGTGCTCTATAACCTCATACAAGATCACATGATATAGACATATTATGCATGAGTCACATATAATACAGGCTCTGCATGTATAGCTATATCAGCACATCACACGCATGATACCAGGAAAGTACAGCACTGAACCACCCATACATTCTCTCACTCACTATATAGCTATAATTCAGCTGTTATTAATTGCTAAGCATTGTACATAGCTAAATAAAACTCTGCACTTCATGAAATCAGGGACGGATCCAGGATTTTGTGAGGGGAGATGCTAAACACAGTAGTGCATGGATCTCTGAAGCAGGGGCCCCCCAGAAGTTATACATATAGCTAGCTAGCATCTTTTATTTTTTAAAGTACAAAATTTACCAAATGCAAGATAGCCATGCATAAAATATATAATTATTATATAGAATTAAATAAGTCTAAACATATAGGTTTATAGGAGGAGCTACCCAATGAAGGACCAGGGGTGTGGTGGGTGGAGCCTATACATGTTGTTTGATATTGTAGGTTTAGAAATGACACTTAATGAATTAGCTAGCCGGTGTGTTATAGTATAGCATAACTCCCAAGGCTTTTGTATTTCCATGCATGATGCAAAAGTGGTATGCTATATGCATATAGGAGAGGGGTGCTTCAGCCTCCTCAGCACCCCCTAAATCCACCACTGGAAATAGTTAGCAAGTGTGAAAAAGTCCAATCACTTTTCTCCCTGCCTATATAAGGTGTTAACATCCCAGAAATCAGTTTTGCTGCTAAACAGCCATGCAGAATTCTTGATATATGTACATATAATATATATATATACACACGCTATATCAAGACTCACGATAGTGAGTCGCGAGGCCAAGAAGAAGCACAGCAACGTGACCACTGAGTGAGTTATTTACACGTAGCACCGCCCTGAAACTCGCAAACGCTCTAGCTAAGCCGCCATTAAAGCTATCGCTTAGTTATTACCGACCCACAACGTTCTTACTATATAGAATCAATAAGCCGAGAATGGAGGAAATAGGCGCCACCATTACTAAGTACCAGCCATTGCGAGTTTTATGGTGCCCGTTGTGCGACTACGCACGACGAACCATCCTTTCCCGCCCAATTCACCCGTTTACTAGACAATTAGTACCTTCATTGTTTGAAGAACCAATATCCCGAAGTTCGTAGAAATCTATTCAGCCATTCTTCCGATACAGCCTTATAAATGCCTTCCTGTGACCACAAAACTTTTTACGCGGCAGTCGTTTTTTTTAAAACCAGGCGCGCGCCTGGTTTCTTGAAATCGTTTTCGTGAAAATGTCGGTATGCGTGTGTGTTTGTGTGTGTGTGTGTCCGCCCCCCGGGCTATTAAAAACTACTCACGTGAAATGAAGCCTGAAATAACCAATTAAATTAGTCCTACTGCTTTTCTATGACACTTGCTATCGATATTACTGATGGGCGGGGCCTTGGTAACGTAGCGCGTCGTGAGTAACTGCCGAATAAGAACAAGGTAATGCAGTGTTAGCCGTTCATTCCATAGTAAAAGCCGTTTGAACAGCTGTACATTACTAACAAGACAGAGCGCTTCAGTTTTGAAAGTGGGCGTGCCGTGCGGGTTGCGGAGCTTATAATACAAGACTAGCCTATAGTGTTACAGTAAGAATTTCGACTTAAAACAACTTTGTACTACTTTTAAAAAGTTTTATCACTAAAGTATTGGAGTATAAAGCTGGTTTAAACAAAAGAATTAAATTTGTATGCGTTGCTATGTGCTCCTTAGTGATGAGTCTTTGCTCACATGACTTACTCGTGACGTCATTAATTACTATTACAATACACTGAATAGCAGTTGATTAACAGTGGTTTAACTTACACATCGCCTGGTTTTTAGATGGTAGAACATCAACTTGTTCTTCCTTTCTTTGTTTCTTTGTTTCTTTCTTTCTTCATCACACACTTTTTTCGGGGGCTTGCGGGAGCTTTTGTGAACCCCGGAAGTTTTTTTCAAACTCCCTTTTTATACATTTACTTGTTTGTCTAATAACTCACTCATTTCTTCATGGATTTCAGCCAAATTTGTATCAGCACTTCTCCTATGTATGCTCTACCTCTAATACTATTATCAGTCTGAAGTAAACACTTGAATGTATTTGAGAAGGGCTATTACACTGCAGGTTGATAGTTGTCATAACTTGGACCCCCTTCGAATGATTTACATAAACTTTCAGATACACAATCTATATTGATGTATCACTCTGTAGTGAAAGTTTAAAAAAATCTCGGGCTTGAGTTTTTCAAAATTAAGCTTCAAAGTTTAATTTGCAATATTGTGTGCTAGGCAAGTACAAGTTATGCCCATGCAGTACTTCTTTGCTGCTTGCTAGTAATAACATCTGTTTATACTTAATTCCAAAAAAGTAGTGATATGCTAAACAAAAACACCCTGGGTGTAAAAAAAGTGCGAGGCCAATCAGAAGCAGCATTGCAAATAGGTATGTACGACCAAAAACTGATGTTGATATCAGTTGAGGCCAAGAAATTAGCTACTTATCAAAAATCTACTTGAATGACACAATAGTTTATAGCATATTGTCACAACTATGATTGACTTTGTCACTTGGCCACCTTTTTCACACCATCATTATTAATAAAGGTGGCCAAGTGACAAAGTCAATCATAGTTGTGACAATATGCTATAAACTATTGTGTCATTCAAGTAGATTTTTGATAAGTAATTTCTTGGCCTCAACTGATATCAACGTTTTTGGTCGTACATACCTATTTGCAATGCTGCTTCTGATTGGCCTCGCACTTTTTTTACACCCAGGGTGTTTTTGTTTAGCATACGCTATATACGTATATAGCGGCTATATAACCATAGCTACCGTCAAACAGCTAAGCATATTTAGCCATGGAGTTGGAAAGAGCAACAGTATACATCATTCTGTTTCTCTTTTAGTAAATCTACTGCTACAAACAAATATAAATTAAGAGCATCGTATATAGCTATATATCATAAATACTATATCCCATGCATGCACTATAGGGACCTGTGAGAAGGCTTACACCTGTTAATACAGCTAGGGAGTCAGAAATATTCACTAATCAACCTAAACCATTGAATGCAGAAAAGATCCCAGACCAGCGGTGACTTGAACCCCAGGCAACATGTAATCTAGGCGAGTGCCAAATTAAGGAGCCACATCCACATGCAACTGGGATCCATGCAGCCGGTATTCCCTCTTTTTTCTTTTACACATGATGCATTCAATCTGTACCAGTACTTAACAGTAGCTAAAGGATATTCATACATGCATGCATATGCATGTAGCCATATCATTCATAGCTATACAACCACTGATGCATGCAGGCATATATATATATGCGGCCGCTATCGTGCATGCAAAATCAGATGCATGCATGACCGCAGCCGGCTAGCTATATATATATTACATTTATAGCCTGCTCTTCATGGGATGCCATAGCTAACTAATTAGCTGTATGCATGCAGCCATGCATATATAACTATATAGAGACCATGTGCGACCTCAGCACTTAAGGCGTGCATGGTCCGCTTTGACTTGTACGTCATGTTTTCTCACATGTCGGTACTGAGTTTAAAATACTGATGTTAGCGGCTAACTATCGGTAATATCAGCCATACCTTTTTTTTCTATTGATGTCACTCCGGGATCGATTCAACCTAACCAGGGATAAGCGTAGCGCCCGCCGCCTAATTGGGAAGGCGGTCTGGGAACGAGACTAAGCTCATATATGGAGCTAGCTAGCTATAAGTTTCGCAGTTGCCACCTAATCAAAACTCTTGTTTTAAGATTTTCTTAGTTAGCTAATAAGCTGTATTCATGCCTGGTTTTACGCGCCGGCTTGTGATAGAGCGCTTGCTTTAGGTGCGCGTTAGTTGTGGTTGTAACAAATAAAATGGCCGAACAACCGAATGAACATCAACCATTACTTAATAGAAACAATGACGAGGAAGCAGAAAGTGACCCGGAACAACCGCCTCATGTTTCACAGAGCGAAGATTTAAATTTAACTAGCGTAAATGACCGCGGGAATGCTGAAACGACGCCGGCTATTCTCAGTGAAGAAGGTACTTTTTGTGTAATAATAAACAGATGAGTAATGTTCTTACAATCTAATTTAGTGGAGAATGTCACTGGTACTGTTCCGGCTCCAGTCCTGTACACAATACCCGACAGTGCGCCCGTCTTGTACACCATACCTGACGAGTCGCCACCACCCTACACTCCGCCCACTAAGGTATACAACTATCCAGCGGAACCTCCGGGATACGTCACACCCCCGGAAGGCTGGAAAATAGAAGGACTACCAACATATAATGAGGAAGGAAGAGTTTCACTGGCCATGGTATGCACGTGTTATTAATACTTCTGTCTTGTCGGGTCACACCATCAAGGGGCTGGTACAAGAGTCTGTATTCCGAGCTGCGACCATGCTCAAACTCGGTCAAGATGAAAATTATCCCTTGACTCACTAAAAATAATTTTTGACTTTTGACTGCTTACACCTTTTCTCTTGAACTTTAACTGTAATAGAATTCCAATGAGCAAATTTGTGCACATAATCATTGTAAAAATCTGTGCACAACGCAAGTATTAATTGTGGTATTTGTTTAGCCCGTTGGCTCTTGACCTAAGGGGCCTTCGAATTTATCAATACTGCTTGTCTTTTGACTTGTCAGATTTTTTTAGTTTGACTGTTGACTTTGATTTTGACCACAGTTGCAGCTCGGAGTACAGAATCTATTGTAGTACCAGCCCCTTGGACCATTGTTTTATTTGTCAGTGATATCAAGAGTAATACTTTTGGTAATGCCAAACTTACTGAGATTTGGTGAAATGTACAACTTGGCCAATAGCATTTTAACTGATCAAATGTCATATAAGGAAGGTGAAAATAGTGGTCTGGCTGTATGAGAACTACTGGAGGAGAACTAACACATGATATAGCTGGCATTGTACAAAAATAATTATTCAAATCATAGTTGCATCACTTGACACGAATACAACTCAAAAATTACAACTACGTTCTTTTTATGAATAACCATTTTGAAAAAATACTCTATGTATGAACTGTGTTTCATTGGGTCGTCATGGCTGCTATTAGTAAAAGGTAGTGGCTACTAGTTAAAACCAACACCATGTTTTTCATGCCAGGGGTTTAGCCATTTTAGGCGTGGCTGCTATAAAAGGAGTGGTTAAGTTTCTATTATGAAATGACTTCCATTTTTTAAAATGCACTGCAACCAATACTCAAATTTTTTAATAATGTATATGTAATAGTCATTAAGTACTTCACCACCAAAGTACAAGACAGTTTGTGTAAGTTGTGTTTTATGGACATACTGTAACATTTGTTTTAGGGAACACCAAGGACTGTGGAGACTCCGTTTGGTGCTGTGTCCGAGGATGTGATGTCTGCCATTTGTATCATGCTATTCTGTTGTTTTCCTCTAGGACTAATAGCCCTTATTGCTGAATACCAGGTCTGTGATTCTGTGTGATGGGTGTATATATAATGTGTATGCATTAATAAGTCATTTCCTGTGGGGAATCCCATACAAATGTCCATTTGATATGGCAATATATTCCCCTTAACCAGATTACATATATACAACACACTTATGGCTTGTGTCTGGAATGTCTGGTTACTTGTATTGTATTGACACACAATTCTTAGTAATTTTTTATGGAGGGATTGTATTTTGGCTATGTACAAGGTGTTTTCCTTCATTGTATATTCTTACTTTTTCAGGCATTGAAGTTCCACAGGGAGGGGAATCATGTGAAATACATGGAGAGAAAAAAGTTTGCCAAAAAGATGCTATTCATTGGATTAACTGTTGGATTTGTAATTAACTGCATACTAATTCTATCACTAAGCAACTAAGAATATTATATCATTCTATCTTTTTTTATAATGTGAATTATAAATATTGTATACAAATGCTGTGCATGTGTAGGAAATGTTATCAAAAAACAACCATTGTAGTAAAAAGTACCAATCGTACACATTTGAAGAAAAACATACATATACAAAAATTTATATAAAAGAAGCTATGTAGTTTATTTTGATATTTTCATGTACAAACAAAACTGGGTGGTTTTCAGTCATCATCGCCAAAACCTAGGCACTCACAATATTCTTCACAAAAGTCATCATCATCACAATCACAGCAACACAGGCAACATTCTTCGCATTTCTCACAGCAACCGATTTGGGCACAGCACACAACAAAAATGAATACGGTGAAGAGACAACATCCACAAAATATACCGACAAAGACAAGAAGAATGACCAACATGAAGGCCAAACAAATCCTTCGCAGCCATCCAGCATCCCGAAAGCTGTACCATTCATCGCCTGATTCACAGGCGCCCCAGCAACAACCTCGTTCATGGTATCCTCCAGAACTAGTACTGTTGATACGAAATGAACTCTCTAATTTTGCTGTGTAAATGACATGAAACCATTAGTCTAACAAGAAAGTAGAACTTATCTACTTATCTACTCAACAAATTTTCAGTAGGTGAGTGCTATATTAGGAGGTTTAAGTAACTGATACAATCTGCTCCCTTTCTACATTGCCATTTCCCTCTTTTGCTTGGTATTATTTCAATTCAGAATCGATAATATATTTACAATAACTTAGAATTATAAAAAATTGTATTTACAATTAAAAAAATTAGTCATCATCCTCCAGCAATTCACAGCAGCAGGCTAGCACCACAGCACAACAGCCACACTGCCAGCCACACACTAGTATTACAAAGAACAGGATGAACAAAAAACAGAGTTGCCGAAGGCATCCAGCCCGACGGATGCTGTAGAACTCCCGTCCAGGATGGCATGGGTGGACACACCAGTGGTAGCAGGTACGATCCTCGTCCCAATCGTAATCTCTTGTTAATGCATCTACTGCTGCATAAGCTGTCATTCTGAACGACCTTTGCAGTGTCGCTGAAACAACAAAACAAGCAAAAGAGTTGGAAAGATCCGAAAGGAAGCAGATACTGTTATATTAACCACTAAAGCACACTATCTACCACATGGTGGGAAGGTTTGCAAGGGGGAAGGTTTGGTAAATTCAACAACTTGTGACAGTATAACTATCCAAACTTTTGCACTCTTCATAAAGTTTATTACATGCAATTATGTTCATGTGAACAAGACTCAGAACACAAAGCAACAAAGCAATGTATATCTTTACTTTAAACCGGCTTCATACTCCAGTACTAGTACTTTGGTGATAGAACCTTTTAAAGAGTAGGCTAGTCGTTCAAACGCTTCGCTACCCGCATGGCATGTTCCTTTTATAACAGAAGCACTCAATGAGTTTTGTTTGTAAATACAACTAGTAAAATGCCATTCACTACAAAATGAACAACTAATACATGTCTTCGGCGGTATTTCACGATGCACATTGTTACTAATGCCACGCCTATCAATATCAATAGTAAGTGTCCTATAAGTGAGTCCATTCATCAAACTTTATTTCACCAACCTTAATCAGTCCATTTTGTCAAACTTTATCCCCGCCAAACATTCCCACTATACAACTGCAGTAGATAGATAGCATACAAGGACACACATGCAAAAATTTTTGCTTCAGTAAACATTAATGCATACCAGAAACACATCCTGTGGTTTCTAAAATTATATAAAAGTATCCATGCCATGTTTCTCTGAATGAACACATTGCTAAATAATGTTCTTATAATTATAACAAAGGAACATGAAACATGAAACCATCAATGGATGTTTGTACTGCTATTAGGGTCTAATGTGGTTATATATAATATCTTGCAGCAATGCTCGTAAGGACTATGAGAACACCTCATACTTTTGTGTACCAGCAATAACATTCTTTGCAGTAGGGTTGAAACGAATATAAATTCGAATAGTTTGAATGGCAAAGCAAGCGAATATCCGAATAGTTTGAATAGGCCATTTTACTAGTAATACATGATTTATGCTAGAAATACATAAAATGTAATTTGTATAATTATTGAAATACCTTTAAATTTGTAGTAGATTACAAAATATGCAGGAATTAATGCAGAAAATTTATTCACTGAACATCCGAATACTCTCTTGGTATTCGAATACATATACAATTGAGCAAATATCCAAGTATTTGTTTCAGCTCTACTTTGCAGAGACTAATATAGCAATGGACACTCTCACGTCTCAAGGGATAATGCAAGTGTGGTAGTTTTTGAGAGACGTAAATTTCACACATTTTCTAGTAAGATCACCAACCACAAAAATTTAGTTTCAAAATGGGTTATTTAATTGTGTTAATATTTATTTAACTGTGTTAAAATTAAATGGGCTTTCTAACTTGTCTAAAGACCCTCAAAAATTACCATGACCATGTAATGATAAACTACCTTCTTGTGCTTTGTTGGGGTCCAGTTTGGTCTTGATTTGAGGAAGTGGTCGCTTATCGGTCTGCAACAGCACAAAAGAATTTGGGTGAGTTTATATTGAACAGTATGTTAAGATTAAAGAATGTCATAATGACATTTGACACATAACACTACATATAAAGCAATCTCTTACCCACCAAAGTATTGATAGTAGCACATGCTATGGTTTTTTGATGGTACAAAACATACACAGAGGTCTTGTAGATAAACCAAATCTCTTGTTCAAATGAAGAACAAATGCTAAATTAGGACGCATGAGCGCGCGCGCGCGCACACACACACACACACACACACACACACACACACACACACACACACACACACACACACACACAAACACACATTGCTTTATTAGTAAGATAACTTTTACAGCCCATACAATTGCCAAGTTTAAGGAATACCATATCAGCACTACTAAAATTTTAATATTAAAAATTGCTGATTTAAGCATTACACACACACATACACACACACACACACACACACACACACACACACACACACACACACACACACACACACACACACACACACACACACACACACACACACACACACACACACACACACACACACACACACACACACACACACACACACACACACACACACACACACATGGAAAGCATTATACACACACACATGGAAAGCATTATTTTTATCACACAGACATACTGGATATTGCATTGCTGCAGTATAAGGTGGGGGCTCCTCTATCTGAGTTGACTCAATGCTAACTAAGCTCATCAATACTGGCTTGGTGCTGGTGTCTACATAAACACATATACAAATACACACGTAAATCATTTTAGCATTGCAACAAAATATTTGCATGTGTGTATGCACGCACAGATACATATGCACATTCGTGTGTGTGTGTGTGTGTGTGTGTGTGTGTGTGTGTGTGTGTGTGTGTGTGTGTGTGTGTGTGTGTGTGTGTGTGTGTGTGTGTGTGTGTGTGTGTGTGTGTGTGTGTGTGTGTGTGTGTGTGTGTGTGTGTGTGTGTGTGTGTGTGTGTTTACTACTCTACTGTTAATCACAGAACATAATCAAGCCAAAAGCCTAACCTGTACTCTTCACCTCAAGTGATCCAGAAAAAGGCTCCAAAGGATAATCACATGATGCAACATAATTTCTCACGACTTCAACAATCGACTGACATGGGTTCTAACAATATTTAACATAAACTGTATAACATTGTAACATCAAACAGGGACACGCCCCCTAGCTGTATACCTGTCCTTCTATTCCATAACTCTGATCCTCTTCATTGTAGGAAATTATAATATGTTCGATGGTATTTGTCTTCTTCCTAGCTTGCCCAGTTCTCCTGCAATGCATTGTCAAATAAACTCAATGTATTTACTCTCTACCTGATCGATATACGATAATCTTTCGACGACTGTAAATTTGAAACAAGAAATCTGCTGGAACGAGTTTGCCTTCCGCTGCTTCCTTCGTTTAGTATAGTCTCTGCTTGCGATTCCGACAACAAAGTGAAAAACCACCTATAAAATTTTTGTATAATAAAAAGAACACACTGGTGCTGTATACCTCTGTTTCTGTATGTCATCATCATCTGATAATTCCGCAGTCTGGACCTCATTACTAACAGACATTATAGGAGCATTGTTCGAATTAAAGCACCACACCGGATATTCTTGAGTTCTTTCAGGCTTTGTACGGGCTAAATCGGCGAAGGACCAAAACTACGGAGGAGGTGGAGATAGGCTGGGTGTTTATAGAACCGGAGCAGAAATATGATTTGTATGAAAATGTCAATTTTGTTCCCTTGCTTTTTGGCGCCGCATGGGGATTCCCTTTATAATAATACATACTGCTTGAACTTGACACCACTTAGCGGTGGTTAGGTTTAAGCTGCATGTGATTTGAATAGATTCGCTTCCCTTCTCAATCAACTGTGAGATCAATAGAGTACCAGCATGAAACAAATTTTATTGATGTGTAATGCATCAGCTAATTTTATACAGTTAATATTTAATGTGATTATGTGACTTCAATTTCTTCTTGTTCATCAACACTCTATATAGGGCAAGCATGACAGTAACCCAACGGTTATAGCAGTTATTACCTCGTTCTTTTCTGTAGTATCCATTTCATGGCCTGCAGGTGCTGTGGTTAATTGAGGAGAGTCAGTCTAGGAAAGGAATCATGAACATCATTACCAGCTGAGAGCACATACGTATAATTTCTTACAATGGCAGGTAGTCGAACTCTTTTTTCAGTTTCTTTAGGCTTTTCTTCAGGTGAACTCTTTATTGGAGCATTGGAAGTTTTGATTACTGGAAACACACTAATTCTTTTCTGAGATTTGTAATCACTCTCCTATGATGCAGCCTTGTATGCTAGCTACATACAAATAAGTTTACACCTTACCCATTTAGTAGTGTCATAAAGAGGCTTTACTTTCTCCAAGCGCTCTGCTATTTCCTATATTACCAAAGTTATCTCATGGATCATTAAAATGTGACTACGCACCTTATTTCTTTTTGTTATTAAATCTAGTTCTCTCTGTCTTTTTGTATGGTTTAAGCTGTGCAAAAGTTAAGGTGGCTAGTGGGAGTTTTCATACTACCTAATCTCACCTATGGTGTCGATAAGTGTTTCGATGATCAACACGTCCTGTGGTCGTCATGATATGGTGCATGCGTCCAGCTAGCTCTTTGTTATGTTTCTGAATCAGGGCCAATTTCTCTTCTTCAGTCTACAAAATAATATACATACAGTCGGTTGGCTCAGTTGCTATCATAGTATTATACAACTGAAGTAAAGCATGCCTAACCACCTCAGTGTGTGGCATACAGCATCATTCTAGCTTGCTACATGCAGAGTTAAACAGTCACTACAATATAATTATGCGTTAGCTATATGACTTTAAAAATGTTGCACCTATATAGTATGGGTGTGTCCGCATAAGGATCTGAACTGTTGTGACTCACCTTTCTTTGCTTCACTCTTGCTTTGATATGAGTATATTCGTGAGGAGCTCTAGTGTCCACCGTTGCTCGGACTTGTTTCAGCTATTAAAAATGTTCTCGGATTGACGCAACGATCGTTTCCCTTTGTTGGCTTACTTTCATTTTGTGTTGCTGTAGAGATTTCTCCTCCCACTTCTTCTGTAGGAGTCTGTTACAGGCGGGTAACGCTGTACTATTTTTACTGGCCATTTATCACCACTCTCTTATCTTATTAACACAGCGTGACGTTATTAACAGCAATAACCTGGAGTATCGACAACTTTTGTTAACGTCTAACCACATTATTACCAAGGAAACGAAAACACAAGGCGCACGTGATTCAATTATGACGTGATATAATACGTTAAAAATTTGCCCGATATAAAAACGTTGAGTCAACGATTCCCCCTGTCTTTGCCAGGATAGCGTTCTGAATATTAAATGTTAAAGATGCCACTGTTCATGCAGTGCAAGTTCTTCCAGTACTTGTGTTTAGTCATTTTGCCAATCAGCGTTATATGCCAAGGTATATCTAAGAGTTTTTATTATATAGTTTAATCATAACTTGATAGATAGCTAGCTAGCTACTGATCTATCTATATAATATGCATGATGATGAAGTGTGTGTTGTATCATGATGAAGTGTGTTGTGTGTGTATGTGTGCATGTGTGTGTGTGTGTGTGTGTATGTGTGTGTGTGTGTGTGTGTGTGTGTGTGTGTGTGTGTGTGTGTGTGTGTGTGTGTGTGTGTGTGTGTGCGTGTGTGCGTGTGTGTGTGTGCATAATAGAGCTAGTGGAATTGATTTGCATGCAGACTAAATTACAAAACAATTCCTGTAAGTTTATTAAATCTGTCCACGGTGTAACTATATAGCTATAGATCTATACTATATATATATATAGCTACATAATTAAATTTAGCTATAGCTAAGGATTTCGCATGCAGCTAGCTATATATAGCTACATATATATGTGTGTATACGTACATAGAAATATTATGCAAAGATCTATATCATACACAGTTATATATAGACTCATGCAGGCATGCATGCATGCACATACAAGCACACATACACATACATGCACACACACACATACACACACACACGCACACATGCATGCACATGCACAATTAAGGCAAATGTACTGTACGTGTTATATGCATTAAATAGCTATATGCTATGTATAGCATGCATGGATAACAGAGCTACGTATATAGTGCATGTATGAGGACCAAGCATATAAATTTAAAAATATATCAAGTCCAATTAATTAATATATGCTAACACCACAACAGGAAGATTTTTTATAGGAAGCCAGAGCTATATAGAACCACCACCATAGCTACATGCAGGGGAACAGCTGGTGGAGGGACACTCAGATGGATTTCCATTGCATGGGGAGACAAATTGACCACGCTAGTTTTTAATATCAAATTTTAGCTAGTTAGCTAATTAGTTTTTGTTATAATTAGTTTTAGCTACTTTCCTGTTTACTCTATATAATTTTATGTAGAAGTTTATACACTGCATGAGCAAAGATAATCTATCAAAGATTCATGCAGTGTGTTATCTACAGATATTGATTGTGTATTGCCTGTTAGTCTTCTGGAGGGAAGGAGAAGGATTATGGACAGTGAATTGAGAGTTAGTAATCATATAACTAATTACAGTGCATCAGAAGCAAGACTTAGTGGCAATGGATGGTGTTCTGGTCAATTGGGAACTAACATTTTCGATCCTTATATAGAGGTTGACTTTGGCCGTGATGTACTTTTGACTTCAGTCACAACTGAGGGACTTGACTTCTTATTATCTGATTATTATATTGAACGATACAGAATACAAGTAGCTAGAGAAGATGCCAGTCTTCTATCCATTGCTCTCTCAATAAACAATTCCAAACCAGAGCCTGTGGTAAGTACATTTGCATGCATGCACGTTATAGTTTAATGCCATCACTTGTAACTATCTCTGCACAGATATTCCCACTGGGACGGAGTAGGATTAGTAATGCCAATGGACACACAGAGTCATTACCTAGACCAGTGATAGGTCAAATATTGAGGATTAATCCATATGAGTGGAATGATGATGATTATGCCTGTACTAAACTGGAAGTGTATGGATGTCCATTACAAGGTATAGTGCGACTTAATTAACCTCACCAGTAACCAAATAGTGGCTGGTTAGTTATCACTTTCATATATAGCTATAGCTATACATATATACATCATCCTCATTACATGCATGCATGTCTGTTGGTGTACCGACTGTTATTACAGAGTGTCAATCAGAGGAGAGTCGATTACATGATAATCCTGGTGTTAATAGTGTCACAGTGAGTGATTCATCAATAGACTATAACAATCTCTTCAACTTTGATGACACTGAAAGATATTATTGTGGACCAACCAATATGAAACCTTTTACCATGACAATTACCTACTCCTCACCAGTGTCACTAAGGGAGATTGGCATACATGGATATGATAGAATATTTCCTCTATCTAATCAATTTGTGACTAGTTTTTCACTATCATTTTCTAAAGATGGTGATAATTTTACTGAGTACATGCAAGATACTGGATCAACAGTATGTTATATTAACAGTACATGTGTAGTCATTGCCAATATCTGTAGGAGTTTACTGTGTCAGATGAAGGACGACATTACTTTGCACTGTGGCCTCCCATCACTGCCTCTAGTATAAAGATTACTATCAATGATTGGAATAGTCAACCTTGCATGAGTTTGTTGATGCTGGGCTGTAACTATAGTGATGGTAAGTGATGTCATTTTGCCACACTAGTACAGTACCATGCTGGTGTAGCTAAATGCTGTTTAAGAGTTTTTTTATTAAGACAACGTATGTGTTATTATAATATAGTATAACGTTTAATCTCAGAGACATGACTGTATATTACTGAGCATGAGCATATAGACATACATATATACGTATCAGTGTGGTAAACTAAAGAACGGACTTAACTTTGTAATGGAGCTTTGAAAAATATGCATGGTGATTATTTCACTGCATGGAGGTGAAGTAAACCTGGCAAGACATCAGAACTCAGCCACAGTCTAATATTAGCTAGTTCTTTTAGTTGCTGTAGTACTTTTTCCTGACCATGCCATTTTTTACACTCGAGTTTTTTGTTTACCTGTATTTATGCTCATCAATATTTTATTTAATTGTTATTTCTATATTTAGTGGTGAATCACAGCATTATTACTGGCAATGTTGATCCTGGTGTTATGGTGGATGATTCTACGTTGATACTCACAACAACCATCACAGAGACTTTTACAATGTATCATACTGTCAAAACTGAACTAAATTGTGTTCCTAACCCTTCCCCCTCACAGAATAGTGTAGATGTAGGCATTGCTTCAAAAGACAAGAACAACACACCAATATTTGTAGCAATAGCCATAGTGGTAATTGGCCTGTTAATCGTAGTGACCATTCTTATTGTGGGAGTGATTTTATGTCATCGCTATCAGAAACAAAGAAAACCTGGTACATTTTCTCATCTATTAAATGTGACATGCAAGACTGCAGGAGAAGAATCAGAGTAAGTACTGTACTACGTATGTTATGTACAGTGTTCAATAAAACAAATACCTTAAGTGCACACATGCACCACACATGCACCACACATGTGTGCGAATATACGCACATGTATATGTAGCTATATACACACCATATGTGTTATCCATTATACATATAGATTATTTTCCTAATCTGTGTAACCATAGTTGTATATGTTATCATGTTGCTACTGTATTATGTAGTAAGAAGCGAAAGCTGAGATTGGGTTTAAGTATTACAAAGCAAGACAGTTGTGATGTGCAAAGCAAACAAGCCAACACAAACCCAAGACTTGAAGCCATAAATTTACAATATGAAAGTGTTGATGGTCCACAACATGCAATTACTGATTACAATTATGTTATTATTCCCGCACGGGATAAAAATAACCTATCATCTAACAACACAGCCGTTACTACAAAGAATGATCCAGCTATTATAGATAGCCCAGCTTACTCTACCGGTGATGGTCCTCCACTGATTGATAATCCAGCTTACATTGCTACAAAGGATTGTCTAGATACTACAATTTTATCGTAGCAACTGATTATTATACAGACACCATGTGGTTAGCTTAGCTACTTTATTATATGTACGCCTCAACAGAGGAATTTTCATGCACTGTTTAGGTCATATTATCATTGTACTATAGAAGTGGTTACATTATTTCAATTTACAATTAGCTATAAGCAATAAAGATGACATTGCAACACACGTACGTAGATGGTGCAAATAATCACAGAAATACATGACTACATGAGAAACCATAGGCATGCAAGCTAAGAATGTGTATATATGATAAAAAATTTAAAATTTAAAAGGTAAGTAGGGATTGAATTCAATAGTGCTACAAAAAGTAAGGAAACAAGGAATAAGATTTTAGGACAAGAGAACATTCTGGCATGAGATAATTTATAAAAGTTTAATCCCTACTTTTGGCAAACCTATACTGAAGTGTTAGTTTTGTTCAGTTGTTGTAGTTTATCAGTTGTATATTGTTTGTCATTGAGGACCTGTATACCTACCTTCTGGTAGATACAGCCATCCTGACTAAATCAATAATAATAATAATGATAAGTGAGCCAAAAGTAGGGATTAAACTTTTATAAATTATCTCATGCCAGAATGTTCTCTCGTCCTAAAATCTTATTCCTTGTTTCCTTACTTTTTGTAGCACTATTGAATTCAATCCCTACTTACCTTTTAAATTTTTAATTTTTTATCATTCTAGTTTGTTTGCTTTTTATACATGCTAAGCATTCATAATAATCTTTCAGCAGGCGCACAAATGTTACATGCGCTTACGTAATAATTATGCTTGTTTTCAGGCGCTTGTTAACAACGCGCTTACATGGCAAAGCAGCTGTGTGATAGCAAATAACGCTCGAAAAACAGCAAAAGCTATTTGTCCAAGGCTATAATCTCGAAGTTCACGATGTAATAAAGTACACGCGTACACGCGAAAACATGGTGCCACTGTAACTAATTATATCACGTGCAAGCCAGGTTTTAGCGTGACGTAATAAGCAGAAGCCGTAACAGACTATCGTCACCTTCGAAGGTGAGATTCACACCTTGCTAGGAATATAGAAGAACAAGGAAGGGAATGAAGGATAAAAGGAATCGCCATGGCGCAGTGGGTAAATCGTCTTCGGAACAACATTTTCGTAAATCCGCCGCCATTACCTTTATTGTGTGAAAGTTCTGGAGCCCTACACCTAGCGCAACCGGGTCTTACGGCAGGCAGGCTGGCAGGCTGGCAGGCTGGCAGACGAAATACAGGTGAATTTCTAAATTTTCAAAGTTGGCTGTAGGTCGAAATATTCGACTTGTTGCTTCGTTTAACCAAGGTACAGCATCATTACAGCCTTGGCAATGCATTCCAGTCGGTTTTTTCGGGTGGCCTATTGGAAGGTTGTTTTATGAAGTGAGAAAAATCGGGAAACCATACAATTTCTTACCAATCCCTACTATTAAGTACTACCGTACTTAATGATATTTTCCATGAGTATATGGAATAAAGGTAATTGATTTGATTGAGTAACTAGTAACTATATATAATAGATCATTATCAAGTCCATCAATTACCTCATATAGGGGCCATGCATACATAGAGAATGCATGCTAGTTGAAAACACCAGCTGTGTATATAGTGTGATCATAGTTAAGTGGGATAGTGCTTGAAATGATTATAAATTGTAGTTATAGCTGTGTATAGCTACATGCATGTTAATTAATGCACAAGTTTCATGAGATCATGCAGTGACAATGAATCTATACATATGCTTTACACTACAGCTATAGTGCATGGAACTGTTTCACTATTGTGTCAATCCAATTAATGCACTATACC
Source organism: Spongia lamella (assembly GCA_963930835.1). Taxonomy (NCBI): domain Eukaryota; kingdom Metazoa; phylum Porifera; class Demospongiae; order Dictyoceratida; family Spongiidae; genus Spongia; species Spongia lamella. The sequence continues at coordinate 13,974,985 of OZ005748.1, forward strand.
TTTTAAGATGGTGCTTGCCTTGATGTCATGCATATAGGCTGCATGAGGAAATCGCCGGGCTTATTAGAAGAACCTATATACTCTAATAGAACAGTCACCATACTTGAGGGCAATATACTTTAATAAAACAGTCTATTTAAGCATTAGCATGACATCAATTTTATGGTTTATATGGTGCATGGTGTATATATTCCGCTTGCTGGCAGTAGCTCCATTATATACAGCGCCTGCGCGTAAATTTAGTAATCACTTTAATTAGTACACGTGATCAGTCTTGTGATTGTCCACCAACGCTAGGAGACTTATATGAGACAGGAGGCACTTGATATGCAAAAGGTTTATGGATATAACGAAAAGAGGACATGTTTAGCAGTTTTTAGCCTGTTGACGATTTGTGTACAATATGCGACCTCAAAAGGTGAGAATGAACGACACTCCCCCATCGTGCCGTGAGTCCCGTGACTTGCATTTCAGTAATTCAGGATTTTCTATTCGTAGAAAATACGTACTGGATGACCTTTCACTGCCTTTTGCATATCCTATAGTCCCGCCCATGCATGCACGTATAGTAGTAAAAGATTTTTTGAATGTAGGATGTACAGGTAACCAGCCTCTTGTAAGTGGATTTCACTTCTCAGTGCTAGACTATCAGATGTGGTCTAACAGTAATGATACTACCTCTTATCCAGGCAGTGCTTTTGGAGAAGATTCAGATATTGAGATGTTAATAAGTTATGAAGGCCGTATAGGAGCAGATCACTATCGTGGTTGGTGTTCTGAGTTTAATCAAACTGAACAACCTTTCCTCCAAATTGATTTTAAAAGAGAAGTGATTATTCAGCAAGTTGAGACACAAGGATTACAACTGGATTTTCCAGAAGATGCTACAAGATACATCAGAAGCTTCTGGCTGGAGTATAGTACTAACACAACAACTTCATTTATTAATGTAACACAACCAAATTCAAATGTTACTAAGGTTAGTGTAAATAATATAGCCTATTGTGATCGTATATGTATAATGCTTTCAAAATGAGCTACCGAGGTATAATAGTGCCACATGATAGCTAGGTCGGTATTTTCATTTGGCAGCCTTTCAATTGGTCAGGGCGTAAAAAATATGAGCCACTGCTTCATTGAGAATTTAAAATTGGCAATTTCATCAACATCTACCAAGCATACGTAAATTGCCAAATTTTCCTGCTGTAGCTAGCTAGCTACAATATTTTTTGAATCTGAAAGTCTATTATGATGAATGGTTCATCAAATGTGTCAAATTTTCTCCACTGCACTACAGTTGTTATATGTTCATCAGTAGTACCTAGACCCTATCCAATGCACCTATACATATTTATAGCTACCACTGGTAGACCTTTTAAAGATGTGGGCCAAGCTAAGAGACCCATGCATGCCTCAGAAATAAGGCCAATTGTTATAGCTACATTTTACTAATCAAAGAATAGCTAGGATTTTAGAAATTTGTGCATTGCACCTTGCTTGTGTAGATTTAATATATCTATAGCTATTTTCTGTGGGCATCATGTGGAACTGAATATACCTACAGGGTAGCTATCCTTACCTGGGTGTTTGCAGGAGGCTACAATTTTGGCCTTTATACTACAATTCAGTAAAGCACTACAATACAGAAGTGATGCCAAACAAAACAATTATGCATTCATTATTTGCAGATATTTTCTGGCCAAGATGATAATGATCATACAGCATCAAGGGTACAGGATCTTCCACAGCCAATCACTGCTAGAATAGTTCGAATATATCCAACTGAGTCAGTACCAGACACAAGATTTTGTCTTAAGCTAGAGCTTCATGGGTGTGTCCCACAGAGAGAAGGTATTCAGTGAAAGCATTGACTATATTAAGGGGTACTGTGGTAGAATTAGAAGAATGATAGCGAAACCTTGACCCTGCTTGTGTATTTAAAGCTATATACATGTCATTTACAAACACACACACACACACATACATACACACACACACACACAATATTGGCAAACTTATATCCTTTTACCAGGTAGTCATTTACCACACAATAAATTTAGAATGTCTATAATCGTACTGATGTCCATTTTCTGTATAGAGTGTCAATCAGTGTATCCTTTGAGTTGTTGCTCATATGGTCAACCAGGAGACATAATAAGCACTGTAGAGGTCACATCAGATGATCCTGATGATAGTACACCTGGTCCTGTTTCTAATATCCTTAGTTTTTATAATTTTGGTGTGGTAACAGGAATATACTCCCGACTAATGCAACATTTCATTTTAGCGAAGAAGTTTTATTGACATCAGTAGCATTCCATGGGCTTGATGGCCCATTAGGAGATGACTATGTTACTCAGTATTCATGGGAGTATTCTGTGAGGAACTCATCAACAGTTAAAACTTACACTGATCTGGGCAATAACACTGTAAGTCATTTAATAACAATTAGTTATAAGCTGTGTGTTTATCATATTACAGATATTTGAAAACACCAGAGAGGACAAATTCCAGCAGACATTTTGGACCCCCATTCATGTTCAAACATTAAAATTTGTTGTTCATGCTAGAGCAATTCGACCATGTATGGCATTTCAGTTCTTTGGCTGTAAGCTTAAGGAAGGTAAACATCAATTTTAATTATTGTAATCATTATTATAGCTGCCATGCATATAATGTTTGTAGTTATCTCTCAATCACAGATGTCTACTACAATGCCAATGCCAATATCAGTTATTAGTACACCTAGTATAAGCTCCACAAATGTTCAAGGGCTTTCAGGTGACATCGCCAGTACTGTTCATCCACCACATGTGTCTACTGGAATGTCAACCACCATTACAGAGACGTTGACGATTTATCATACTGTTACAGCTGACTTGAGCCTTAATCCATCCCCCTCACAGGACAGCTGTGGTGTAAGCTCTGACAACAACAATAACAGCACACCAATATATATAGCAGTTGTCATAGTGATAATTGGCGTACTAATAATAGTAACTACTATTATTGTAGGAAAGGTTATATTTCGTCATTATCAGAAACGAAAACAACATGGTGGTCTATTGAATATTAAACACAATACTGCAAGCAGTGCAGTCCAGCCTTTACTAGTAGAGATGAAAAAGGATTTGTATGCAGGAGAAGGATTTGAGTAAGTGTAGCTATATAGCTATGTATAGATATAGTTACAAAATTAACTGTTTGTTAGCAATTACATAATTATATTTATGTAGTGAGAAATCACAATCTGTGGCTACTGATGTATCAACATCTTGTTTTAGACCAAGACTTGAAGCTGTAAATTTGGAATATGAAAGTATCGATCATCTGCGACACGCAGTTAGTGATCAGGATTATGTTATTGGTAGTAACCAATCATCCATTGATAATAACAACACAGCCATTACTACAAAGAATGATCCAGCCATTGTAGATAACCCAGCTTACTCCGGCTACCAGTGATGGTCCTCCACTGATTGATAATCCAGCTTACATTGCTATGAAGGGTGGTCCAGGTACCACCACAGTTTTATCTCATTACAGTAACAACTGATTAGCTATTTATGCATGACCGGATTGTATTATTGAGTATTTCAGCAAAGTATCAGTTAGAGCTAGCTACCATGATAACCTATAGCTATTATATACAGGTCAGGTGACAAATGGTCAGCGTCTACAGTGCATAATCACAGGCTGTAGCTATAGCTATATATAGAGAGAGGGCTATTTCGTTGCATCCACGTAGCTACAAGCCATAGATAGTATATTCTCGTATACTATCTATGATATAGCTTAGAGGGCAGCGCGCGTAGATTGACCGGCTGAATTAGTACACGTGATCGGTCTTGTGATTGGTATCTAGTAGGCTGGGCTTCTATGAAACATCGATAAACTGATCGAGCCACTTGATAACATGCAAAATGTTTTCAAGGGATAGTGAAAAGAGGACATGTTTAGCAGTTTTTAGTCTGTTGACGATTTATGTACAATGTGTGACCTCAAAAGGTGAGAATGAACGACACTCCCCCGTTATGCCGTGACTTGGATTTTAATTCTATTCGTAGAAAATATGGCCTTATGGCCCATGTACCTACTGTAAGCTTTAATATGGATGACCTTTCACTGCCTTTTCATATCATAGTCCCCGCCCATGGCATGCATGCATACTAGAAACATGTCAGTATGCACTTAGGCATAGCAGTTTAAATTTTAATGATTTTTTGAATGTAGGATGTACAGGTAACCAGCCTCTTGTAAGTGGATTTCACTTCTCAGTGCTGGACTATCAGATGTGGTCTAACAGTAATGATACTACCTCTTACCCAGGCAGTGCTTTTGGAGAAGATTCACATACTGAGATGTTAATAAGTTATGAAGGCCGTATAGGAGCAGATCACTATCGTGGTTGGTGTTCTGAGTTTAATCCAACTGAACAACCTTTCCTCCAAATTGATTTTAAAAGAGAAGTGATTATTCAGCAAGTTGAGACACAAGGATTACAACTGGATTTTCCAGAAGATGCTGCAAGATACATCAAAAGCTTTTGGCTGGAGTATAGTACTAACACAACTACTTCATTTATTAATGTAACACAACTAAATTCAAATGTCACTAAGGTTAGTGTAAATAATATAGCCTATTGTGATCGTATATGTATAATGCTTATAGCTACTGAGCCACTATAATAGTAGGTGCATGGATATCTTAATATGGCAGATTGACAAATTTGAATTGGTCAAGGTGTAAAATATGAGTCACTGCATGCTTCATGCATGCGTGTACAACAAACATGAGTGTTTGGCAGAATTTACATTTGGCAGTTTCATCAAAATCAATGAATTGCTAGTGGATCATCATATTTTCTCTACCCATGCGTACCAGGCTTACAGAAATAAGGTCAATTGCCATAGCCAATCAAATACTATATCTACTGAGGATTTTAGAAATTTGTGCATTACACCTTGCTTGTGTACATTTTACATACGTATCTATTTTCTGTGTGCATCATGTGAGACTGAATAGTATCCTTCTCTGGGTGTTTGCAGCAGGCTAGCATGCAGCAGCCTACAATTTTGGCCTTTATACTACAAGTAATTAAGCACTGTGCAATATACGTAGATAGGAGAGATGCCAAACAAAACAATTATGCATTCATTATTTGTAGATGTTTTCTGGCCAAGATGATAATGATCATACAGCATCAAGGGTACAGGATCTTCCACAGCCAATCACTGCTAGAATAGTTCGAATATATCCAACTGAGTCAGTACCAGACACAAGATTTTGTCTTAAACTAGAGCTTCATGGGTGTGTCCCACAGAGAGAAGAAGGTATGCAGTGAAAGTATTGACTATATATTAAGGGGTACTGTGGTAGAATTACAAGAACGATAATGAAACCTTGACCATGCTTGTGTACTTAAAGCTACGTACATGTCATTTACACACACACACACACACACACACACACACACACACACACACACACACACACACACACACACACACACACACACACACACACACACACACACACACACACACACACACACACACACACACACACACACACACACACACACACACACACACACACACACACACACACACACACACACACACACAATAATATTGGCAAACTATACCAGGTATCTGTACTTATTACATCTATGTCCATTTTCTGTATAGAGTGTCAATCAGTGTATCCTTTGAGTTGTTGCTCATATGGTCAACCAGGAGACATAATAAGCAGTGTAGAGGTCACATCAGATGATCCTGATGATAGTGTACCCGGTCCTGTTTCTAATATCCTCAGTTATTATAATGACACAAAATTTTGGTGTGGTGACAGGGATATACTTCCGGCTAATGCAACATTTAATTTTAGCGAAGAAGTTTTATTGACATCAGTAGCATTCCATGGGCTTGATGGCCCATTAGGAGATGACTATGTTACTCAGTATTCATGGGAGTATTCTGTGGGGAACTCATCAACAGTTAAAACTTACACTGATCTGGGCAATAACACTGTAAGCCATTTAATAACAATTAGTTATAAGCTGTGTGTTTATCATATTACAGATATTTGAAAACACCAGAGAGGACAAATTCCAGCAGACATTTTGGACCCCCATTCATGTTCAAACATTAAATTTTGTTGCTCATGCTAGAGCAATTCGACCATGTATGGCATTTCAGTTCTTTGGCTGTAAACTTAATGAAGGTAAACAATTAATACTGCTTACCTATCAGCTGTGATTTACTCTATACATAGTCATCTCAATCTCACAGATGCCTGCTACAGTGACAATGCCACCATCACCAACTATCACATCTGATGTCAGTACTACACAGCAACTGTCAAGTGAATCTACTATAGTTAGCACTGTTAGTTCTAACATGCCATTACTACTCACTGACTCAGTTGCTCCACAGTGTTCCACAGTAACCGTGACATCTATTGTAACACCAACAGCTACAATGACATCAACTGTCGCGGTTACATCAACTTCTACATCAACACCAATGGAATCACCAACTCCTTCACCAAAAGGTGCGTACATGTCACAAGATGCTGTAATACAAAACAGCAGCATACTTTACAGGGTCAGTTACTAATTGTATTGGAGATGAAGAGCCACTGATTTCAGGAATGCATTATTATGTCAATGGTGACCAGTTATCAGCCAGTGGTCATGATCCATTACACTATACATATGATGACATGAATGAGAGGGTATCACTCTTGCCAGAGGAGGGTAGGATTGGTAATGATTATGGCAGTTTCCTTGGATGGTGCTCAGAGAAAGTCACAAATGTAATGAAAAATGCCCCATTCATTCAGGTAGACTTTGATACACCAGTCATGGTGTCTACTGTAGCAGTGCAAGGCTTTGACATTAACAGTGACAAGAGACAACCTCGATATGTCCTTGAATTTCAGTTAGCTTATAAAGACTTGGTGTCAGAGAAATTTTGTACTGTAAATGATGAAAATGGTCTACCTATGGTAAGAAACTATAAAAAGATCTTCAAAATTTTAATACTATTCGGTAGAATTTTACAGGCAACAATGATAAAAACTATTTAGAAATCATGAAATCTTCTCTTAACAAACATATTAGAGCTAAAGTGTTCCGACTTTATCCAAGAAGCTGGATATCCAAAGCAGTCATGAATGACAAGATAGTAAACATTAGCAGAGCTTGCCTTAAATGGGAATTATATGGCTGTGCTGAGCTGAAGACGGAAGGTATAATATGTTATATGTTTTGAATTATCGTGCACAATTACTTTTCCTTTGCAGTCAACAATTCTTGCTTCCCGAACCAAAATTTATTAGATCCTTCTAATATCGTAAATGTTACAAGCAACTCTCATGATACTGTGGCAACCACCAGCCTACTACGTTTGATTGACAGTAGAGATAACTGGTGTCCTTCTGCTGAAGATATTGATCTACCTTTAGTCATCGATTTCTATTTTGCTGAAGTGACGTTGCTGACATCACTGGCAATAGCAGGGAGAAAGAATAACAATGGAGATTACTTTGTTTCATCATATTCATTATCTTATGCTAGTAATGCCTCATGCAACCTGACACTCTATGAAGACTTATCAGGACAATCGGTTAGTAATATTATCACTAATTAATCAGTACTGACATATTGTATAGGTATTTTATAATAACCATGTGAGGACTGTCTTTCATTCATTTTGGGAACCCATTTATGTCCGTCAGCTTCAGCTGCTGATATTGGACTGGCACATTACTCCATGTGTATCAATAGGATTCTTTGGCTGCAGGAGTAGTGATGGTACAGCATTACATGTACACATACATGCTCAGTAATAACTTGCAATTTGCTTTGTTTAGTGAACTTCAACTTTACTGCTAATAGTAGTGAAATAGCAGATGGTCTACCTCAAGGTGTATGTAATGTGCCAGTAAACAATATATTACTGTCTTGTGTTAATGAGCAAAGAGATGACTTCATGGCCAGTTGTAATGACAATAGTGATGACAGTGTGATAACTATTGTAGCCATAGTGTTAGCATTCCTACTAGCATCACTGCTGCTGATAATCATAATAGTGTTATTGTATAGAAGATTCAAAACAAAATTAAGATCAGGAAAATTACGGTAAGCAGAATTACCAATGAGCCAGTGATCATCGTGTTAGCATAAATATTTTGTATGTGTTTGTAGCTATGCTGTAAGGAATCCATTGCTCTTGCAGTCAGAAAATCCACTTTATGAAACGTAAGATTATTGCCAATGTGCTGTATAGTTGTCAGTACAATTTACAGTAGCAAGACAAAAACTGATGGAAACTATGAAGTTTATTTCAATCGGTATGTGCAGCACAGTAAATACATAGCGAGCCACCCACACTGTATTATTTTCACTACATTTTTACTTAGTGACCAAGCAACTGTCAAGTTATTAAATGATGATCAATCACGCCATTACAGCAAATTACAACACCATCGCAGAGATGGCGGTGCCTTTTCATCAAACCCCTACGATGTACTTCAGCCACAGCAAGCAGAGAGATATGCCCAAGAGGGGCCCAAAGAATCAGCCGGCAGTATAACTTATGAAGAAATACCCTATCACGAGATCACTTCAAAGTCTGACGAAAACCAATAACCCTTACCTAATAAAATTACTATTGTACTTATATAGTAATAATGCTTACAAATAGCTACATTGTATATATATATCTACCCACTTATGGTCAAAACATCAGTTGAATTCTTGATAGCTTGCTACCTAGTATTTTTACCTTACTTGAAAACTTGTTGTGTTTTAATACAAATTCTAATTGCATGACTAAGAAAAAATGCATATGGTTTTTGAGTGGGGAGCATGCCTATAAAATTAGCTTGTTCACTCATTGGGTAGGTTCAGAATACTTATTGCTGGTGGAGTGTTCACCACTGAGCAGTACTCCGTAGGTTGGATTATCATTTCCATTGTGAGGTAATTCATCACGAGGTGGTACATCATATATAGGATTGTGAGGTGGTTCATCATATTGTGGATTACGAGGTGGTTCATCATATATTGGATCATGAGGAGGTTCGTCATGCAGTGGAAGTGGCTCATCATCGCTGTCTTCTTCCATTTTGCTAGTCCTTTAAGTACATAAAAATGTGTGTACTACATCACATTGTAGCCAAGCTGAATTGGTAATATAACACTGACTTTATACCCAAAAAGTACTTTGATAACAGAAGTTAAACTCAAAATGGAGATGTTTAATTGTAACAGTTCAGTACAAGTGTTATGTAAGTATTGCATATTATTGACACAATTAAAAGTTAATACTTTTATTAATGCACGCTATGTTGCTGTTGGCATTTTGCCAGAAAACAGATCAATATATTCTAATAGAACAGTCAATATTCTATTAAAGCAGTCGGGTTACCGTATGCTACTCTAATAGAGCAGTCAGGTATTGAAGTAAGCAAAAATTAATGATGAATTTTTAAGTGTGAGAATAGTGCAAGAACTTTGAAGTGCAACACATTTATAAGTAGTTACAGTAGTGAAGTACAGTGGCATGGTTGCCCTGAAGGTCAGCTAGTATCCTATGCTAGTATCCTGTGCTAGCTGCCGCAGATCAGATTGGAATAGAATTTTGAGTATAATTACTTCAGCCCTAACTAAAAATTTAATAGTTGTCCTACCCCATTTGATTCTAATAGGTTCCCATGGCTTTAGGTAAGCACACCCTACAGGCTAATGCCTTCTGTGTATCCCCTCCAGTGCCTAACTGGTAAAATTAGATAATAATAATATAACCAAAGGTGTTCCCTAATGACCCTAATGTTCTGCCACCACAAATTTTTACAAAAATGTGGTGTTAGGGATAGAAGTCCCTTCTGTATTTACATAAGTAACATTAACAATGCACTAATTTTAGCAGTTTAGCAAGTAGCTGCAAAATCTTTAAAAACAGACCAATACTTTAATACTTACAAATGTATTGATGTGCTTTGCTAAATTTAATATTTGTTCAACTAAGCTTTGTATATAGATTCTCTATATTATATTTCACTCACCGTAACTCTGGCCGTCCATAAAGATCGTTGTCCACCCCCACAGCGCTGGTTCGTGCTGCGCTGTTAATTGACCCATAACCTTTTGGTATTAGTGGATCACTTGATAGATCTGACTGCAATTGGCTATGGGAGCGACGACGACACATGATCACCCCCACTATGACAAGAACTGCTGTCACAAGCACCCCAACTAATACTATAACAATTGATACATAAATTGGAGTATTATCATCATCATCATCTTCTTGTGAACACAGAGCAGAGGTGCCGCCCTGGGTAGGGGTGGGCTGTAGCAGAGTGGATGCCAAGACTGAGTCTGTAGTTAGCAAAGGTGAGTTTGTAGTTGTCATGGTTACATGCGAGGACGAGGTTGCAACTGTCGTAGTTACAAAAACAGTGGTGGGTAATATTACTGTCTCCGTCGTGGTCTCTGTCACTACAGGATTGTCGACCAGCCCGGCAGTCGGTGCACTAGGATCAATACTATGCTCAACAACTGGAGAGGAACAAAACACACAATTTATCGAATGCACTCGTCACACATTTATTCCCTTACTATCACTACTGGCACAACCGGACACCCAGAAATTCAAACAAGGCCTCAACTGCCAGTCATGTATGGTAATAATTAACTGATTGGTACGGATTGGAGGCCACAGGCCAAAATAATTACGCTGGCTGTCAGGAACGCTGAATGTCTACAAACAAAATAAATACAGATCATCAAAGACAGTATTAAATTGGTACATACTGTTAATCCATTGGTGCTAGTGTAACTGGTGATGTTATCACCCACAGCATAAGACAGTGAGAAACTCTTTACATACTTATCTACTAAAGGTAATGGAAGTGGTAACCCACGAATTCCGATCTCTGTCACTAAGACCGAGGATGAAAATGAGATGTTGAGTGTGGGTGGACGTGTATCAGTGGGAATGCAATAACGTTGAGCGATCAAATCAAAATTAAAGAGGTCATCGTGGTTTATCTGTGCTCCATTTGCCATCACCACAGTATCAGCTTTGTTACCCAACTGATGGTCAACCTGACATTCTAAGGAGTACAGAATGAACTGAATACCGGTAGATACAATTTATCAATTAGTATGGCCACAATTCTCCCATACACTACACTAATAAATAATACATATTGTATGGTAAAAAGCTTAGGCAATTCTTCAAAGTTTTATGTCAACATGTAATCATGTAATTTGTATCACAAGCGCTAGCAAATCCCAAACATAACAAGCTTGAGCGTAAAGCAAGATACCAAATATTTGCTTTACAGAATCAAGTAAAGTAAATACCCTTTGTGAGCAATAACTTTCATCATTATGAAAATGTAATTGAATCCTATCGAGCAATCATAAACTAAGGATGTGAAAAATATAAAATGCAAATATTTGAAATCACTGTAACATCTGGTGGGGGTTGCTCAGTTTGTGTCACACTGCATACGCTAATTTTGAATTTAGCATACAACAAAGTTGTAATACACCAGAAAACACGAGAATATTTAATTTGCAAGTTTGATAAATAACTACTCATAACAATAAAGTAACCTTGTAATGGACATCCATACACTTCTAGTTTAGTGCAGGCATGATCATTATCACTCCACTCATGTGGACTAATCCTCAATATCTGGCCTATCACTGGTCTAGGCAACTGCTCCGTGTACCGTTTATCATTTTTAATACTATTTTGCTCCAGTGGAAATATCTACAAAGCAACACAAGGTAGTGTCAGTAATGTATACGTGGATAAAATAGATTTTTGTGTTACCCACAAATACATTATGGTAACATTTATAGTATTAACACTTGTGGTAGGAGGCCATACAATTTAGTTTGTCACATACCACAACTTTGTGTATGTAGTCATGCCATCAATCAATGTAAAAGGAAGTTTACATGTTTTGAGTAGTATGATGACTGAGTTGAATCATGTATTACCCTAGTGTGATCCACCAAATGTTTTTGTATCCTCATACTATGTGTGTACCTACTGTACAGGGCTGCCTAGTGGTATTTTAGGCCCTGGGGGCAAAATAAGAATTCAACTAAAAAGATGAGGCCCTCTGTATCGTAGGGCCAAGCCGGCCAACCCCCATTTTCCTCCTCTCTTGGCTCCCCTGTGAAATGTGTAGTATACAGTAAACATGTTAGTTGCTACATTAACTCAGTTAACCCAAAGAATGAAGAAAATTAATGTACCTTGAATCTCATTCATACCAGCAATAATTAGCTACTCATGAGAAGGTCACATAATATAATATATCACTTGGGAATACATACAAATACTAGAGACATATATAGTCATTTTTGAGTGTGCCACTGCATGTGAGAGCTTTACACATATATGCCTGTATGAGTATACTGTGACCTTTCCTACATGTGGAGTAGCAACTTACTGCTTCCTCCAGTTGAGAAGAATTTGAATTTGTTGGTTTTGCTAAGTACCAAAGATGGCCATCTTCTCTAGCCAGTTTCACTTGATAACGCTCGAGAAAGAATCCCTTTTGTAGTAGAGTTCCACCAAACCCTTCGGTCACAATGGCGGTGAACAACATACTTGCACCAAAATTTACTTCAAGAAAAGGATCAAAGATGTCAGCTCCTAGCTGACCAGAGCACCATCCCTTGCCACTAAGCAGTGCTTCAGAAGGTGAGTGGAATATCATGGAATTACTAGCTCTCAACGTAACACCATCAACTTTTCTCCTTCCCTCCAGCAGAGTAACAGGTGATGCACAACTGGCACCTAGAGATATAAGTTTACACATGATTGAAATTTCTTGTTTCAAGGGTATACATCATAGGAGGCGAGAGTCTCCATAGGAATTCAAGTTTTACAATAGAAAATCACTTGAGTTTAGCTAAGTGGCCCCCCTAACTTTCAGTAGTATCCTCCGCCCCTGGACTGTACATCAAGTTTTAAGGTAAACACTGATATTCAGTATGGGATTTATGATCTAGTAAGTAGCCATTGGTATCTAAATTTGTATGTTTTCAGCCGGCAATATACCTCTATCATAAGGTTATGTTACCGCTCACATGGGAACTCAGGGAAGCCTTATAAGTGTGTACCTGTTATGTGGCACGTACCTACAGTGTGGGACCAGATATAGTGAGACATAAACACCACAACACTAGTAATGAATGTTAATCTATATGCCATGCAGTCATTTCTTGTATGAACACATTTGACTTGTTGCAATAAGCCCTTTGATATGTATAATATTTATCTGCATGCATGCTAGGTCTTCTCAGTATCCCTTCTACTGTAACTAATAGTTAGAGGCATTACACTCAAAACTTAATGACCCAGATCGCTATGAAGCAAAACTACTCAAAACCGATATACTACATGGTGTAAGCATAGATTTATAAATCTATGGTGTATAAGCGGCTACGAGTTAGCTACTCTGTATCCAGTTAAGGTCCCTTAATGCACAGCTATCAATTTATATACAATATATATATATAGTTTACATGCACTGTGACAGTAAATAGTTCGACCGCAGAACGCAGTAATCTTAACTTCAATGATGTTTGAATATCGCGATCATGCGTAGCTCAGCACATACGTAGGATCACTAACCTACAGCTGCGAACACGCCATTTGGTATAACCAGCAGAAGACAGCAGTAGCCCAATATTCCATATACATACATCTTTTCGTTGGAAAATATATGTATTATTTACATAAATTTATGTTTATTTACAAATATCGTGAAATAAAATCATTGTGCTGATATGATCTCTGTGTGTTGTGGATTATCTGCAGGTTCTTATAACATTAGGTTAATAAACAGCATACACATTATATAGCTAGTATCATTTATCTATCTATCTATCTATTATCTGCTCACGTGAATCCTCACGTGAATCGAATAGGTCAGGATGGCGGTTATCAATGAGAGATAAGCTCCTGGCCCTCGGATTCAATCGAACTCAGAAACAAGAATGTTACCTTAGGAAAGTTCTGCGTGGGTTCTGCGAATTTAGCCACTTGCTTACTGAGTTTTGGCACTCAAGGAAGGTTTGGTACTGAATTGAGTGGACATGATAGCTAGATCCAGCTAGAAAGCGGTAATGAAAGTAGATGACTGATGATTTTAGTTTGCACAACTCTCCAAATTCACCCCACCTAATTTTTCTGCTATAGCTAGCTACAGCCAGTATGAGTCCATGCACACTAACAGAGACAATTAATCAGAATGCAAAATTAACATTTATCATCAGCCCTTTAAATAAATAGCTAATTTAAAAGCTCATAATGATATTAACTGTTTCACATAGCTAAGTTCCAATTCATGATATTATGTCGTTTGGCCTTCTATGTGAAGCTAGCTATATAGCTAGCATTCTGGTATCTAGTCTCGTGTAGCCAGACCGCTTTTTTAGTGCAGGGTGTTATCGTTTGCTGTATAAGCGATAACGCCCTGCACTAAAAAAAGTGGTCTGGCCACGCGAGACTACCTGGTATCATTGTGTTTGGATTGTTCACTGCTGTTGCATGACTGCACTTCTTGAAGACATAATGGACTAGCTATATATCTGCAGGTACATGTGAACTTCAAACTGAATACAGTGAAGAGCTGCCATAGCTATAGCTACTCTAATAAATTACTATAGTCAGCAGAGCATGAAATGACAGTCGGACATCAGACATTTTAGTTTTGGTGTTGACCTGTACAATTCCCACCTTGATCTGACATATGTCCGAGCCAAACTTTAATGCTATAGTATAAGTTTCTGCTAATGTCAGATCATTTTTTGGTAAATGTCAGAACAGATTTTATGCTGTGCTGACATGTGTCCGAGCACTTTTCAGTCCTTATTTCATGCCAGCTCTGCTATAGGTGTACTGTCAAATTTTTGGTCCAGAGACCACTAGCTTGTGCATGCATGCCCATACCATTTAGCTATGCTGGTAGCTATGTGGTGACAGTACTGACCTATTTCAATAGATTAATTGATTTTTAATCAATAATTATGATTATTGAGAATAATTGTGACAACATAATAATCGTGATGTCCATTATTTACATAGTTTATAAAGAAAAAAGGCACCAGAAACTAGATCATGTGAGTCAATTTGAGGCCAAATACAATGTCTAAATAATCACAAGCCAATATATTTTAACAGTATTTATGCTGTAATAACTATACTTGAATTTTTTACACATCGGATAATCGAAAATCGTGATGTTTTGATGACAACAATTGTGATGTTATAATTCCGATAATTCAATATTAGTATTAAACATTAATTAAACGATTTAAAACAAATATGAAAGTCATTGTGATATACGTAGCTATGTACGTAACTAATAATGTACATAAACAACAGATTTATAACATAGATATCTGAGGTTATGGGACAGCATAGGAATAGATATTTTCATCTGATTTTGGATCAGCTGTCACATCAGATCTATTTATAACCACTCCATATTGTGGATTATCTGCAGTTACAATTACACCGGGTTCCTTCTTATTAGCACCCACATCATCGTAAAATATAATTTGTGCGCGTTCACTATCCTCGGGACTTGCAGTACTTGATCTGTCAATAAACAACAACAATAAAATTAATGTCAATCAGTATAACTACGTGCTATATGTACAGAATGATCATTTGAATTGTTGTGATTTCCCACCATGAAAATACACACCATACAACTGAATTGCATATATGCTATATCATATCATATCATATTATTTTTATATGTCATGATATGTTGTAGCTATATCATCTACGTATGTTGTGCAGCATGGTAGCTATTGGTTACGTATGCGTGCATGGTAGCTAGCTAAATGAAAGCACAAGGTGAAAGTAAAAGGCAAACGAATATTGTATTAGCGTTGAGACCTTAACAGCCACTCAGCCAGTGCTTTATTGGCAGTCTGGCTTTAAATTATCAAATAAAAATAGATAAACATTTTTATTCACGTAACAAAACCATGCAGCCTGCTTTAAAAACGATGCAACACCAATCACAACAGAAGCAGCAGCAATCACAACAGAAGCAGCAGCATACATTCAACCCCATACAATATCAAACTAAGAATGAACTGAGGCCAAGAAGTTTCACAATTAGGTATTTGTCTTAATGACTTTTGGATAAATTATTATAACTATGCTTAAATACTAGCCATTGCATTTACTAGCTATACAAACATTTGGAGAAAACTTAGCTAGCTAGCTATAGCATGGTTTAGTATAAAGCCTATAGTTCATATATATAGCAAGGAGAAGTTTTGAACAATATTATTATTATCAGTAAATTTTTTGGCTTGAAGAATTCCACAAAACTTTTCCTTCTTGTGATAAGCTTCACACCTGTATTTATCATGAAAACCTATTAGTAGAATCAGGTGCATGAAGGGTGAGTTTTGCATTCTGTCTTTATTACGTCTTCTGTTACTTGAACAGAATCACCTACTGAAGATTTCACCTTGTGCTGATACAATACAGAATAACTTCAGAGGGAGGCATGCAAATTGAGACTTTCAAACAAGGATGGGGGCAGGACTTAACCTGACACAGTTGAGTACACCCGGTGACTACTGAAGTACAAGTTTGCAAACACTTTGCTGTAACTAGTTGTGGAAAACCATTTTCAGAGGCCTGAGTGGCCCTTTTGCCCCACTAGAAAAATCCTGCAATATATCATATTCTTACCGTGATTGAGGTTGTAGCTCTTGTCCACTTTTAACTTCTACTATTGAAGTTCTCTCATCATTACTTGCTGTTTTGTATTTGACGTTTAAAGGACTACTGGATCCATCGGATTTCTGATAACGACGACACAAAATTACTCCCACAATAACAACAATTATTGTTAGCAATAAGCCGACTATCACTATGGCAACTGCTACATATATTGGTGTGTTGTCATCATCACTTGAACAACTTGTAGAAGCTGCAGCATCATTGCTCTGTGTGGGGGAGGGGCTAGGTGTATGGGTTAAACCAACTGTGACAGTACGATAGATTGTAAAACTTGTAGTTGTAGTTTCTGTGAAACTTTCTGTAGTGGTTTGTGTAAAATTTTTAGTACTGGTTTGTATGACAGTTTCTGTGGTGGTGACTGATTCTGTTGTTGTGAGTACTACTGTCATATCATCAACCAGGCCAGAATCAATATCACTGTCTGTTTCATTAGCAGTATCAACACTATGATCCACCACTACAAAAATAAAAACTCTTTATGTAGCTATATAGCTATCATATTTGTAATAGTAAGTCAGTTCCCATATTTGTTGTTATGAGGGTTAAATGAATTTAATTTAACACATTCTTCCAACTGTGTTTTGATATGTTTTTGGTAGCTACACGATGAATTCGCATAGACATGCATGCATGTAGATGTAATTAGGGCGAGCCTTAGCGAGCCCCACCATATGGGATCAACAGTGAAATCTGTCTTCTTGCTTGCTGGATACATCAAAATCTCTTTATATGGCTGAAAGCTGTTTAAGTGCAAACCAACATTACATCAACCATTACATAAAACACGTGGAGTGCTAACCAGCAGTACATAAAACACGTGAAGTGCTAACCATAGCACACGAACCATTAATGCTAACCATAGGCATGTATATACCATTCAAGTGCTAACCATAATTTATTAACCACAATGAGTGAATAAAATTTTCTAAACAAAGCTAATAGTAAAGCTGATCATTTGATGTTAGGATTGCATATATAGGTTGTTTATAAAGATTTAAGAAACAAAACTTCCTTTACACTTTGTCAAAAGCCGCGGGTCTACTTTTCTTTATAATAGCTGATACCACCACTTGCTTATTATGCATGCTTATGATATCTTTTGTAATATTATTACATATGTTATTTCAATCCACTGTAATTACTTTAATGTTAATATCCCAGTTTTCATGAAATACATACCAGTACAAATTTTTAAGACCATCATGTAGATAGCTGCACTGTTGCTTGTACACTGAGACTGAACTGTACATGTTTAGTTCTCTGTGCTTATAATTATTACAATGTCAAATTGCATGTGAAGGTCATCAATGGTAGCTAAGTGTATACGTATATGCATCTATTAAAGCATCAGGCTCGCCCCTCAATGCTATGCATTTCACCTAGTTCATCTAAATACAATCACTCGGTAGCTACACTGTTTATTGTGGTCTTTGTGATCATACCAAGCAAAGAAGATTAGACTGGCTTCCATAATTTGATATCTCAGTATATTTTCCCTAACCAGTAGCTAATTAGTTAGTAACTTAGATATGTGTTTACATGACATAGTTTTACATACCATCACTATAGTTACAGCCCAGCATCAACAAACCCATACAAGGCCGATCATTCCATTCATTGATAGTAATCTTTATACTAGACGCAGTAATGGGAGGCCACAGTCCAAAGAAATGTCGTCTTTCATCTGACACAGTGAACTCCTATAACATTAGTATAGTATACACTCAGTATGTTGATATGCATAACATACTGTTGATCCAGTATCTCGTATGTACTCAGTAAAATTATCATCATCTTCAGAATATAATAGTGAAAAGCTAGTCACATACTCAAATGTTGGTGGCAAAGGAAATAGCCGGTTATCTCGATCTCCATGTATGCCAATCTCCATTAGCAACACTGGTGAGGAGTAGGTGATTGTGATATTAAAACGTCCCACGTCACTTGGTCCACAATGAAGTACTTCAGTGTTATCAAAGTTAAAGAGATTGTCGGTGTTTATTGGTAAACCATTCACTGTGACACTGTCCACATATTGGTTACTGTTTAACTGACTTTCTGACTGACACTCTGTAACAACAACATCAACTTGTGAATCACACGCATGCTGTGTATATTATATCATGTCTGGTCTCATTTTCGTGGGATATTAATTTATGAGTCCACAAAAGTGTGACTGCAAATTAATTCAGTTGAATGCACATTGCAAAGATAGCTACCATCGACCGTGGAAATGAAACTAGAAATAAAGTTTGAAAGTTGAGCAGACACTGTAGTTCTCTTAGCTCTGTTCAGTGTTAAGATACTATATAGAAAATAATGTAACTAGCTAGCTAGCTACTTGGGATATAAATTACAGCTAAGTACCTGTCAACTGAACAAGTTTTTCAAAATTGTTTCTCTTATCATTTTGGCTTTCTCACGTAACTGATGTAATAGGAGTAATATAGCGGCTACAGTTTATGAAGTTAAAATACAATAAAAACTCTCAGGTCTCTCTGAATTGTATTTTAGGGCATCTAGCTAACTTCCTTAGGAAACCTAATGCTAATTCTCACAAAAAGAGAACATGATCGCAATTACATGTCAGGGACATGGTTTATGGATTCATTCACATTTCACTTGTTTGCTCATGTATCACTATAGTTACGGTTATACAAGCTACATTACCTCCCACTCATCAACTTTAGACTGCATGTTGATATTTTAAAAGTGGTAGCTATAGCTATGGACATTTTAACATTGTTTTCTGTGCAGACATTTATACCAAGTGATAAGGCCCTGCATGGAAACAACAGCTGCTTTACAAGACTATATAGCAATCTGGGTGGGTACAAAGTGACCGGCAGTACAATAAATTATGTATAGCAAGCTATACCTTGTAATGGACATCCATACACTTCCAGTTTATTACAGGCATAATCATTGTTATTCCACTCATATGGACTAATCCTCAATAGTTGACCTATCACTGGTCTAGGTAATGACTCCATGTGTCTATTGGCATTAATAATCCTACTCTGTCCCAGTGGGAATATCTGTATGTAGTCACAACAATGCAAACCATAAACCACACGTTAAATAGCTACTTACCGCAGGCTGTGATTGAGAATTGTTTGATGGAGTGATGTACTGAAGATGACCATCTTCTCCAGCTACTTCTACTCTGTATCGTTGAATAAATAATGATTCAACCCCCTGAGTTGCTACTGAAGTGAAAAGTACATCTCTGCCAAAGTCAACCTCTATGTAAGGATCAAAAATGTTAGCAGCCAGTCGACCAGAACACCATCCACCATCATCAAGTTTTGCTTGTGATGCAGGATTACCGCTCCTCGCGTTACTAGCCCTGAATGTAGCGCTCACAATCCTTCTTCTTCCCTCCAGAAGACTATCAGGTGATATACAACCAGTATCTGTAGCTATATCAGTGACAAGACAGTGAATTAGTCACGCTGAAACTCATATCCTGATCACTAGTCTATCTATCTATCTATCTATCTATCTATCTATCTATCTATCTATCTATCTATCTATCTATCTATCTATCTATCTATCTATCTATCTATCTATCTATCTATCTATCTATCTATCTATCTATCTATCTATCTATCTATCTATCTATCTATCTATCTATCTATCTATCTATCTATCTATCTATCTATCTATATAGCTATGGAGGCGCTACTCCTCACGCGCCTAACGGCCAGACGTGCCATGATGATTGAATAATAACCTAACCTTGGGATAATACACCGATGATAGGTAAGCTGCTGACAAGCACACACAAGTAGAACGATCGGACCAGCATTTTCTACGTAATTAAAGTAAATAAATGGGCTTATTTTTATACTGTGATTTGATACCTTAAAAGTTCCTTTCTTTTTAACTCGCCTAAAACCCTCACGTGACCTCCAACAATTTGTCTTTGGATACGTGCCCGGAGTATTTGCAAAGTATTCTAGTATTATGCCGCTGGCAGATCACAGTCAGACCATCACTGTGTATCCCTTCCAGTGCCAAACTGGTAAAATTAGATAATAATAAAATAACCACAGAATTAAAGCAGAGCGATTATCATTAGTCTAATAGAACAGTCAATTATTCTATGAAATCAGTCAGGTAATCTACTCTAATAGAGCAGTCAGGTATATTTTAAGAATAATGTATGAATTGAATTTTTAGAGCATAATGCAGATAGATCTGGCTAGATTTGTATAGATTAATTAATGCAAAGAATTATGATTACATGCAGGCTTTCTGTAACTAGCCGCTACAGTCTAACTTCTTGAAGAGTGTGGTTATGAATATCATAATCAAAGAGGTGTTGTTTGTTGATGTGTAATAACATTTTGTCAGATTGAAATGCATTTGCCACCTGATCAACTCTCCCATTGTTGGAGAATCATCCTATAGTCTGACAGAATCATCCATCATAATTATTATATTAATTGTTCTTTACAGTAAAATATCATCAGCATATAGGCGAATGTTGCTTGAGATACACTCTGGGATATCATTAATGAAGCACAAGACTTAGCTAGCTACCACTAATCTAGTAATTAAATACTTTAATTCATTTATAAAAAATTATATCATGCTAAATTGTGACCGGATTTTGGAAAACCGACCGAATTGTCACATCTGTCAAAATCAGTTTTTTTACATAGAAGCGTTTGATATAATCAATATAATCACTTGGCGAAGTTTCATAACGATGCGCAAAACAATCGCCGAGATACACGCACATTTGTGCGCAATACATTGAAAACTAACTTTCAACAAAGTGACATTACGCGTTAGCATAAAGGCTCGTGTTTTTCCGTAAGTGATTTGCTTTACAAATCGCTAACAAATTACTTTACAAAACCTTGTCTACCTTAATTAATGTGAGTGTCGCGGTAATAAACGGATTTTGGGAAATTCCATTGTATGTTTAGCACGTGTTTTGTTGTTCTCGACTTCCTTCAGTGATGCAGAAAGGTTTTTGCCACAATTACTCAGTGTAAGTAATACTAATAAGTAATAAAAGTTAATAGTATAAGTATAGCGATTTTAAAATGAATTTCTAATTAATGCCCTACCAGTGTAAGATTGATATCAATAAAACTGCAGTTTTTTATGTTTCTGTTTGTTGTTAATAGCAAAGACCAGTTTTGTGTTTCAACTAGCGCAAGGCATTGCTGAATATTTGATCTTAAAGAGCAAACAATCAAAATCTATGATCAAAGATATCAGGACAGAGCTACAAAATGCTTTACAGAGTTGCTAGAAAACAAAACCTAGTCTGTAATAAGTAGAAAAAACATCTGGATTTGTAAGCTCTTACTGCAAAGAGACAAGTACGGCCTACACTGACAAGATTATAATACTAAGTGATAAATGTAACATGACATAAGTTGTGTCTATGTGTTTTAATATTATTTTAGTGGCTGTGATGGCTCTGGGCAGACTAAGTCTCTGCACTCCTCAGGACAAAACTCCCGAATCTTCTCATGTAAATACCACTGCCGTTCAAGCGACAGGCCAGGTGGTATCAGCTGTTCAGGAAGACTGGATGGCCGCCAGGATGGATCCTTTAGTAAATTAATTGTTCTCCATTTATCTTTAGTGTTGTTACGCACCATTACTTTGCCCGGGTGGCTTTTTGAAAAGTGAAAGTGATGCATTTTTGTAATGCCCTTTAGTGCTGTCTTCACCGTTACATCATCAAAATAACTGCTCCAGTCATACATTGGCACTAGAATGTCACCACGTTGTGATCCTACTAGTTGGGCAACATTAGGGGTAGCTGACTCGTTAACTACCCTAACAATGTCATCTAAGCAGCCAACTTTTGATCTCCTGAAGTGTCGCTTGAAAAGGCCAAAACACCAATCAGGTGAGAATTTAGTGTGGCCTACTGGTAAAAACGATATCTTGATGTCATCATGTAGGCCACACGAAACCCTGTACATCATGTAAAACATCAAGAACCGATTTTTGTTTTGGCCTGAACAATTGTCGCAGTGAAAGTGGACCCTCTTCTCACCCAGGCCATGCACTGCTAAAAAATGATGCAACATGGAAATAATTGTATTTCCTCCTTTGCCTGTGTTGCTAGCCTCATCAATCAAATAATTGACCTGTATTAAGGAGGTAAGCAATATACTTGTCATTTAATAACTTCTATTACCTGCCTAGGCACTGCTTCGCAGCACACCCCGAAGATGGCGCATTTTCGGGGTGTCAAAAAATATATCGGACCCGGTTGGAATGGGTCCGATGGATAATGGACCTGTGAAAAATAAAGAAAATTCATAGCATCATGATTTGCAATACCAGTGCATCGTGTACACAGGCTACATTGAGTGAAAGGAGGGGACGGCAAGTCAAATAAGTATTAATTGATGGCTTCTTTGAACTAAAAATGTGTACTTTTGCGTGCCACCTATATGGTTTAAAATAAGTCCCCTCCTTCCCCGTGTTGTGGCTGCAGGTGTATGTATACATACTTGTTGTGCCATATCGAAGCTATAATGTATGGCAGTGTCAGTAGAATTGGCTGGAAGACAGGACCCTGGTGGTGGCACTACCAGAAAAGATTCTTTAAGGTTGCTGCTGCTAACATCCAAACATTCACGATAGTGTGCCCTTTCCTTCTGGACCAACCCAATGTGTTCTTCTGCTGAGTTGATGGCCTTAAAGTGCATGAAGGTAACATAGTTGAACATTGCAAGCATAATCTGTACTTTTGATTTCTCTTCTGCAGATTTGTTTGTGGCCTTGACTATTAACGTGCTGTTTTGTTGGCAGCGCCAGCAAAGATCTGTCCGGGGCTTAGTTACCACAATCTGTGGAAGGAGCTGCCTCCAGTACGAACAAAAGGTAGTATACACTAGCACTCTTGAGTTAACCTGCTCACAGCAAACCTTGTACACTCCCCATATTCCCTGTAAGTATAGTCATCACAGAATTATGAACATGGACCGTTCATTGTATCAGTTTTTCATATCATTGTGCGGTTAGTCAGTTACTGTTATGTCTTTATTATTATTTTGTTAAAAAACCAGCTTTGCATTTGTGTCACCTTAAGTTTCAATTGTTTTTGCTCCTAATAGTTTAGAGCATTTGAATATACAATGTTTCTAATATTTTGGGGCATTTGAGTAATCATGACTATTTTTTGAGGCCCTAATTTTGTCATCTGACACTTGGATGAATAGACAGACAGGATATTGGTGAGGAAAACTTTGACAAATTTATTGAAACTTGTAATTTCTGTGCATATGATATTATGTATTACCTTCTTGCTTGTATTTGATGGTAGGAGTTTCAAGTCATCCCGTTTATATGATGGAATTCGGCCAGGTAGCAATATTGCATTAGTTTCTGCATAGTTTTGGAGAAACTTTACTAATGCCAGTAGGTCCTCATAAGATGCTGTTTTACTAGGCAGCCTCTTGGTGTTTTTGTGGACTCTTGGTTCCATTCCATTCTCTAAGTAATGCTTTCTAATGGCCTTTATACGATGATTTGCTCCAATGCCAAACAAAAAAGCAAATGTTTTAATGCACACATGATATCCATTGTGCATGAAATGCGATGTTACTTTTGTTCTTTTGGCAGGCTTGTGTCTACCACGAGCAGCAGTGGTGTCATGGTCATGAAGTGTCGTCATTAGTGATCCAAGCAACACTAAATCCAGTTCCTGATGCGTCATCAGTGATGCCTGGCTACGCATGTCAAAAAAATGTTCAAGTGTGAACAAAGAGCTACATGGCTTTCCATCAGCCTTTTGGCAGCCACATGTGTGTTCATAGAATTGTACGCAAACTTCATAATCGCTCTCTATTGTAGGCTGATCGGTGGTGGATTCAGTGCCAGTGTTGCTGTGGTGTGTGTGACTATCTGAGGAAGCACGACGATCACTAGGAACACACACTTGTGAGGTACGGACATCAGACATGTTTGGTGTGTCATTATTGACTTGGTTGTCATCAATACAGCATAAGGAGTTGTGGTACTTCGACAAGATGTATTTGTAGTTTTAACATGCGTTTTTCTTGTTAAGTCATCAGGTACTTGTTAAAACGACAGGTCAGTGATGTCAGCGGGCTGCTCCATGATGTCAATGGGTTGCTCAGTGATATCAGGGAGCCGATCAATAATATTATCAACTTCAAACAAGGACCCTGGCAGTATAATAGTTTAGTTTTATAATAGTTATCTTTTCTTTAGTTTAAGAGTTTATTGTCTTATATTTATTAGTATGCATTATTTGGTTGTATAATTAGGTAGTTGCTTTTATTTAACTCTTGTAAATTATCACCTTCAATATCACCTTCAGTATCTTCAGCATCTATATGCATACATTGCTCGTGTTCTTGGTGAACCTCCCAATAACTCTGTGTGATAAAAAGCGCAGCCTGAGCAGTAATAAATACACAGGAAGTATACCTGTTCATCTTCACTTCCGGTATCGTCGTCATCGTCATTATCAAAAAATTCCTCAATAAGCGCCTCAAAATTCTGTCGATCTTCTGCGGGAAGAACCAGCCCATCTGAAGATAAGGACTTCAAGGCCGAGGCTACACGTTCTTCATGCTTAGCCGCCATTACTGCTACTTTTACCGCCAAGCAAAACAAATCGATCGATTTGTAAGCGATTCCGTTTCATTCTAGCAAAACCGATTTTACATGCACCGAGAAAGACGTTCATAACTTCGCGTACAAGAAACGCAGCGACGTCTTACTTTACAATAAGAAAGGTAAATGATATAGCTACACATTCATGTAATAAAATTGAATTGTTATCAATTGTGAATTTTTTCAATTGTCTCTCCTGAACATTATGAAATGTGACAATTCGGTCGGTTTTCCAAAATCCGGTCACAATTACTAAAATTACAGTGAATAGCTATAGCACATGTAGAACTATAGGTATAATTGTATAGCTACAACAACTAGCTAGCTAGCTAGCTACTATTATGTCAATGTTATGGGACAGCATAGGAATAGACATTTTCATTTGGTTTTGGATTAGCTGTTGCATCCGATTGTTTCAGAGTATCTTCATATTGTGGATTATCTGCTGAAGTTTCTGTTACATCAGGTTCCTCCTTAGCAGCATTCACATTATCATAAAGCATAATCTGTGCATGTTCATTATCTTCAGGACTTGGAGAATTTGATCTGTCAAGAACAGAATTAATGCATGTCAGTTTAACAATGCTACAATTAACTATACGTATGTCCATCTATATATATATGCATTTAGAATCTAGAAGTTTTGTGGGAAGGATATAAACAAGTAGTACCAGGAAGGTGTGGTGGGTGCAACCCTTTAGAAGGCATAAATTTGAAATGTATATAGATAATATACTGTACGTGGGAAAATTTTGGCGGGGTAAAACATTGGTGAATGCACTGATCTGAATCAATTACAGGGTAAAATATTGGTGAATGAGCCGCATGTATAGCTAAAACTGATCCTAAAAGAAACATTGGCAGATAAAAAATTGGCGAATGGCCTTCTATTCACCAAATTCGCCAACTTTTTCCCACTCCAAAATTTTCCCACGTACGGTATTTGCAAGAATTAGCATATTGTTATATACAACACATCCATCCTTATGTATTCCTAAATCCTCCACTGAACCCATTCAAGCGCTTACCTAAATCACATTATTGTGATCACTACATTGTTATCCTGTATTTTACGTCTGGATCTGCAATTTACACTAAGCATATTCAAGGCATGGTGGTCAGACCAAAGCAAGTATAAAGCTGTATGTATCAAGTGAACAGAGTGTATAATTACATATAGTTATATAGTTACTATAACTGAAGCCAGGGAAGATATATACATTATAATACATAGTAGACCAATTGTGGTAATTGTTGCATAGTACGTAGTTCAGACTATTGTATGGAGTTATAAAGGACAGAGAGCAGTATGGACAGTGATACAGTTGTTTCCATGCATTATAGCTTGCTTGCTATATTGTGTTTTCTAATATGGCATCCTTTAATTTTATTATGACAAATTTAATGACATTATTTAAGTGATTCTGTCAAATTTATTGCAGTGTCACTAATAGAACTATTGGTTGTGAGCAAAACCAATATACTCTAATAGAACAGTCAATTTAATGGCAAGAGTAGCATATAGTAATCCAAGCAGAGGAGGCTGAGCAGGGAGCAGGAGGGGCAATAGCCCCCCAAAATTGTCCACCATGCATACAGTTTAGATGCCTGAGTTTATTTATGTAAGTGTGTATCTAGAGTTTGCCCCCTCAATGGAAAGCTGCCTGAACCGCCCCTGAATCCAAGCATAATAGAACAGTCGATTTACATTGAGCAGCATATAGTAACCCTATAATTATAGCTATAGGACCCAAGCACAATACAATGCTGAACATCTACTTTTGGCAGAAGGTTTCTTATTTGTGAAAATCAATCCCTATAGATCTTTTATTCTTGACTAATCAGTGTATGGACAAATTGTTATATTCAAAAAATTAATTTTCCATCTATTTATCCATATATATGCACCAGTGGTTAAGCAGTCACTATTACTAACCTAAATGAACCAGAAAATGAATAGTAAATGGGAACATTAGTGGTCAAAAGTACATCAACTATAAAGGATTTAACCCATTTCATCAAGATCAATCATTATGGGTTAAATTCTGATGAAATACAAAATCCACAACTTCCTGTAGAATAATTCCACAGAAATTTTAATGTACATAACTTCAGGGCTGTAGGAAGCAATTTATGAGTGGTACGGCCACAGTGGCCATCTATGTAACTTATAAGTAACTTACAAGCATAATACAATTAACTGTATGGGCGACAGATAATTTGCTAGTAGCTACTAGCTCTATGTCACTAACTAGTTATCATTTCTGCCGCTACTAATCCATGGTTAATGATTCCGTGAAAACAATCGCATGAGCGGCTGATAATTTTACATGTTCTTATATGCCTTTTCTATAGCTATTCCTTCTATAGAAAAGGCATACAAGAACATTAATATAAAAAAATTTTCTGAGGGAGGAAAATTTGGTAAGGCCAAAGTCTTACCAGCCTTACTGCTTCTTACAGCCTTGAGTCATTTCAATACATATTCACAAGAAACACTCTAAAGTTTTCTTCTTCCTTGTAAAGAGAAGGGACTCTACATCTCCACAGTGATAAGGAAATGCTATATTGTCATCAAACATTAGTAGTTCATAACAATAGCTATGAACATTAGCTATAGTTTCACTGGAACACTTCAAGTAATAAAAGTATAAATGCTATAACCTCTCTTATCATGAAATAAACAGGTAATACAGCATAAACTGCTCCACTGATGGATAGCTACTTTGTTAGTTATTACTAAGATCTTATCCATCAACAACTGAATTTGGTAGCTAATGGTGACAACTGTGACAGTCTTGTTTACATGATTAATTGGTCATAAATGGTATACAGAATAGTTATTAATACCCTCCAGAGCATTCACAAATAACAAACACAAGAATGAAATCTAAAAAGTAGTGTGATATACAACACTGTAGAATACTAATCCCACTGCAACACATGCAGTTATGGTGGTTATGTACAGTAGTGTCTAACCAATTAATATGTACACTATGTGCAGGCTAACCATATCTGGTCTAATAATAACAGGTTATATAATTATGAATACCATTAGCTAAAAATTTGTTGGTTTGACAATTAATAATAGCTTTCCTCTTCAAATTTTTTTAGCATGTATAGTTTCACAGAGTCAAGTACAAAATCATCATGGTCACTCTATGTACACTTGTGATGGATTTCTAAGCTAAAACATGTGGTATAATAATATACATCCTTACTGTGATTGAGGTTGTAGTATTTCTTTTCCATACAGATCATTATCAACTTCTACTATTAAAACTTTATTAGAATTTGCATCATTTGTAGTTTTGTATTTGACGTTTAAAGGACTACTGGATCCATCGGATTTCTTTTCTTTCTGATAACGACGACACAAAAGTACTCCCACAATAACAACAATTATTGTTATCAATAAGCCGACTATCACTATGGCAACTGCTACATATATTGGTGTGTTGTCAGTATCACTTGAACAACTTGTAGAAGCTGCAGAATTACTGCTCTGTGTGGGGGAGGGGCTAGGTGAATCAGCTGTGATCATAGTGGTTTGTGTAACAGTTGCAGTGACAGTGACTAATTCTGTTATGGTAGTCATAAATTCTGTTGTGGTGAGTGTGACTGTTGTATCATTAAGCAGGCCAGAATTAATACCACTGGTTGTTCCATTAGCAATGTCATCACTGTAATCCACCACTATATAATAACAGCATAGCATATTGATAACAGTGCTAAGTGATATGCTGTACATGCTACACATGTTCAATTTATATTAATGTGAGGATCAATACAATTTACACTTCTGTCAACCATGTCAGTTTGGCTAGTCTATGTACTATCTATACAACAACCCTTAATAATACACTGTTCGCAAAGTGAAGAAATCTTTACACACTTTGGACATGCAACATGATGAAATCCTTGTAGTTATTTCATCTATTATGCTATTCACTGTGTTTTGTGATATCAAACCAAGAAGGTTAAGTTAGTTATCCTTATGATTTCCGTTATTTGAATAATTTGATATCATGCACTATGTCACTGTAACCTAGTTAGTAATTAATCTTACCATCACTGTAGTTACAGCCCAGCATCAACAAACTCATGCAAGGTTGAATATTCCAATCATTGATAGTAATCTTTATACTAGAGGCAGTGATGGGAGGCCACAGTGCAAAGAAATGTTGTCTTTCATCTGACACAGTGAACTCCTACAGATATTGGCAGTAAGAAATCAATGACCACACATGTACTATTAATATAACATACTGTTGATCCAGTATCTCGTATGTACTCAGTAAAATTATCACCATCTTCAGAAAATGATAGTGAAAAACTATTCACAAATTCATCAGATCGAAGTATTCTATCACGTCCATGTATGCCAATCTCCCTTAGCAACACTGGTGAGGAGTAGGTAATTGTCATGGTAAAAGGTCTCATGTTAGTTGGTCCACAATAATATCTTCCAGTATCATCAAAGTTAAAGAGATAGCTATAGTCTATTGATGAATCACTCACTGTGACATCGTCCACATATTGGTTACTGTTCAACTGACTTTCTGATTGACACTCTGTAACAACAAGGAATATATACATAGCTGTATGCAGTATTTCAAAGGACCTTTTTCAACTTGAGAGGTTGCTGGGCTAATTCAGATTAATGTAAGTTTGTATATTAGCTGAATTTTACCATTTTGTGTAATCAATGAAATACATGAAAATTACAGCAGTATAAGAGATAATTGGAGCGACCCTTAGCAAGCCCACCATATGGGATTAACAGCAAAATCTGTCTTCTTGCTTGCTTGATACACCAAAATCCCTTTATATGGCTGAAAGCCGTTTAAGAGCAAACCAACATTACATCAAACATTACATAACACATGTGGAGTGCTAACCATAGCATACAAACCATCAAGTGCATGTATACACCATTCAAGTGCTAACCATAATTTATTAACCACAATGTGTGAATGAAACTTTCAAGCTTAGCGTTTGTATTTATTTAAAACAATAGTAAAGCTGATCATTTGATGTTAGGATTGTACAGCACTGCAATGGCTAGATAATTATATAGATACATTGAATTAGTATCAGCTGCCTTGCCGCCCTATAGCCGGCTACATAATTTTCTACAATATAATAATATGTAGATGACTATTAGATGTTGTTTATAAAACAACTCTTCCTTTACACTAGCCGATACCACCACTTGCTTATTATGCATGCTTGTGATACCTTTTTGTGACAAATTAATATTATTACATAATTATGTTATTCAATCCACTGTAATTACTTTACTGTTAATATCCCAGTTTTCATGAAATACATACCCGGTACAAATTTTTAAGACCATTCATCTATTCATGTACTGTAGCTAGCTGCACTGTTGCTTATACACTGAGACTGCATGAACTGTACATGTTTTGTTCTCTGTGATTATTACAATATCAAATTGCATGTGAAGGTCATCAATGGTAGCTAAGTGTATACATGCATCTATCAAAGCACCAGGCTCGCCCCTCAATGCTGTGCATTTCACCTAGTTATATTACATGAGTCCAAGACAAAGCTGAGGATGAGTGTGTGTTAGGTTGTAGCTATATTCATTAAAAACTATTTTACGTGTAGCTAATAGCTTTTTGTAGTGTAGCCGGCTATGGTAGCAACATTTGATAAATCTTTTAATACACCCGGCCAATATAACTTGCTTTATCACAAAAGTCTATGCCAATCGTTCAGTGTATAATAAATAGATTGATTGTTTAGAGCTTATACAAGTCATACTTTCATTTTCATGGCTTTTTAAAGTTAGATTTATAGTTTCTTTGCAGTATAGCTTCAGCATAATTCTAAATGATCTCTAGTTGAGGAATCACCATCTCTTTATTAAGAAGCATGTTGTCAACCCAACAGAATCACTTTCCTTGTAATAAACTCACTGCAGGTGTATAGGGTATATAAATATTAGAGGTATCGCTAGTTTACAATGCAGCACAAACAACATTACATTTAAATGCAAACCCACAATCGACAAAACATGAATTTTTGTGGACAATGATATAGCTATATACAAACAGGATCTTAGAATAGCGCTGCACCTGTTACACAATTATTTGTTGATTGGTAATGTGCTTGGTAACTAGAAGATTTAAAAAATCTACCTTGTAATGGACATCCATACACTTCCAGTTTAGTACAGACACGATCATCATTATTCCACTGGTATGGATTAATCCTCAATATTTGACCTATCACTGGTCTAGGTAATGACTCTGTGTGTCCATTGCCATTACTAATCCTACTCTGTCCCAGTGGGAATATCTGTATGTAGTCACAAAGGGTAAATCATATACGTAGCTACCACATGACAGATACTTACTACAGGCTCTGGTTGAGAAGTGTTTATTGAGGGAGTGATGTACTTATGAAGACCGTCTTCTCCAGCTACTTGTACTCTGTATCGTTCAATAAAAGAAGATTCAGCTTCCTCAGTTGTTACTGCAGTGAAAAGCACATCTCTACCAAAGTCAATCTCTATGTAAGGATCAAAAATGTTAGTTGCCAGTCGACCAGAACACCATCCATCATCATCACGTCTAGCTTGTGATGCAGGATTACCGCTCCTCACGTTACTAGCCCTGAATACAACGCTCTGAATCCTTCTCCTTCCCTCCAGAAGACTATCAGGTGATATACAACGTACATCTGTATAATGAAATAGAGTACGTAGCTATCCTGCATGGTATCTATATAGACTATAGCTTCGAGTTCGGTAATTTGCACTACTGAGTCACGCATAGTGCAAATTACCGAAAACTCGTAACTGACTCCGACAGGCAGCCTAAATGCCTACCGCCTGACTCATCAGTCATGATCAGCGGTCTGGCCACGGGGGGGGGGGGGGGGGGCTGGGCTGGTAACGTGAGACTTCAGTAGTATCTAGCTTATATGACTGACTAACCTTGGGATAAAACGCCGATGACACTGGGTAAGATTGAAGGTAAGCTGCTGACAATAACAGTTACACACAACTTGTAAAACAGTCGTGGATGCATTTCTTTATGAAATTGAAAAGGAAAAACTAAATAACCATGCAGCTACGTATACGTTCGAAATCTACGATATTTATATAGCTATATAGCTAGACCTATTCGTAATTCATACCTTTAAGGACTGTTTTCAGTACGTTTCGTCATAGATATGGACACGACCAGTTCTATTGGTTTCGTTATTTTGATCCCTAGCACGCCCTTAACCGCGAGATACCTTACATATACACAACCACAAATGTCTACAGCACTGAAACAACATGCAGATCTCAGTTCTCACATTTATTATTTAATACTTTGTACTCCTTGCAGATTTTCCAAGAGATTATCTTATAATTAGCTAACTATATATCTCATGCATGTGCTAGCTATATGACCTGGTCTATAGCTTGTAGCCTTGTAGCTGTATAGCTAGCTAGCTTTATATTATCAACTTCAGTTACCCACCAGGGTATAAGGACTGATATAAAGACTCGGCTCACCAATTATTTGTGGTCTAAATTTAATGATAACTTTACATCAGACTCCTCATGTACTTTTCATCTGCTTTGTCCGTGCCATCGGTGCTCTAAACTGCCTATCATACTTAATTATCAGCCACTGTCAAATCTAAACGAACTTCATAGATAATTCATATAATCTATTGTAATATATGTAGTTATATAGTTTACTTGTCCCCAGCCCTCAGCACAGGACTAATTTTATTCTTGTAATTCACTTATCTACTACAATTGTAACCTGATGCTGTAAAACTTTGAATAATAATAATAATTATCAATTATCAACCAAGTACTAAGAATAATAAAAATTGCGGTTAAAAGTGACGTCAAAAATGGGCGTATATAAGTCTTAGGTAATTAAGTATTAGGTAATTTATAAAAAACAGCGAAACTACGCACTCTAGATGCATATACTAACCTTTAATCGGGTCCTTATTCAATGGCGTTCATTTAATATATAGGGTTTTGCTCAACTCCCTCTCTTTGTAAAATCGCTAAAATTCTAATAAACGCCTATTCCAAGTGACCATGTGGAGTTTCGGATAACTCCGTATAATATCGGCGTGACGTGAGTGAACCTGCACAAAGGTAAGTTTAATGTTTTGGTTGTAGTGTATAGTAATAGTATTGTGTGCTAGTGTGGTTCAATTTGTGTGAAGCGCTTCCGCGTTGGTTAATGGCTTCAGCAGGCAAATTAGCAGTGGCTGAGAAGCCATGCCAAACGACCTTTGTGGTAAGTTAGTTTGTATTGGCTAAATAAATACAATATTATATAGCAGCTATATACTTTATTACCAACTAGCCCTATAGTCTGATTCAGTTGTAAGCTATGCATGTATTCTCTGAATTTTATCAGTAGTGATTCATGTGTATCTGATGTGAATTACTATATATGTGATATTACTAGCTCTATTATATAGATGAGAATACACACCATGAGTGTAAATAATCTATAACCTACTGCACTGTTATGCCTATATAATCTCAGAAACTGTAGCTATACTGTGACCTGTGGTTTTAATATCAACGACTAAAACTAATTCGCTGGTGATTGATTCGTAATGACTGTACTTGGTTGTATGTCATCGCTGCTAGTAATAATAATAATAATAATAATAGTATGTGGACCTACAGATAGAGTGCCAGAGGATGTGGGACAAGAGGGTGGAGGTGATACCCTTCATAATTGGGGCTACAGGTATAGTAGATATATATAAGACACTAAAGAAATTCCTTTGCAGGATTCCTGGACAACATAACATTTATAATTTACAGAGGTCTGCCATCTTGAGTACAGCACATATCCTCAGAATGGTGCTGTCAATTGTACCGGGGTAGAGGAGTCAAGCAGAACATTTAATTACCTGTGTGTGTCCTAGGTGTAAGGTTTACACTCGACCACATGGTTGTAACCTAAGAAATTAGAGACATTACTAAATAATAATAATAATGATATCATATGCATGCAGTAGCTATTAGCATAATTGAGTCTCTAATGAGTTACTATATGAGCTGGCAGATTGTTCCAATTTTCTACTGATGGTGCCGGCATGTGGCTTTTGACAAAGTGTAAGGAAGATCTTATATCTTTTATAAACAACATCTAATCAGTAGTTAATAGTCATGTCATCTATAGCTATATCTTACACAGCTATATATAGCTAAGTGCCTGCAAATATTAAAGGTTTACAATAAGACTGAACAGCAAACACGTTAGCTAGCTATTACACATATACACTGACTTGACAAACACTAATACATTGGCCTTCATTGATGCCCAAAGCTATATCCAAGATTAGCTAGACTAGTGTTGATCCAATAAAGTTTTAAAAGCAGATACTGATGTATATATAGCTGTAGCTATGTATGTTGCAGTAATGACACACTCAAGTAGCTAAATCAAATTAAATTAATGCATTCCTGTAGCCATAGCTAATAATTCTGTTAGCAAAGAAATTTTGTTTTCGGTGTCAGTAGCACTATTTGTAGCCTCTGTCTGATCTTAAATAATTTTAAATGATTTCCTCTTGTTCAGATGTCAAGGTAAACAAGTCCTCTGGTCTATAGCATATAGCTGTAAATGAATTACTGAAAGTATGAATTGGCCGGGTCACCATATGCAAGTTCTAACTAGCTATATATATATATATGATAGCCAGCTAGTTTACTGTAGCTAGCTATATTATGATAATGTTAATTTCCAAGCAATCTTCATAAGATTAGATATATTAGTTATATATACTTAATAATTTGTAGCTTTTCAAGCAGATGTATATCTTTCAGTAAACCACATGCACAGGGACTCACAGTACCCTATAGGGTTTATGCTTAGTTAGCCTTTACAGCTAATTTTTGACACTGTAAAGTTCACCATGGTAACCCAGGCACCTAAATGTTTCTCAGCTGTCACCAAAGGCATATCTTATAAGATTGAGCTTATGCCATCACTGTTACATAAGGTGTACTCATTTGGTGGAGAGGTACGTACCAATATGCATTAACTTACATTACTATATAACACTAAACTTTAATAACCATTTATCAGACCAGTTAGCCAGAGTGTCCAAATCTTTTTAAAGTAGCTACGTCAACTTAAAATCATCTGCAAAGCCATTAAGGTGACCATATAAAGAGAAATTAGAGAATCCCTTAAATCATTAACATAATTATCTAGTTATAGCTATAGCAAGAACAAGCATGCAGCGGGTCTATAACAGAGCCCTGCACATAGTGACGTAGTTATATAGATACAAAACAGAAGACATAACAAACACTACTACAGAAACATACACAAGCTAGTCCATGCAAACGTGTGATGAGAATATAGAAACAACAAAAAGTAATCACTGCATAAAAAGTATAATGGAACTGTAACTATAGCTGAATCCATATAGCTATAGTCTTGTGTGGCTAGATGCATTTTATACAGCAACAATACTAAGTAAGCACAGGAAAATATTAACAAAATAATGACAAGTTACACAAATGCTTGGTAGCTAGCTAGCTAGCTACTAGCTATGTAGTTGTGATACCCGTACAAAATTTATTAGTGTAAAATGATTAAGAATTAAGTTATGATAATGGCTAGCAAAATGATTGAAGCTTAAGTCTACTTATTACTGTGAGTGGTGGTACCTGGACCACCCTTCATAGCAATGTAAGCTGGATTATCAATCAGTGGAGGAGCCCCCGGCACTGGTAGAGTAAGCTGGGTTATCTACAATGGCTGGATCATTCTTTGTAGTAATTTCATCCTGTGTGAGACTACTAATAACATAATCATCAGTCGTGGATCACCGACACTTTCATACTGCAAATTTTCAGTTTCAAGCCTTTGATTTTTATGACGCGCTACTCCTCACGCGCCTAACGGCCAGACGTGCCATGATGGGATTGAATAATAACCTAACCTTGGGATAATACACCGATGATAGGTAAGACTGAAGGTAAGCTGCTGACAAGCACACACAAGTAGAACGATCGGACCAGCATTTTCTACGTAAGTAAAGTAAATAAATGGGCTTATTTTTTATACTGTGATTTGATACCTTAAAAGTTCCTTTCTTTTTACTTCTAAAACCCTCACGTGACCTCCAATAATTTGCCTTTGGATACGTGCCCGGAGTATTTCTCTATATACATACACAGCAATTAGTAAGGTAGGGGTGCGATCATTATCCCGGAATAACTTATGCAAAGTATTCTAGCATTATGCCGCTGGTAGATCAGTCAGACCATCACTGTGTATCCCTTCCAGTGCCAAACTGGTAAAATTAGATGATAATCACAGAAAGCAGAGCGATTATTGTCTAATAGAACGGTCAATTATTCTATGAAATCAGTCAGGTTCTTAATATCTCTAATAGAGCAGTCAGGTATTTGGAGTTAAGTTGGTAAGCATATTTTAATAATGTATATATATATATTGTATAGGGCTGTTTACACACCTGCTGACACTGAGAAGCTGCAAGAAGACTTGTGTACACTTCAAGATTGGCAGCATAAATGGCTGATGAGACTAAACACATCTAAATGTTTTGCTATGAGCATTTCCCACCCCAGAAGAAATAAGATTACCTCATCATACAAAATACATGATCACTTTTTGTCTTCTGTCGAACATTACAAATATTTAGGCATCACAATTCAGAGCGACTTGAAATGGCATAAGCATATCCAATTGATTACCTCCAAAGCCAACCAAACACTTGCTTTATTGAAACGCAACCTGAGAACTCCATCTATCCAGCTAAGAGAAAGAGCATATCTTGGCTTAGTCCGACCAAAGCTAGAATATGCTGCTACGGTATAGAGCCCATACCTGATAAATGATAAAAATACATTAGAGAAAGTTCAGAGGAGTGCTGCTCGATATGTAAAGAGAATATATACATATGATGTGGGAGTCACTTGAGTCACGTAGATATCAATCTCGTTTAATTATGCTCTATAACATCTTAAAACAGAACATCTACCTGCCATCTGAATACACACCTGAATTTCATTCACAGATATCGCAATACCAATTACAAACTAGATCTTGCCATATGCTCCGATTAGCTGAAACATTTTGTAATACCGACATTTACAGGTATTCTTTTGTGCCATCATCGTCCAGACTATGGAACTCTTTGCCACACCACATGATTGAATCTACCTCAACCGAATCATTTAAGTCAGTATTACGAGACTATTATAGACTTAATAATTAAATAATTAGCTAGCTATCTGTGTATAATCTTCTTTTAGAAGTTTTCACAGTATTGGTAAATAATAATGAATTTAATTTTTAGAGTGCAATGCAAGTAGATTTGTATGTATTAATGCAAAGAATTATGATCACAGGCTTTCTGTAACTAGCTGCTACAGTCTAACTTCTTGAAGAGTATGGTTATGAATATCATAATCAAAGAGGTGTTGTTTGTTGATGTGTAATAACATTTTGTCAGATTGAAATGCATTTGTCACCTGATCAATTCTCCCATTGTTGGAGAATCATCCTGTAGTCTGACAGAATCATCCATCATAATTATTATATTAATTGTTCTTTACAGCAAAATATATGATAGGCAAACATTGCTTGAGATACACTCTGGGATATCATTAACGAAGCATAAGACTTAGTTAGCTACCACTAATCTGGTAATTAAATACTTTAATTCATTTATAAAAAATGTGGTTCATCATATATTGGATCATGAGGAGGTTCGTCATGCAGTGGAAGTGGCTCATCATCGCTGTCTTCTTCCATTTTGCTAGTCCTTTAAGTAAATAAAAATGTGTGTACTACATCACATTGTAGCCAAGCTGTGTTGGTAATATAACACTGACTTTATACCCAAAAAGTACTTTGATAACAGAAGTTAAACTCAAAATGGAGATGTTTAATTGTAACAGTTCAGTACAAGTGTTATGTATTGATACAATTAAAAGTTAATACTTTTATTAATGCACGCTATGTTGCTGTTGGCATTTTGCCAGAAAACAGATCAATATATTCTAATAGAACAGTCAATATTCTATTAAAGCAGTCGGGTTACCGTATGCTACTCTAATAGAGCAGTCAGGTATTGAAGTAAGCAAAAATTAATGATGAATTTTTAAGTGTGAGAATAGTGCAAGAACTTTGAAGTGCAACACATTTATAAGTAGTTACAGTAGTGAAGTACAGTGGCATGGTTGCCCTGAAGGTCAGCTAGTATCCTTTGCTAGTATCCTGTGCTAGCTGCCGCAGATCAGATTGGAATAGAATTTTGAGTATAATTACTTCAGCCCTAACTAAAAATTTAATAGTTGTCCTACCCCATTTGATTCTAATAGGTTCCCATGGTTTTAGGTAAGCACACCCTACAGGCTAACGCCTTCTGTGTATCCCCTCCAGTGCCTAACTGGTAAAATTAGATAATAATAATATAACCAAAGGTGTTCCCTAATGACCCTAATGTTCTGCCACCACAAATTTTTACAAAAATGTGGTGTTAGGGATAGAAGTCCCTTCTGTATTTACATAAGTAACATTAACAATGCACTAATTTTAGCAGTTTAGCAAGTAGCTGCAAAATCTTTAAAACAGACCAATAATTTAATACTTACAAATGTATTGATGTGCTTTGCTAAATTTTCAACTAAGTTTTGTATATGGATTCTCTATATTATATTTCACTCACCGTAACTCTGGCCGTCCATAAAGATCGTTGTCCACCCCCACAGCGCTGGTTCATGCTGCGCTGTTAATTGACCCATAACCTTTTGGTATTAGTGGATCACTTGATAGGTCTGACTGCAATTGGCTATGGGAGCGACGACGACACATGATCGCCCCCACTATGACAAGAACTGCTGTCACAAGCACCCCAACTAATACTATAACAATTGATACATAAATTGGAGTATTATCATCGTCATCATCTTCTTGTGAACAGAGAGCAGAGGTGCCGCCCTGGGTAGGGGTGGGCTGTAGCAGAGTGGATGCCAAGACTGAGTCTGTAGTTAGCAAAGGTGAGTTTGTAGTTGTCATGGTTACATGCGAGGACGAGGTTGCAACTGTCGTAGTTACAAAAACAGTGGTGGGTAATATTACTGTCTCCGTCGTGGTCTCTGTCACTACAGGATTGTCGACCAGCCCGGCAGTCGGTGCACTAGGATCAATACTATGCTCAACAACTGGAGAGGAACAAAACACACAATTTATCGAATGCACTCGTCACACATTTATTCCCTTACTATCACTACTGGCACAACCGGACACCCAGAAATTCAAACAAGGCCTCAACTGCCAGTCATGTATGGTAATAATTAACTGATTGGTACGGATTGGAGGCCACAGGCTAAAATAATTACGCTGGCTGTCAGGAATGCCGAATGTCTACAAACAAAATAAATAATCAAAGACAGTATTAAATTGCTACATACTGTTAATCCATTGGTGCTAGTGTAACTGGTGATGTTATCACCCACAGCATAAGACAGTGAGAAACTCTTTACATACTTATCTACTAAAGGTAATGGAAGTGGTAACCCATGAATTCCGATCTCTGTCACTAAGACCGAGGATGAAAATGAGATGTTGAGTGTGGGTGGACGTGTATCAGTGGGAATGCAATAACGTTGAGCGATCAAATCAAAATTAAAGAGGTCATCGTGGTTTATCTGTGCTCCATTTGCCATCACCACGGTATCAGCATTGTTACCCAACTGATGGTCTACCTGACATTCTAAGGAGTACAGAATGAATTTAAGATACAATTTATCAATTAGTATGGCCACAATTCTCTCATACACTACACTAATATATTGTATGGTAAAAAGCTTGGGCAATTGCAAACAATTCTCCAAAGATTTATGTCAACATGTAATCATGTAATTTGTATCACAAGCACTAGCAAACCCCAAACATAACAAGCTTGAGCGTAAAGCAAGATACCAAATATTTGCTTTACAGAATCAAGTAAAGTAATTACCCTTTGTGAGCAATAACTTTCATCATTAATTGAATCCTATCGAGCAATCATAAACTAAGGATGTGAAAAATATAAAATGCAAATATTTGAAATCACTGTAACATCTGGTGGGGGTTGCTCAGTTTGTGTCACACTGCATACGCTAATTTTGAATTTAGCATACAACAAAGTTGTAATACACCAAAAAACACGAGAATGTTTA
Source organism: Spongia lamella (assembly GCA_963930835.1). Taxonomy (NCBI): domain Eukaryota; kingdom Metazoa; phylum Porifera; class Demospongiae; order Dictyoceratida; family Spongiidae; genus Spongia; species Spongia lamella. The sequence continues at coordinate 14,015,647 of OZ005748.1, forward strand.
ATTTGCAAGTTTGATAAATAACTACTCATAACAATAAAGTAACCTTGTAATGAACATCCATACACTTCCAGTTTAGTGCAGGCATGATCATTATCACTCCACTCATATGGACTAATCCTCAATATCTGGCCTATCACTGGTCTAGGCAACTGCTCCGTGTACCGTTTATCTTTTTTAATACTATTTTGCTCCAGTGGAAATATCTACAAAGCAACACAAGGTAGTGTCAGTAATGCATATAAGTGGATAAAATTAATTTTTGTGTTACCCACAAACACATTATGGTAACATTTAGCTAAACAAAAACACCCTGGGTGTAAAAAAAGTGCGAGGCCAATCAGAAGCAGCATTGCAAATAGGTATGTACGACCAAAAACTTTGATATCAGTTGAGGCCAAGAAATTATTTATCAAAAATCTTTTTAACTACTTGAATGACATACAATAGTTTATAGCATATTGTCACAACTATGATTGGCTTTGTCACTTGGCCACCTTTTTCACACCATCATTATAAATAAAGGTGGCCAAGTGACAAAGCCAATCATAGTTGTGACAATATGCTATAAACTATTGTATGTCATTCAAGTAGTTTAAAAGATTTTTGATAAGTAATTTCTTGGCCTCAACCGATATCAAAGTTTTTGGTCGTACATACCTATTTGCAATGCTGCTTCTGATTGGCCTCACACTTTTTTTACACCCAGGGTGTTTTTGTTTAGCATATCACTACTTTTTTGGAAGTACAAACAGATGTTATTACTAGCAAGCAGCAGAGAAGTACTGCATGGACATAACTTGTACTTGCCTAGCACACAATATTGCAAATTAAACTTTGAAGCTTAATTTTGAAAAACTCAAGCCCGAGATTTTTTTTAAACTTTCACTACAGAGTGATACATCAATATAGATTGTATATCTGAAAGTTTATGCAAATCATTCGAAGGGGGTCCAAGTTATGACAACTATCAACCTGCAGTGTAATAGCCCTCCTCAAATACATTCAAGCATTTACTTCACACTAATAATTGTATGACAGGTAGAGCATACATAGGAGAAGTGCTGATACAAATTTGGCTGAAATCCATGAAGAAATGAGTGAGTTATTAGATAAACAAGTGAATGTATAAAAAGAGAGTTTGAAAATAGCTTCCGGGGTTCACAAAAGCTCCCGCAAGCCCCCGAAAAAAGTGTGCGATGAAAATAAAAGAAACAAGAAAAAAAACGACTGCCGCGTAAAAATTTTTGTGGTAACAGGAAGGCATTTATAAGGCTGTTTCAGAAGAATGGCTGAATCGATGTCGATGAACTTCGGGACATTGATTCTTCAAACAATGAAGGTACTAAATGTCTAGTAAACAGGCGAATTGGGCGGGAAAGGATGGTTCGTCGTGCGTAGTCGCACAACGGGCGCCATAAAACTCGCAATGGCTGGTACTTAGGAATGGTGACGCCTATTTCCTCCATTCTCGGTTTGTTGATTCTATATAGTAAGAACGTTGTGGGTCGGTAATAACTAAGCGATAGCTTTAATGGCGGCTTAGCTAGAGCGTTTGCGAGTTTGAGGGCGGTGCTACGTGTAAATAACTCACTCAGTGGTCACGTTGCTGTGCTTCTTCTTGGCCTCGCGACTCACTATCGTGAGTCTTGATAGCATTAACACTTGTGGTAGGAAGCCATACAATTTAGTTTGTCACATACCACAACTTTGTGTATGTAGTCATGCCATCAATCAAGGTAAAAGGAAGTTTACATGTTTTGAGTAGTATGATGACTGAGTTGAATCCATGTATTACTCTAGTGTGATCCACCAAATGTTTTTGTATCCTCATACTATGTGTCTACCTACTGTACGGGGCTGCCTAGTGGTACTTTAGGCCCTGGAGGCAAAATAAGAATTCAACTAAAACGATGAGGCCCTCTGTATCGTAGGGCCAAGCCAGCCAACCCCCATTTTCCTCCTCTCCTTGGCTTCCCTGTAAAATGTGTAGTATACAGTAAACATGTTAGTTGCTACATTAACTCAGTTAACCCAAAGAATGAAGAAAATTAATGTACCTTGAAACTCATTCATACCAGCAATAATTAGCTACTCATGAGAAGGTCACATAATATAATATATCACTTGGGAATACATACAGATACTAGAGACATATATAGTCATTTTTGAGTGTGCACTGCATGTGAGAGCTTTACACATATATGCCTGTATGAGTATACTGTGACCTTTCCTACATGTAGAGTAGCAACTTACTGCTTCCTCCAGTTGAGAAGAATTTGAATTTGTTGGTTTTGCTAAGTACCAAAGATGGCCATCTTCTCTAGCCAGTTTCACTTGATAACGCTCGAGAAAGAATCCCTTTTGTAGTAGAGTTCCACCAAACCCTTCAGTCACAATGGCGGTGAACAACATACTTGCACCAAAATTTACTTCAAGAAAAGGATCAAAGATGTCAGCTCCTAGCTGACCAGAGCACCATCCTTTGCCACTAAGCAGTGCTTCAGAAGGTGAGTGGAATATCATGGAATTACTAGCTCTCAACGTAACACCATCAACTTTTCTCCTTCCCTCCAGCAGAGTAACAGGTGATGCACAACTGGCACCTAGAGATATAAGTTTACACATGATTGAAATTTCTTGTTTCAACGGTATACATCATAGGAGGCGAGAGTCTCCATAGGAATTCAAGTTTTACAATAGAAAATCACTTGAGTTTAGCTAAGTGGCCCCCCTAACTTTCAGTAGTATCCTCCGCCCCTGGACTGTACATCAAGTTTTAAGGTAAACACTGGTATTCAGTATGGGATTCATGATCTAGTAAGTAGCCATTGGTATCTAAATTTGTATGTTTTCAGCCGGCAATATACCTCTATCATAAGGTTATTATGTTACCGCTCACATGGGAACTCAGGGAAGCCTTATAAGTGTGTACCTGTTATGTGGCACGTACCTACAGTGTGGGACCAGATATAGTGAGTCATAAACACCACAACACTAGTAATGAATGTTAGTCTATATGCCATGCAGTCATTTCTTGTATGAACACATTTGACTTGTTGCAATAAGCCCTTTTATATGTATAATATTCATCCGCATGCATGCTAGGTCTTCTCAGTATCCCTTCTACTGTAACTAATAGCTAGAGGCATTACACTCAAAACTTAATAACCCAGATTGCTATGAAGCAAAACTACTCAAAACCGATATACTACATGGTGTAAGCATAGATTTGTAAATCTATGGTGTAGCTATAAGTGGCTATATACGAGTTAGCTACTATGTATCTAGTTAAGGTCCCTTAATGCACAGTTATCAATTTATATTCAATATATATAGTTTACATGCACTGTGACAGTAAATAGTTTGACCACAGAACGCAGTAATCTTAACTTCAACGATGTTTGAATATCGCGATCATGCGTGGCTCAGCACATACGTAGGATCACTAACCTGCAGCTGCGAACACGCCATTTGGTATAACCAGCAGAAGACAGCAGTAGCCCAATATTCCATATGCATACATATTTTCGTTGGTGGCAAAATAAGGTATTATTTACATAAATTTATGTTTATTTACAAATATCGTGAAATAAAATCATTGTGCATGCTGATATGATCTCTGTGTGTTGTGGATTATCTGCAGGTTCTAATAACATCAGGTTAATAAACAGCATATACACATTATATAGCTAGTATCATTTATCTATCTATCTATCTATCTATCTATCTATCTATCTATCTATCTATCTATCTATCTATCTATCTATCTATCTATCTATCTATCTATCTATCTATCTATCTATCTATCTATCTATCTATCTATCTATCTATCTATCTATCTATCTATCTATCTATATCTATCTATCTATCTATCTATCTATCTATCTATCTATCTATCTATCTAGCTAGCTAGCTAGCTAGCTATGGAGGCACTACTCCTCACACGCCTAACGGCCAGACGTGCCATGATGATTGAATAACCTAACCTTGGGATAATACACCGATGATAGGTAAGCTGCTGACAAGCACACACAAGTAGAACGATCGGATCAGCATTTTCTACGTAAGTAAAGTAAATGATGGGCTTACTATGATTTGATACCTTAAAAATTCCTTTCTTTCTTAAATCGCCTAAAACCCTCACGTGACCTCCAACAATTTGCCTTTGGATACTTGTCTTTTCTAAGTTATTGGATGTGAATCCAATAACTTATACATACACAGCAATTAGTAAGGTAGAGGTGCGGTCATTAGTCCCGGAATAACTTATGCAAAGTATTCTAGCATTATGCCGCTGGCAGATCACAGTCAGACCTAGTCTCGTGAACACAGACCGCTTTCTTCGGGGGTGGCGCTTATCGATTGGGGCGCTTATAATCTCCAATCGATAAATGTCATGGCCACCTAGTCTCGCGGTCTGGCCACGCGAGACTAATGGCCACCCCCCGAGGAAAGCGGTCTGTGTTCATGAGACTAAGTCAGACCATCACTGTGTATCCCTTCCAGTGCCAAACTGGTAATAATAAAATAACCACAGAAAGCAGAGCGATTATTGTCTAATAGAACAGTCAATTATTCTATGAAATCAGTCAGGTAATCTACTCTAATAGAGCAGTCTGGTAGCTATTTGGAGTTAAGTTGGTATGCATATTTTAAGAATATAATGTATGAATTGAATTTTTAGAGCATAATGCAAATAGATTTGTATAGATTAATGCAAAGAATTATGATCACAGGCTTTCTGTAACTAGCCACTAGTCTAACTTCTTGAAGAGTATGGTTATGAATATCATAATCAAAGGTGTTGTTTGTTGATGTGTAATAACATTTTGCCAGATTGAAATGCATTTGCCACCTGATCAATTCTCCCATTGTTGGAGAATCATCCTGTAGTCTGACAGAATCATCCATCATAATTATTTTAATTGTTCTTTACAGCAAAATATCATCAGCATATAGGCGAATGTTGCTTGAGATATGAATGAAGCATAAGACTTAGTTAGCTACCACTAATCTGGTAATTAAATACTTTAATTCATTTATAAAAAATTGTATTTACTAATATCATGCTAAATTACTAAAATTACAGTGAATAGTTATAGCACATGTAGAACTATAGGTATAATTGTATGCTACAGCAACTAGCTAGCTAGCTAGCTACTATATATCAATGTTATGGGACAGCATAGGAATAGACATTTTCATTTGGTTTTGGATTAGCTGTTGTATCTGATTGTTTCAGAGTATCTCCATATTGTGGATTATCTGCAGTTTCTATTACATCAGGTTCCTCCTTAACAACATTCATATTATCATAAAGCATAATCTGTGCATGTTCATTATCCTCAGGGCTTGGAGAATTTGATCTGTAGAATTAATGCATGTCAGTTTAACAATGCATGGAATAGCTATATGTCCATCTATAAACAACAAAGTAGTACCAGGGGGTGTGGTGGGTGCAACCCTTTAGAAGGTATATATGCATTGAAATAAATATAACGCTATTTGCAAGAATTAGCGTGTTGTTATTTATCCTTATGTATTTCCTGTAGTGGAAGATGGGGGGCTATAGCCTCTTAGCCCCCATAAATCCTCCACTGAACACATTCAAGTGCTTACCTCACTACATTGTTATCCTGTGTTTACTTCTTGATCTGTCTAATCAAGGCATGGTGGCTGATTTTAAATGGCTTCCTATTAACTACTATATCCCAGTTATTTATAGGTAATAGCTCAGACTACTGTATGTTATACTGTGTACGGCAAAACATTTGAGGAGGAAAACTTTCACGGTTGGAATAAAAAATGAACGTTACCGGGAAAACTTTTGCTGCAGCAGCTTCTTTTTAATAAGAATGTCTATAATTGCTAACTAACCTATTCGTCGTAAAACAACGGTAGAGCAAAAAACCGCGAAAACCGCGAATGTTTCCCCCTCGAATGTTTTGCCATATACGGTAGTTATATCATGCACAGTAGGAGTAGGATATCTTTGTTATTACACAAGTCCAAGGCGAAGCCAAGGACGAGTGTTAATAACAAAGATATCCTACGACTACTGTGATATAACTGGCTTCTTTCCCACCAAAGACTTCAAGAAAGCTTTGACTTATAAAAGAAATTGCTGATGTGTTATGGTGTTAAACACGTCGCACCCTACTGTACAATAACTTACTGTCAATAACTAAGTTATTGTACAGTACAATCCTTTGATGTATGGCTTCAGTGGGAAAGAAGGAGTTATAAAGGACAGAAAGCAGTATGGACAGTGGATAGCTTTGATGCCATACAGCATTGTTTATTGCTTTTCTAATATGGCACTCCTTTATGACAAATTTGTATTGACATGATTTAAGTGATTCTGCCTAGAACAATCGGTTGTGAGTGTAGGCCAATATACTCTAATAGAACAGTCAATTTAAATAAGTTAAATACCAGTGGTGAAGCAGTCACTGTTGCTAACATAAATGAACCAGAAAATGAATATATAGATGGAAACGTGAGCAGTCAAAGTACATCAACTATAAAGGATTTAACCCAGTTCATCAAGATCAATCATTATGGTTTCAATTACAAAATCCACAACTTCCTGTACAATAATTCCACGGAAGTTTATTGTGGATCATTGCATATTCACAGGAAACACTCTAAAGTTTCTTCTTCCTTGTGAAGAGAAGGGACTCTACAGTTCTACAGTGATAAGGAAATGGCCATCATTGTCATCAAACATTAGTAGTTCATAACAATAAACCTTATATTTTCACTAGAACACTTCAGGTAATAAAAGTATAAATGCTAAAATAGCTCTTTTATCATAAAATGAACAAGTAATATAGCATAAAACTGTTCTTCTTGGTAATAATTCGTGACATATGTCGCTACTTTGATATAAGGTCACATCTATCAACAACAATATGAATTTGATACGGTGACAACTGTGATGGCCATACAAAAGATGAAAAGTTGTAGTTAGAACTTGTCTACATGATCAGTCATAAGTGGTATACAGAGTAGACATACATTGACAATAACAAAACACAGGGAGGAATGAAATCTAAAAAGTAGTGTGACATATAACACTGTAGAATACCAATCCCACTGTAACAATATTACGGTGGTTATGTACAGAACTCACAATAGTGTTTGACCAATTATTACATTATACACATGCAGGCTGGCCCATGTGGTCTAAAAAAATAATATACAGATTATGGAGCTGTAAAAATCAAGAATACCATTAGCTGAAAATATTTTGTGGCTTGACAAATAATTATAGCTTTCCTCTTCAAAACATTTAGTTAATACTGAGGTTCACAGATTCAAGGTCACAAAATGAAATTCTATAGATTGCTACAATGTAAATTCTCTTACTGTGATTGAGGTTGTAGTTCTTTTCCATACAAATCATTATCAACTTCTACTATTGAAATTTTATTAGAATTAGCATCAATTGTAGTTTTGTATTTGACGTTTAAAGGACTACTGGATCCATCGGATTTCTTTTCTTTCTGATAACGACGACACAAAAGTACTCCCACAATAACAACAATTATTGTTATCAATAAGCCGACTATCACTATGGCAACTGCTACATATATTGGTGTGCTGTCAGTATCACTTGAACAACTTGTAGAAGCTGCAGCATCATTGCTCTGTGTGGGGGAGGGGCTAGGTGAATCAGCTGTGACTATAATCATACTGGTTTGTGTAACAGTTGCTGTGACAATGAGTAATTCTGTTGTGGTAGTCATAAATTCTGTTGTGGTGAGTGTGACTGCCCTATCATCAAGCAGGCCAGAATTAATACCACTGGCTGTTCCATTAGCAATGTCATCACTGTGATCCACAACTATATAATAATAGCATAGCTTATTGATAATAGTGATAAGTCATATGCTGTACATGCTACCCGTGTTCAATTTATAATAATGTGAAGATCAATACAATTTACACTTCTGTCAACCATGTTTGGCTAATCTATGTACTATCTATACAACAACCCTTAACACTGTTTGCAAAGAAAACCTTACACATTTTGGACATGCAACATGATGAAATCCTTGTTGTGATATCAAACCAAGAAGGTTAAGTTGTTATCCTTATGGTTTCTGTTATTTGAATAATCTGATATCATGCACTATGTCACTGTAACCTGGTTAGTAACTAATCTTACCATCGCTATAGTTACAGCCCAGCATCAACAAACTCATACAAGGTTGACCATTCCAATCATTGATAGTAATCTTTATACTAGAGGCAGTGATGGGAGACCACAGTCCAAAGAAATGTTGTCTGTGATCTGGTACAGTAAACTCCTACAGAAATTGATAAGTAATTGATGAGTACATGTGTGTATTGTTAATAGAACATACTGTTGATCCAGTATCTCGTATGTACTCAGTAAAATTATCACCATCTTCAGAAAATGATAGTGAAAAACTAGTCACAAATTGATTAGATCGAGGAAATGTTCTATCACGTCCATGTATGCCAATCTCCCTTAGCAACACTGGTGAGGAGTAGGTAATTGTCATGTTAAAAGGTCTCATGTTAGTTGGTCCACAATAATATCTTTCAGTGTCATAAAAGTTAAAGAGATAGCTATTGTCTATTGATGAATCACTCACTGTGACATCGTCCACATATTGGTTACTGTTCAACCGACTTTCTGATTGACACTCTGTAACAACAAGGAATATATACATAGCCGTATGCAGTATTTCAAAGGACCTTTTCAACTTGAGAGGTTACTTAGCCAATTCAGATTTATGTAAGTTTGTATATTAGCTGAATTTTACCATTTTGTGTAATCAATGAAATACGTGAAAATTATAGCAGTATAAGAGATAATTGGGGCGAGCCTTAGCAAGCCCACCATATGGGATTAACAGCAAAATCTGTCTTCTTGCTTGCGCTTGCTTGATACATCAAAATCCCTTTATATGGCTGAAAGCTGTTTAAGTGCAAACCAACATCACATCAAACATTACATCAAACACGTGGAGTGCTAACCATATATAGCATACAAACAATCAAGTGAAGTGCTAACCATAGCATGCAAACCATTAAATGCTAATGTATATACCATTCAAGTGCTAACCATAATTTATTAACCACAATGTGTGAATAAAACTTTCAAGCTTATCATTTGTGTTAGGATTGCATACAGCCCTGTAGTACTGCAATGAATGGCTAGATATAGATACATTGAAGTATCAGCTGCCTTGCCACCCTATAGCCAGCCGGCTACATAATTTTCTACGATATAATAATATGTAGATGACTATTAGATGGTGTTTATAAAAGATATAAGAAACAAATATTCCTTTATAATAGCCGATACCACCACTTGCTTATTATGCATGCTTGTGATACCTTTTGTGACAAACTAATATTATTACATATGTTATTTCAATCCACTGTAATTACTTTACTGTTAATATCCCAGTTTTCATGAAATACATACCAGTACAAATTTTTAATACCATTGATCTATTCATGTAGATAGCTGCACTGTTGCTTGTACACTGAGAATGAATGAACTATACATGTATTGTGCTTTGTGCTTATAATTATTACAATGTCAAGTTGCATGGAAGGTCATCAATGGTAGCTAAGTGTATACATGCATCTATCAAAGCACCAGGCTCACCCCTCAATGCCATGCATTTCACCTAGTTATGTTACATGAGTCCAAGGATGAGTGTGTGTTAGGTTGTAGCTATATTCATTAAAAATTATTTTACGTGTAGCTAATAGCTTTTTGTAATGTAGCCGGCTATGGTAGCAACAAATCTTAAATAAAATCCTGTGAATCATGTCTATTAGATCAAATCCTGTGGATCATGTGTAATGTGGACGATGTCACAGCAATAAATCTTTTAATACACCCAGCCAGTATAACTTGCTTTATCACAAAAGTCTATGCCAACCATTCAATGTACAATAAATAGATTGATTGTTTAGCTTTCTTCATAGCTTATACAAATCATAATTATTTCTTTCATTTTCATGGCTTTTTAAAGTTACACAATGCTAGATTTATATAGTTTCTTTGCAGTATAGCTTCAGTATAATTTATAACAAAACTAAATGATCTCTACTGTAATTGAGGAATCACCATCTCTTTATTAAGAAGCATGTTGTCAACCCAACAGAATCACTTTCCTTGTAATAAACTCACCGCAGCTATATAGGGTATTATAATGTTAGGGGTAAAGTTTACAACGCAGCACAAACAACATTACATTTAAGTTTCAAACCCACAATCAACAAAACAGGAATTTTTGTGGACGTAGCTATATACAAACGGGATCTTAGAATACCGCTGCACCTGTTACACAATTATTTGCTGATCGCTAATGTGCTTGGCAACTAGTAGATTTAAAAGATCTAATCTAAACTATACCTTGGAATGGACACCCATACACTTCCAGTTTAGTACAGACATGATCATCATTATTCCACTGGTATGGATTAATCCTCAATATTTGACCTATCACTGGTCTAGGTAATGACTCTGTGTGTCCATTGCCATTACTAATCCTACTCTGTCCCAATGGGAATATCTGTATGTAGTCACAAAGGGTAAATCATATACGTAGCTACCACATGACAGATACTTACTACAGGCTCTGGTTGAGAAGCGTTTGTTGACGGAGTGATGTACTGAAGATGACCATCTTCTCCAGCTACTTGTACTCTGTATCGTTGAATAAAAGAAGAATCAGCTTCCTCAGTTGTTACTGAGGTGAATATTACTTCCATGTTAAAGTCAACCTCTATGTAAGGATCAAAAATGTTAGTTGCCAGTCGACCAGAACACCATCCATCATCATCGTGTCTTGCTTGTGATGCAGGATTACCGCTCCTCGCGTTACTCGCCCTGAATGCAGCGCTCACAATCCTTCTCCTTCCCTCCAGAAGGCTATCAGGTGATATACAACCGACATCTGTATAAGGATAATAATCATGGCAGTCAGGTTGCTCTACTAACCCGAACCATGATACTCGCCGCCAGTCCCAACGGGCCGCGCAACACCGGTAGATCTGGGAAGAGCGGTCCTCGGAGGGGTCTGGCAACGTGAGATTCAGTATCTATAGCTTATGACAGACTAACCTTGGGATAAAACACCGACGGCAGGAAAAATTGAAGGTAAGCTGCTGACGATAATTACACACAAGTAAAATAATCGTGGATGCATTTCTTGAAATTGAAAAACCACGCCGGATCGCCTAAAAGTAACTATAGTAATTCCACTATCTATGGTAATTCATACCTTCGAATCACAACCCGGATACCGAGCGCGCCCTTAACCGCGAGATATCTTACATAATTAATTATAAAACCACAAATTCCATCACTGAAATGCCAACAGCAGATCTTCTGTATAATAATAATTACTCCTTGCAGATTTTTTGTAACTATCACTATGCATGTGTGTAGGCGCTCATGTACATGGTAGCTATACCAGTTACATGGGCTCTGTAGTAACATTGGGGCCGTTATAGCTACTTTTCGTAATATCAAGTCTCTCAACATAAACAGAGTACACTGTTAAAATTCAGGAGTTGTCATAACACTTCCAGGAGGAGTAATTCTAAAGTCTGAAAACAACACCTTTTTTTGGACTTGAAGCTACCCCTCTTAGTGGAGTTAAGTTTACTCCTCTGGGAATCATCAAGGTAACTCTATAGGTTTTCTCATACTCCTTTTCCTCGGTTTAATTTCTTGTAATTATGTATAATATTATATAATTATAATTATTTAAATCTTGTAACAAATACATGTGTTAAATAAGGTTGTAACTAGCTATACAAATGTAACAGTTGTTATTTTGTTCCACTAGCTGACTCCTTGCAGATGGTCTATAGCACTAATAGTTTGTAGAGCACTGTTACTCAGCTTTGCTGAAAGTGGTAGATTCAGCAGTGCCTTTTCCACAAACAAATACATGTTGAGGCATTCTGATGGATATACAATATCCACGATGTAGTACCATGTCATCAAAATTGCCACTGCCTTCCATAAACTGCTTATGTCTGCAACCACACTTTTTTCCACCACAATCAGGTACTGTTCGACATGACAAATATCTTCTCCTGTATTGATCTTTTTAAAAACTATGTGTAAACAGTATTTGGATAGCTCACCTACGCATAAAACATAAGGGTTGTTTCCATGCTCAGAAATTGCCTTCGTTATGTCTGCACCATCCTATACATACACAATGATAATATAATTAAAGTCTGCATGGCAGTTTTATTATACTTACTTCTAAGAAATCCATAAAGTACTTTTCACTTGCTTTGCATTTGGAATTTAACAACCTGCACAGTACCTGAAAGCTCAAAACTCCCAAGCATTCTAAGAAAAATTGGATGATAGCTAGAGGCATTTGAGTATAATAATTTACCTTACCATTTGGAATATCATTTTGCTTCTGTGCTATGAGGTCTTTTATACTGACCTTATTGAGGAGCGATGCATATGGCAAAATCTTTGGTTGCCATTTGTGCCAATTTAAACTTATTGTATCTTCTGGTGAATCTACCTGGCTGGTTATTTGCTTGAATTCATCCATAATCTGTCAGTAATAAAGTGATAAATATACCATGCAGTTGTATAGAGCTACTTAATGGTTACTCACAATTTTGCTGTTACGCAAATATGGAAATTGCTCTAAAATTTCTGGAGCTTGTGGCTTTGAATCTCTTATCCATGTGATTCTCATGTTCCTTGTTTCCTGCATCAACTTCATTGCCACTTCAATTCTGCTGCTTTGAACAGGATGCTTCTTCATGTACTGAATATGCCTGTTATAAGTCACAGTATCCAGTGATTGTTCTGAACCATGTACAGCGGCTGTTTTACTGGCAGCTGGATGCTTTATTTCCAATCGAAGCTTCTTAATTGGTGGAGGCTTAGAAAGAACCAGTCCTAGTCTGGAAGGAACTTTCCGTATATTCTTGAATCTTGTTCTTAATTGTCCTTCTATTGTTTGCTATGAAAATGTGAATATAGCAACTATGCATAATACTTTTATATATACTTACATAACCCGTTCCTATCATTGTATCTGATAACATAGGAAATTGCCGAATTACTTTAGAAGCGACCACCTGGTACTGGTTGTTTGTTGGAAAAAGACAGTGGTCGAGCATCCGAGCTGCTACCTCTCTAACCACATGATTTCGCACTTTTGGTGTAATTTGTTTTTTTTCCATCATCCTCATTATTTCAATGTCAAACTGGCGTGGAACTTGGAAATCATCTTCCCACCCCAGTGCTCTTGCAGGCACATTTGCATGAATACTTGTTGAGACATCCTCCTATAATATACAATATGAATATTTAGCTAATATTTATCTTTTATTTTTTTTATACCTCTGCAGCAACTGATGGTACCTGTTCAGCATTTGTACATTCTCTACCAGCAGGTTCTGTACTCTGCATTTATATTTGACAATACACTGATGACAAATTTTGTCAGTTATGAATGATATTATACCTCTAGGTTTGTCTGTTCAAAGCTGACATCATCAAGGTCATTGTTGTCACTGTGCACGTGGTTATTCTGTTGCTCTATACTTGAGCATGTTTCACTGGAGTCAAGGCCGCTACACTCAGGTGTAGCCATAATATCATTGTGAACTTCAAAACTCTAATAGAACAACCATCGTTGTACCAGTTATTTAGCTGTAGTTTTTTATATAGCATATGTATATATTTGATACTCAGCTGAATATATATAAATAGCTAATTAATTAATTACTTTCTTAAATTCCTTATGTAAGTGGCTTAATAGCCGTCTGTCACCAAGAGCAGCCAGGCCCAGTTCTTTAAAGTCTTCTTCTGTAAGCAAGGACAAAACCTTGCCGTTAATTTTGTTACTGCGAAACACTTTCACTACTTCTTCGTCGAAGCTGTTGGTCGTAAGGAAGTCACTGACATCAGATACGCTCCAATTCTCCATAGTTAACCGACCGTTTTATGTTTCCCCCATAGTAACGTGCAGCTCCACCTTCTGATTGGCCACAGTTGTGATAACGTCATCCTACCAGCGCTTGTGCTACGTGATTGGGTACCTTTGCCGCATTACGTACATACTCAGTTTCTCCTCCCATAGCGACGTCGGCCCATGGCCACTTATTACCTACCCTAGCAGCCCCAAGGCATATAAGATAATTACGTAAGTACATATATTTCTGTTATAATGTACATAATTAGTAAACAAAACCACAAATGTAACATACATGTGTACATTAATTTGATAGAATGGTACATTTCAACTGTCCTATATGTGGCAATTGTCGTCTTCCTACTCTACAACTTGTGTTACAACATGTTTCAAGAATCCATGCTAGTTCTCCATCATTTTCCATCACCTGTGGCTTAGATGGATGCCTGCGAACATACAAAAATAATGGATCCTATCAGAAACATGTTAAAAAGATACATTCGCGTTACTTAAATATGGTTGCAGAATCAGAAAGTGCTGCTTTAGCTGACACATCAGTGGACAACTATCCTGAGTATTTCAATGATGATTACAACTTCATTGATGATTGTGAACCCATTCCAAGTGATTTATCAACAGCTGAATTACAAAGAAAAAAACAAAAAGCTAAATGGATTTTAAAAATTCGGGAGACTAATATGTTGACACAAACCTGTACAGAAAATCTATTAAGTGACATCACTGATATATGCACAAATATTGTTGAAGATCTTAAAGCAGACATAGTACATAAGCTAACATCTGGACCGATAACACTACCATCAATTGTCATCGAAGAAATAAGTGAAACATTTGACAATGAAATTTATAGGCAACCTTTTGTAGGCCTTGAAACACAGTACAAACAGTTACAGTTTTACCGAAAGCACTTAAATTTTGTGGTAAGAAATATTATGATGCGTACGTATGTATTAAAGATGAGACAACACATGATGCATCAATGTATTACAATCTTATCACTTAACTCACAATTCACAAACTATAGCAAGACGGTGTGCGGATTAAATGTGTGAAAAGCCAGTGTATCCTATCCTGTATACGCTCCTAATATGTGCTACAACATCACATTAATAATTAGATTACCACTTTTGACACCTTAGATCAATGGAAACCACAGGGATATATTTCAAATATGCCCATTGTAGGGGTCAGCGATTGTGGCATCATCATTCTAGAGCATATAATGTGACTGTCCGAGTGAAAATCAGCCTAGTTTACACTTCTAAATTTGCCACTTCTGAATCAGTTCTTTATAGCTTTTGTTAGAAAAGATCTACTGAGTTAATATTTGCAGCATTAGTACGTACTGTAGATAGACACACCATTACTGAAAATTTGAGATTTGTGTAACATTCCAAAACGCTTTACAGGTCATTAACCAGGCAAAATCAGAGGTGTGAACTAAGTTGGTTTTTCACTCGGACGGTCACATATAATATAATTAGTGCTGGGCGATAGTGACAATAGTACAATATGTGACCGGGTCTGCGAAAATCAACCATCTAGTCGCACAAAAATCGCCTAGTTTTTTCAAATATATCCTACCATAACTTATGCTCTATTTATACTAACAAGCTAAATGTTTTACCACTACTGCAGAATTTAATGGGGGATCTATTAAAACTTACAGAATAAACATACTCCTTATAGAACTGAAGATATTCATGAATATCTAACTAGGTGTAATTTGCGCTCACATGGTTGATTTTTGCAGGCCCGGTCACATATATCATGATAGCAAATTACTATCGTTAGCATGATAGTTGCTAAAATGACTATCGCAATTAATCACTTTTTGGGGAAGCCAAGGTTTTTCATGAACTCCGTAACTCCGGTGCCAAATCCTACCCAAGAGCATGCATCTTTTCATACATGTCAAAGTTTACACTTTGGTTTTGGGCCACCAAGGGGACTTTATAAGGCCATAATTTGCTAAAGGCTTCGAATTGAGCATTAAAATAACTTAGGTCACACTAAAACTCCAGCTTACTCAAGTTTAATAATAAAAAATAAAAACTTTAATACAAAACTATAATACATGTTTTCATTTTAAGGAGCCAGTAGAGCAAGTATTTGGGAGTCATTACCAGTGGAAAACTATTCAAGGTATAAGGAAATTGGTATTGATCAAAGATTCCTTTCAGTATATACCAATAATTGATGTGCTTCAAACAATGCTGAACAATGATACAATATTTGAAGAGGTAACATTTGACACTAGTACTACGTATAATACACATTCGTAAAATTTTAGGTTATGTGTGGACACCATCGAGATGATAACATAGTTGAAGATTTCTGCGATACAGTACATGCAAAAGTCCATCCCTTGTTTGGTAGAGATAAAACAGCATTGCAGCTATTGCTGTTTTTTGATGATTTGGAGGTGTGCAACCTATAGAGTGGTAAGTATATTAGTCTCCAGAGTGGTAAGTATGTATTCCAATGTATAATCACTAGCATAAATATAGAAAAAATATAAACAAGTTGATGTTCTACCATCTAAAAACCAGGCGATGTCTAAGTTAAACCACTGTTAATCAACTGCTATTCAGTGTATTGTAATAGTAATTAATGATGTCACGAGTAAGTCATGTGAGCAAAGACTCATCACTAAGGAGCACATAGCAACGCATACAAATTTAATTCTTTTGTTTAAACCGACTTTATACTCCAGTACTTTAGTGATAAAACTTTTAAAAAGTAGTACAAAGTTGTTTTATGCCGAAATTCTTACTGTAGCACTATAGGCTAGTCTTGTATCATAAGCTCCGCAACCCGCACGGCACGCCCACTTTCAAAACTGAAGCGCTCCGTCTTGTTAGTAATGTACAGCTGTTCAAACGGCTTTTACTATGGAATGAACGGCTAATACTGCATTACCTTGTTCTTATTCGGCTGTTACTAACGACGCGCTTCGTTACTAAGGCCCCGCCCATCAGTAATATCGATAGCAAGTGTCATAGAAAAGCAGTAGGACTTATTTGATTGGTTATTCAGGCTTCATTTCACGTGAATAGTTTTTAATAGCCTGGGGGGCGGACACACACACACACACACACAAACACACACACACACACACACACGCATACCGACGTTTTCACGAAAACGATTTCAAGAAACCAGGCACACGCCTGGTTTAAAATGTCTATGTATGTGTGTACCTGCATAATAGTTAAGGAGGAATTTCAACTCCTTATGAAAACATAACATGGTGAAAATTGTGTATTAAATTTCTCATTATATATATAGCATCACAAATGTGGACACTGGCACGGTTACTACCACTTATGATAGGAAAGCACATACCCGAACAACATGAGTACTGGTGTCATTTTCTACAGCTCCTTGACATTATTGAATACGCTGTGTCACCAACTGTCCACAGTTACACTCCAGCATATCTTGCATTCCTGATAAAGGACAATCTTGAAACCTACAAAAAATTATATCCTGAAGCTAGCTTTATACCAAAAATGCATTACTTAGTTCATATACCACAATATTTGGAAAGGTATTTATACACAAAATAATAAATTATGGCATCCTAATTGTGAATGTATGTATATGCAGACTTGGACCACTTGTACGGTACTGGACAATGAGATATGAAGCAAAACACCAGCATTTCAAACGTCTTGCAAATAGCATTGGTAATTTTATTAACATCTGCCATACTTTAGCTATACGTCATCAATGCTACCAATGCTACTATCTCACCGATAACAAAGCTTTTCAAACACAGATTCAGATTGGTCCAGAAGGTAATCACAAATGAACTTGTTGTGGTAATAACTTGTTTTTATACCACAGGTAATAAAGATGATCTTCTAGAATTTTCAGAGCTTATACAAACAGTAACACAAGGAAATATATTCTGGTATGAATTTGCAAGTGTAATTTAAAAGAAGTCTAAAATTATCACTGTAGCACAAAACATGCTATAATGAATGGAACAACCATTATGCCAGGCTACATTATAATAACTTCTCCTGAAAATGACGAAAACATTCAGTTTGGAGAAATCAAAAGCATTGTGACAACAGAAGACAAAAAGATATTATTGTGCATTTACGAATGTGAAACACTCGGATACCAACCACATTTCCATAGCTGGGAAATAAAAAAATCCTGCACAAAAAATGTAGTAATTTGCACAGATAAATTAACTCGTCAAGTCTTTTATCCACGCATAGCTACTGCACAAACTTACTTCATAACACTGAAATTTGCAATATAATGCAATTTATTTCATACTATTTCTTCTAATTTGTCTACATATGTGTATCGTTGAACCATATGTGTTTCATATGCACATGTGAAATTTGAACATATTTTATGCATAATCAAGATTAAGGAATGTTTGGTAACAAAAAATCTACTGATGAATGTTACTAAAACGAATGAATATTCGAATATTACAACATTTGTTCATGCCCTAGTAGCCATGAATGCAAAAGGGATCGATAACCAACTCCATCACAGGCTTGCAGTACACTAAGACATATAGTGGCACTTATTAGAACAGAAATATTTCATTAAGTTAATATCACATCTAATTTGTGTCCACAAAAAACCTTGTTATACAGCCTACACTTGTAGTTCCTTGTGTAATAACAAAGATATTTTAAAACATAGCATGCATAGTACAGAAATTACTAAAACCACTAATTCCTAAATTTCTAAAATTTGGTTGAATACGTCTTGCCCTATTCTGGACTGCACACGGATTGTGTGTCTGAAGTATTTGATTGCTATGTCAAAGACTAGTCTCGCGTGGCCAGACCGCTATTTCCGTGCAGGGCGTTTATCGCTTGCAGTATAAGCACCCGCGCAGAAAAGGGTCTGGGCGCTTTCACAGTGTCAACTCGTACTGAGGCCAACAGATTTTGTCGGGCATTGATTGATTACACGTGACACGTTGATTGATTACACGTCACATAAACTTAAGCACACAGGGCTATTACAAAGTTAATATATCGACACATTTGAAGGTGTGAAAACCAAGTCAGCACTGTGAAACCTCCCAGACCCTTTTCTGCGCGGGCGCTTATACTGCAAGCGATAAACGCCCTGCGCGGAAATACCGGTCTGGCCACGTGAGACTAGTCAAAGACATCTAAAGTATTACCTAACGTACTTGGTGACATTTATCTAATAGCCACAGCCCTTAAATAGTGGCCACTGGACACATGTTTCCTTAAGCCTAATCTCTATTAGAGGAGGTTGGACACAATATTAGCGCTATTCACATTGATTGCATTTTAATTACATATTTTCGCATATTTTATATTAAAATGGTGGATAACACACGCGAAAGTAACAAGTTTGTTCAAGTTGCTGCTCTAGGGAAAGCAAAATCATAAATGTATATTGCCTAGTTTTCCTATCTTTAATGCAATTCTATAAGAAGTATGTAATAGTGTCACTCTCTTCTGACGTTTATATGAAGTTGAAAATGTGCTGGAGAGCCCCTTGGATGCTTTTTCGTCCCAATTCTCTTCCCTGTCTGACTTAACTTTGCAATCTGCCTTCCCTATTTCATGCCAATCTAAGCTCACGTGACTAAATATTGCTTTCATCACTTGTATCGAATGAAAATGGCAGGGTCTGCTGGGGTTCGTTACACCATTGATTTTAAAATGAGATGAGCCATTAAATAGTACATAGTTTTTTGGTGACTTAGTTTGCTCATAGATAATATACTCCCCTTATGGATATGAAACTGCGGCGCGCGCCCATACATTTTCCGTTGAAGGTCCTGGTAACATGCAGGTTTCGCGCCTCCATGAAGATAGTTGTCGATAAGCTACCCAGCGTGTAATATCTCTTCTCTTTTTGTACGTTTCCGCCTTCAACGTTTTGTAAAATTAATTGTTTTACTCCGAAATGAGTAGACATGTTCTTCAGTTCCGTAGTGAAATAAGGTTTGTGCACATATACAGCTCTACCAATAGCTTATACGGGGTATGTTGTGGTTCTTATATGTGGCCTTAAAGTGTAGAATGCATTGAGCAAGCAATTGAGTCCTTGTCGGTAGAGAAACTTAAGTTTTTCATGTTTAAATGTAAATTGACCCTGGTGTCGTTTGGGCACATATTCTCGAAGAGCGTACAGGCTACGCTGTTTAAAATAACAGGGATTACTATTTACACTATACTGTGTGCAATGCTATATATCATAAAACACAATATCCTTTGAAGAGAATGGCACAACGCTCGAAATGAGGGACAACATTGCATGCTGTTAACATCATTTGTTTCCTTGTTTGTTCAAAAAACCTTGCATAGTATAGTTCACAAGTTCACTGTTTCTTGAAATATTTCTTGCAGTAAAGTAACTAAAGTTCTTTCGAGTCTTTGTAGGGATTCTCGAATGATTAACTGCCATTTTGTCTGGCCGGCTGTACACATGCCGGAAAGGGGCGCGAAACCAGGTTAGTTCCGGTGGCGCTTAGCAGTTTCATATCCATAAGGGAAGTATATTATCTATGGTTTGCTTTATGTACAAAAACCTATGACTCACGTGAACGGGTCCAACCTCCTCTGGGCAAAATCCTTACAGGCCTTACCAAGCCCTCTGAACACCATTCCTAACATGTATAAAGTGCAGTTGTCAAGCTAGTATACCACTCGCCCGATCTCTAACATTTTAAGGTGCGCATTAAATGATTGCTACCAATAAGTTTTCATCATAATACAACATAATACACTCACCAAGGTTTTGACAATATCCATATAACGCCCATGCAAGGAAAGCACCTATCTCAGCCCGTATACATGGAGCAACGTGGCCCTTTTGATGCGGTGCGTTAAAATGAATAAACCAGCTGTTTGACGTGTTTGGATTTTGTCATAATATTATACGCACGTGCGTATCGTGAAAAGGAAGTATCTAATGTAGCTAGAAAGTATATATCTATAAAGGAAGTATTTATTTAATGTAGCTATATATTATATATGCACACACACATTATAAGGCGGATTCTACTCCTTCTGGGGGGATAAATGTGTTGTACTCCAGTTGTAAGGGTTCGCGTAACTCCAGTGGTCGGTGTAAAACAATTATTCCTGTAAAAGAGTAGCAGTAACTCCATATAGAAGGATAACTACAACTATCAGGAGTTTCGTGAACTACCCATTTTTAACAGTGTAGCTATGATTTCATGATAGGGTATGCCTGGACGTGACTATATCATTTGTCCATGCATGATGAATACATAATCGTGCCTCTCTAAATTCACAGACTATATAGAATAATATAATGCCATGTAAGGTCCATCAGCTATAGCTACATCATAGGGGTGCTGCATTAATTTGATTTGTATTGTATGATCATATGAAGATGCTCCACACCTCATATAGTTCTTGTGTCACATGTATAGCAACATGTAATATCATACATTCATGTGTGTAGCTAACAACAGCCCTGCATGATATCATCATGCAAGCTAGGTCATATCAATGATCATGCCCCGGATCATCATGGCTACATGCATCTCTACTGAAATTATAAGTCATGTGCCAATATTCAGTAGCTACAGTTGGCTGCCCAGCTATAGCTACACCAGTAGCTGTTAGTTATGCATCTGAAAAAGTTTACTATTATATGCAAGCAAGCAAGGCACCACATTTTGCAAAATGCAATTCAAGTTATGCACGTGCATTATTGTGTTTTAATATATAGGCCTGCATGTGTCAAATATGCCGGCATAATAGTAAGCATAATAGGCTAGCTATCATAATGCTATATTGGGTGAAATAATTATATTAAAATAGATCGAAGAGAAGTCAGGATATATTTATTGAAACACTCTAATAAAGCACTCAAATTGGAGTTAGCTAGTATAAACAAGGTTTGTTGAATAACTCTAATAGAACATTCATAGACTAAAATATTTAAGAACTATTTTGTGCAATTGGAGTATAATAC
Organism: Spongia lamella; assembly: GCA_963930835.1. Taxonomy (NCBI): domain Eukaryota; kingdom Metazoa; phylum Porifera; class Demospongiae; order Dictyoceratida; family Spongiidae; genus Spongia; species Spongia lamella. Next base: position 14,037,600 of record OZ005748.1, read on the forward strand.
TAGGTAAAAATTTTGAAAGCATTTGGGCAAAATTTTGAACATATATTATATAGCTAATTGACTATTTATGTAAATTTTATGCTGTTGTATAGCGATAAGGCAAGTACAGTTGTTAACTAACATTTCACCTTATTTGAGACATTTAACAAGCACATGCATATGTGTGTCCTGCTCTCAATAACTTTTTTGCAAGATTTGCACAAAACGCGGCAGCTAACTATATGCAACTTGGAATTTTGTCACTCATATAATTATGTTTATTTGAAAGATATATTATGCACCTGTTCTATGAGATAGACATAAAGCAGTTACTTCATCTCAGAAGCTGGGAAATTATTTAGCTAATTGTTAAAAAACATAATTATAAAACTTATATAGGTATATGCTATAGATTAGCTATTGAAACACACAGATCAAAGGTAGCTATTAGCTATAATAGACTTGCAAGTAGCAAACTATCATGGGACAGCATAGGAATAAACATTTTCTTTTGGTTTTGGACTAGCTGTTGTATCTGACTGTTTCAGAGTATCTCCATATTGTGGATTATCTGCAGTTTCTGTTACATCAGGTTCTTTCTTAGCAGACTCATAAAGCGTAATTTGTGCATGATCACTATCCTCAGGACTGGATCTGCCAATAAAAACAACAATAAAAATTAGTAACAATTAACCTGTAGCTGTAACGGTAGCTATTCCATACACCTGGTTTGATTCTACCATCCCACATACCCCAGGCTAACAGTTTTTATGTTACAAATTGTTTATATTTAGCTACTTTACCAGTTAGGCACTGGAGGACATTCACAGAAGGCTTAGCCTGTACACCTAAGAAACAAATGGCCTATAATAAACAAGGTGGAATAGTAAATGTGGATCAAAGAAAAACCCCCTCCGAAGCCAGACTCTAACCTGCAGGCCACCCAGATACCATGCAGCTGGGCGCCACAAGCTAGCTGTAAAGGCAATGTAAAATTCACTTGCTAAAATTTTGTACAGCCTTTCATGCAGCTATCATAATGCTGAAAGTAGCTAGCTTATAGCTATGTGGGCAATGATAATTAAGAAACTACTTTTTAATTTTATGTGGCCTTATCATCATAATTAGCTGTCAGTGACTACACCACTATAGCTATATGGTTGATGGTTGATTGAATTTGTATATATTATATTAATCTATATGATCCTTTCTTGTTAAGGCAAGGATATCACTGATTTTCTCTTTATTGGGAATGTGTATGTACACTGAAATAATAGTTATATTTGATTTATTGCAGATCACTATACACTATGCCATGCATTATCACATGCAAAGTTAAATATCTGTTTCATTTTTAAAAATGATGTGAGTGGAAGGTTATTATTCATCTTCATGCATGCAAGAAAACCTGTAGCTACCACGGCACATTGATAGAATGTGGCAATAAATAACAAATATTGTTTGCCCTATATTAGATACCCGGCCAGCCCAGTGTAGCTAGCTACCATATGACAGCTATAAAATTAGATGGCTTAGCTATATACCAGTATGGTTTCAGATCATCAGAGCTCTATCAATATTTTATTCATTAATACGTGGGCAAATTACTAGCTACATAGTTACAGGCTATTAAATAAAACTGATTTCTTCAGATTTTTATTTCATGCAGCTTTTAGTTATTACCATATAGTAGTAAAACCATCAAATTAAATTTAATGAACATCACTGTTTCCAGCCAGCTACTAGCCTAGCTACATATAACTAGAGCTACATGATAAAATTATCACATTAAGCTATATATGCATGTGCACCAGGGGTCAAAGTAGTCTCATGAACCAGCCCCTTTTTCTTATATATTCGGACGGGGAAAAAGGGTCTGGTGTAACTCCGTTACCTTATTCGTTCTGCTAAATCCCCAGATTTTGGGGATTGTTTATTGGTGTGGATAGGCTATAAAGGGTCGTTAACAAGGTGTGAGTGACGTTCTAGTTCAATCACGTACCTTCCGGGCCCGCGTACCTTTGCTGAAACGTTAGCATTGTATCACTCACACCTTGTTAACAACCCTTTATAGCCTATCCACACCAATAAACAATCCCCAAAATCTGGGGATTTGGCAGAATGAATAAGGTAACGGAGGTAATTACACCAAGCCCTTTTTTCCTGTCCGAATATCCGAATATGTAAGAAAAAAAGAGGCTGGTTCATGAGACTAGGGTCAAAGTAAGTCACAGATGCTGACCAAGAAGATCTTTATACCTAAACCACCAATGAATTAATACTTCCTATAATAGAACAGATACTACCATATAGCTCCAAATTTTCGTGGTTGAAAATTTTCATGATCTTAGCTGATTTTCGTGATTCATCGTTATTTCGTGATTTTGAAGTGTGAAGCCCTGTACTTAAGGGTGGTGTAAGGAAATTTTCGTGACAAAATTTTTCGTGATTTCTGTGTAATTCACGAAAACATTTGACCACGAAATTTGGAGCTATACGGTATATTTGTGACTGCTATATTAGAGATTATTGATGATGGCTAAGGTTGATAGGTCCCATTTTTCACAAACCCATCTATCTGGATATAAGTCACCCATTGGGATCTCATTCATCCAGATGACTTCAATCCTAACTTGAACATGTTAAATTCCATTGTTGAGTGATGAATGCATCACAGGAAACACTCTAAGATATTCATAATTAGTATAAAGAGAAGAGAGTCTCATAATGATAAGGAAATATCCACTTAATACACATATATAGCCACAAGTCCATGTTTTACCATCTAAAAACCGTAAGTTAAACCTATTGCTATTGCTATTGCTATACACAATGACATCACTAAGAAGTCACTACGGACATAGGAATAAGGGGGCCAGGGGCCACACCCCCAATTGTTTTATTAAACAGCTTACAGTTGGTAAAGACTGATATCTAACTAATTACTGTAGATCTAAAAACAAACAATATCTATAGTATGCTTACTCATGGCTTAATTGCTTGCCATCACATGACGATGGTGATGAGCACCTCTAAAACAATTATTGCATTAATTTGAAAACCTTAGAAACTGACTCAAGGTAATAACTATTTATTAGACAATAAATTGATAATAGGCTTGTAAATATTAACCTACGTATGCATGTGATTCTTAGCTGGTTAGATTTCAATGTGTCACCATAGATTTATTACCGGTATAAAATTTATATGGTAAAACAGGAAATTGTTTGGCTTCCAACCAAGAGTTGATTCCTATGCCTATGCTTACTAGATTTTTAAAAAATTTGAATTTAAAAAGGGGAGTAGGGATCATAATAAAAGGTAAGGAAACAAGTAGCTAGTTAATCACTCACCACCCGCAGCTGAGTATATTGCAGCAAGTATACAATTGCAGCTGGGTAGCCGTTCATGCATGCACAAATGAAACACATTCTCTAGCACTTCTACAAGATTTAATCCCTAATTTGGCTACATGATGTTTTGCTTTGAATGCTGGCTGCCAAAGTAGGGATTAAATCTTGTAGAAGTGCTAGAGAATGTATTTCATTTGTGCATGTATGAACGCCTACCCAGCTGCAATTGTATATTTGAGTAAACACATGCAATATGCTGGGTGGTGAGTGATTAACTACGTACTTGTTTCCTTACTTTTTATTACGATCCCTACTCCCCTTTTTTAAGGTGTATGACTATAAAGAGAAATTAGAGAATCCCTTAAATCATTCAGTAACTTGCACATTTATAGCTATAGCAAGAAATAACAAGCCAGGGTTGAAACCGGGTCAGCATCACTGACCCGGATAGTAATCCGGGTCAGACCCGCTGATCTGACCCAGATTAATTAAAGTAGAGGTGTGCGTCGAAACCTACATTCTGGGCACTACTAATTGGTTCTGCGTTACAGCATATACACTCACCAGAGATATTGTGACATCGTCGCCCTCAGGCATGCTTAATTCATCACCTCCAGACACCATTAATATCGCACGACTGACATGATCCAATGCAGAATCCGGGTCAGACCCGGATATTTTATAAAGCAGGTCAGACCCGGATGACCCGACCCGGTTTCAACCCTGTAACAAGCAGCGGGTCTAAAACAGAGCCCTGCACATAGTGATGTAGTTATATAGAAAGACATAACAAACACTACTACAGAAACATACACAAGCTCGGGTTCTTTGTTGGCTATATACGTAGCTATAGGTTGTCCGTTGTCCAAATTTGTTTTTCCTTGTTCATTGGTGTTCTGTAAAATAAAAATGCTATAGTAATTATATTTACTACATTATTATACATACGTATGTATAGCTTGCACAAGCTATAGTCCATGCAAACGTGTCACAGTGATGAGAATAGAAACAACAAAAAAGTAATCACTTCATAAAAAAGTTTAATGGAACTGTCACTATAGCTGAATCCATATATAGTCTTGTGTGGCTAGATGCATTTTATACAGCAACAATACTAAATAAGCACGGGAAAATATTAACAAAATAATGACAAGTTAACAAATGCTTGGTAGCTTCATAGCTAGCTACTAGCTATGTAGTTGTGATACCCCGGCGTACAAAATTTATCAGTGTAAAATGATTATGAAGTTATGACAATGGTTAGCAAAATGATTGAAGCTTAAGTCTACTTATTACTGTGAGTGGTGGTACCTGGACCACCCTTCATATAGCAATGTAAGCTGGATTATCAATCAGTGGAGGAGCTTCACTGGTAGAGTAAGCTGGGTTATCTACAATGGCTGGATCATTCTTTGTAGTAATTTCATCCTGTGTGAGACTACTAATAACATAATCATCAGTGATTATATGTTGTGGATCACCGACACTTTCATACTGCAAATTTTCAGTTTCAAGCCTTTGATTTTTATGAACAGATGCTGGCACACTGGTAGATACAACTTGCTTGCTTTTGACATCTTTACCAGATTCTGACTTCAGTTTCTCACTACACAATATGTATATAATGTCCATAGATATAGCTACAAATAGTGTAAAGACTTTGTGATACGTAGCTAGGTAGTTAAAACATTACACTGTGAAACAACTGTTGGAGAATAGTGCCCAGCTATTGCTCTTCTATTTAGTGCCCAGCTACTGTGTCTCATGTGACTGTATGTTCAAGAGCATAGCCAGAATTTTTAGGAGGGGTTTGAAAAGGTGTAAGTAAAACAGGAGTCTGGGGGGCCATGTTCCCAAAATTGTGCACATCAAAGTGATTGATATAATAGAGTGTTTGACAGCCACATTAGAGAGTATCAAGTAAAAGTACATTAGTACACCTGTTGTGCATTACTTACATACAATGAACATATGGGATATTTCTCCATGCAAGATTAATGTGTCGTTAACAAAATTTGTTATTGAAAAGTGTCTAGAGAATTTCCAGGAACCCCGCCCCTCCTTATGCCCCTGATATTATAATAATTACCACATGCAATGGTGAAGTGATGGTGTAGTTATAGCCATTATTAAATATATCGAATCCTAACCCATGGACTGCAACAATAATTTTGTATCACTATCACTATGTACGGCTAGATATAATCCTGCGCAAAACAATACTTAATAGTTAGAATTACTGACATAGCTATATACGTAACCAAGATCTAGAGTAAATACCCTAATAGGGAAGCAATAGGTGCCATACTTTAATGATTTCCTAACTAACACCCTCATCAAATAACACACAGCCATTAATGTAAAACTTACTCTAATCCTTCTCCTGCATGTAACTTTCTCTTTGCATCTACCAGTGAAGGTTCAGTATGGTTTTCATTATTATATTTGATAGTTAATGATCTGTCAGATTGTTTCTCTTGCCAATAACGACGACACAAAATTACTCCCACAATATTAGCAGTTATTGTTATTAATAAGCCAACTATCACTATGGCAACTGCTACATACATTGGTGTGTTGTCAGTATCACTTGAAGCAGATCCTACAGCACCACTGCTCTGTGTGGGAGAGGGGCTAGGTGTGTAGTTTAAATCAGCTGTGACTGGTTTGTGTAACTGTTGCTGTGACAATGACTAATTCTGTTGTGGTAGTCATAAGTTCTGTAGTGGTGAGTGTGACTTCAGCAACCAGACCAGAATCAGTACCAATGATTATTCCATTAATGTTGTGGTTCACCACTATAGAACATTGTTTGCTTTAGTGTTAAATATTACATAAAACATTCAGTAGTCAGAATGACATTTTACTACTATACCGTATAGCACAATCTTTTGACATGACGGATTTGCGGTGGTTAATGGCTTCAGCGTTGGTTAATGGCAACAGCAGGCAAATTAGCAGTGGCTGAGAAGCCATGCCAAACGACCTTTGTGGTAAGTTAGTTTGTATTGGCTAAATAAATACAATATTATATAGCACCTATATACTGGCTTTATTACCAACTAGCCCTATAGTCTGATTCAGTTGTAAGCTATGCACGTATTCTCTGAATTTTATCAGTAGTGATTCATGTGTATCTGATGTGAATTACTATATATATAATATTACTAGCTCTATTATATACTAATAGACGAGAATACACACCATGAGTGTAAATAATCTATAACTTACTGCACTGTTATGCCTATATGATCTCAGAAACTATAGCTATACTGTGACCTGTGGTTTTAATATCAGCGACTAAAACTAATTCGCTGGTGATTGATTCGTAATGACTGTACTTGGTTGTATGTCATCGCTGCTAGTAATAATAATAATAATAATAAAAGGTTGTTTTTAAAGTGCGAAAATTCCGGAAGCCATAGTTTTTCATAGCGATCCCTACTATTAAGTACTACCGTACTTAATGATACTACCGTACTTAATGATACTTTACAGTACAAAGACTGAGGGTCTAATGGTAACCCGTACCAGTAGCCCTATTAGTTATGTAATTACAAAAATATTAATTTATTAGTTAATAAATTATACAGTAAAGTTGATAATTTGAACGTTTGGATAACAGTTTCGACATGGACAGACAAAATGATAAGTACATGGATTTTCTGAGTTAAAGTTAATCATAAAATGATCCCAAAGTGTTTTGACAATTAATGATTTAAGCACAGTGAGGGGTTTATTGAGATTCATGGGTGGTAAGGAGTTCCAAATTCTTGGTAGTCGACAAAAATAGGAGTTGCGGAGTAAGTTGTTTGCTGAATATTTGTGATGTAACTTGTTGTAAGATGCAGATCTTGTACTGAATGTTACATATTGAGAGATATCAAAGTGACTAGAAGGATGTTTTAAATGCTTAATGAAAAAGAGGATGTCATAGTAATTGAACATATACATTAGAGGGAGCAGGTTTAGTCTTGACAAACGGCATTTATAATTAGAGGAAAAGTCATTTAAGATGTATTTGGTTGAGCGACGTTGAACTTGCTCAAGGATGATAATGTTTTTGATTAGATGAGGATTCCAAAGTTGGGAATTGTAAATTAATTTGGATCTAACAAGAGTTATGTAGCTATAAGGTTTTCTTGGCTTGAATTGAGTGACAATTAGGAAAGGTTCTGCGGAGCAATCCTAAGGATTTGTATGCATTAGCACAAATATGGTCATAATGATGAGACCATGAAAGGTCAGATGACAATAGGACCCTAAGATCACGATGTGAAACCTGCTGAGGCAATTGATCATTAGCCATATGATAGTTGGTAGATAGTTTCTTGTTAAGGGAAAGTGAGATACATTTACTGGTAATTTGATTTATGCACCTATCAATGTATTGCCCCGCCCCCCTCGGGATTATATAGGGCTATAGTGGGGCTTTGACATACCCTGATGTCAAATGCCCTATAGTAGGGCAAACTGAGTGTGTCAAATCCCCCAATACAGCCCCACATGCACAAGCCCCAGTTGCAACACGGGGATTTGACATGGCTGCATATTTTAAAAGCTTTGCCTATCTATGCCTTTATCAAATGCCCCATATACTGGGGCAATAGTTTTGTGTCAATGCCCCCAGTAAAGCCTCACCTAGACTGGAGGGGGGTAGTGGAGCAATATATTGATAGGTGCATTAATTCCTTAGGAATTTCTGCTGCATTAATTTGGTTTGTATTGTATGTATGATCATGATCATAATTATGAAGATGCTCCACATCACATATAGCTAGTTCCTGTGCACATGTACATGTAATATCATGATGCATTCATGTGTACAGCCTGATATGATCATGCCCCGAATCATGCATGTATCATAGCCATACACTGCAAAATGCGAAGTACGAAATTCATACAAAATTACCACAATGAGCATACCAAATTCAATTTTGGTATACTCATTGTGGTAATTTTGTATGAATTTCATACTTCGTATTTTGCAGTGTAGTTACATCTCTAAATTATAAGTTATGTGCCAATATTCAGTAGATAATTTGCAATTTGGTTGCAAGCTACACCAGCTAGCTACATAACTAGCTATATGCAGTTTATTATTATGCGAGCATGCAAGGTACCACATTTTGCAAAATCCTGCAGATGCAATTCAAATTATACACATGCGTTATCATGTTGTTAATTTATAGCCTGCATTAAAGTATGCCGGCATAACAATAAGCATAATAGGCTAGCTATCATAATGCTAGCATATTGGGTGAAATAATTATATTAAAATAGATCGACACTCTCTAATAGAACAGTCAGGATATATTTATTGAAACACTCTAATAAAGCATGCACTCAAATAGATTGAGTGCATGGAGTTAACTAGATATTACAACAGTCATGCAAGATTTGTTGAATTACTGTAATAGAACATTCATAAAATAAAATATTTTAAGAGCAATTTTGTGCAATTGGAGTATAATATTAGAGCACATTATGGGTAAAAATTTTGAAAGCATTTTGGGTAAAATTAATTTTGAGCATATCTATAATTGACTCAAGCCTATTAAATTTTACGCTGCTATATAGCAATATGGCAGGTACAGTTGTTAACTAACATTTCACCTTACTTCAGATATTTAACAAGCGCATGTGTGCTACTCTCAAAAACTTTTTTTGCAAGATTTGCACAAACCACGGCAGCTATACACAACTTGGAATTTTGTTACTCATATATGTGTATTTGAAAGATATAGCTATTATGCACCTGTTCTACGAGAGACATAAAGCAGTTACCCTTATTATGTGTATGCAACTGTTTTCCAGGGACTGACTTACCACATCAAGTAGCTAGCTATAAGTGAAAATACATTTCTGGAAGCATTTTAAGTTTGATGGCAATGTCAGTCATGTATAGCTATACCTTTTATTATCTCTGTATCATCCATGCACGCCTCTACTATAACCATATATGAGTTATAGGTAGCTATATAGTAGAAACCCATGCATATTTTTCTTGGGTGCAATTTTTTGTAGCTATGTATAGTCTATAATTTAATCAATACTCTTGTACTTAATCTTTGTTCTTATTATGTACGATTCCGTAAAGCATTAATTTTTCATGACAGATAGCTATATATACAGCTAGCTATCTGCATGCAATAATATTTGTAATGTTTCACTCATTTTAGCTTCATCCAAACACTTAATCTCAAAAGCTAGGAAATTATTATAAACATCCCTACACTATAATTATAGCTATACCATGCATGCTATATATTATAGTTATTGAAAAAACACAAAGGTATTATGGTATTATTAGCTATAGCTATATAGCTAAAAAGTAGCTATGATAGACTTGCAGGCTAGCTAACTATGTATCATGGGACAGCGTAGGAATAGACATTTTCGTTTGGTTTTGGATTAGCTGTTGTATCTGAATTTTTCAGAGCTAGAGTATCTCCATATTGTACAGTTTCTGTTACATCAGATTCCTTCTTAGCAGACTCATATAGCGTAATTTGTGCATGTTCACTATCCTCAGGACTGGATCTATAATAAAAATTAATAACAACCTGCAGCTATAATGGTAGCTACATCTAGCTGGTTTGATTCTACCATCCCACATGCACCAGGTTAACAGTTTTTGTGTTACATATTATTATTAATATTATTTACATTACCAGTTAGGCACTGGAGGGTGTTCACAGAAGGCTTAGCCAATATGAGATGTATATGTACCCAAAGCCAGGGGAACCTAAGAAATAAATTGCCTAATAGACAAGGTGGAACAATAAATGTGGATCAAAGAAAAACCCACTCCGAAGCCGGACTCCAACTTGCAGGACACCTGGATACCAGCCAGGTGCCACAAGCTAGCTATAGAGGCTATGTAAAATTCAATTTTTTACTTACTAAAATTTTGTACAGCCTTTCATGCAGCTATCATAATATTGAAAGTAGTATCTGTTTCTTATATTCAAATTTTTAAAAATGATTTGAGTGGAAGATTATTATTTATCTTCATGCAAGAAAACCTGTACCACTTTGATGGAACATGGCCAATTAAAGATTAAAATAACAAACATTAATTGTTTGCCCTACACTTTATTTTTAGATGCCCAGTGTAGCTAGCTACCATATGACAATCAGAAAATTAGATAGAAATTTATGGCTTACTGGTCTGGTTTCAGATTGTCAGAACTCTATCAATATTTTATTCATTAATACGTGGGCAAATTGCTAGCTACATAGCTAGTTACAGACTATCAAATAAAATTTCTTCAGATTTTTATTTTCATGCTACTACTGTAGTAAAACCATCAAATTTAATGAACATCACTGTTTCCAGCTAGCCACTAGCCTAGCTACATATAACTATAGAGCTACATGATAAAATTATCACATTAATTCATGTAGTTATGCATGTGTAGCAGGGGTCAAAGTAAGTCACAGATGCTGACCCAGATGACCCAGAAGATCTTTACCTACGTATATAGCTAGCCACTGTACTACAAACAAACCATCAATGAATTAGTACTTCCTAATAGGGCAGTCACTATTATTTTTGTGACTGCTATATTAGAGAGTATTGATGATGGCTAAGGTTATATTTTACAAATCCATCCATATGAATTGTGGATAGCCATGTGACTTGGAAAAGAAGTGACATTGAGATTTAACCTGCACATGTTAAAATTCCTATGAATTCCATTGTTGAGTGATGAATGCATGCACAGGAAACACTCTAAGATATTCATAATCAGTATAAAGAGAAGGGAGTCTCATAATGATAAGGAAATATCCACTGGCTATGACTTAATACACACAACTACATTTCCAAGTTTTACCATCTAAAAACCATAAGTTGTTATTGCTATACACAATGACATCACTAAGAAGTCGCTAAGAAGTCACTACGGGTGTAGGAACATGCAGGGGGCCAGGGGCCATGCCCCCCCCCCCCAATAATTTTATTAAGCAGCTTACAATTGGTAAGGAATGTAGTATGCCTACTCATGGCTTAATTGCTTGTCATCGCACGACGATAGCGATAAGCGCCTCTAAAACATTAATTACAATTTATTTAGAAACTGACTCAAGGTAAGCAGTAACAGTTTATTAGATAATAGAATCTATTATGCTTGTAAACATTAATGCTAAACAAAAACACCTTGGGTGTAAAAAAAGTGCGAGGCCAATCAGAAGCAGCATTGCAAACAGGTGCGACCAAAAACTTTGATATCAGTTGAGGCCAAGAAGTTACTTATCAAAATCTTTTTCACTACTTGAACGACATACAATAGTTTATAGCATATTTTCACAACTATGATTGGCTTTGTCACTTGGCCACCTTTATTAATAATGATGGTGTGAAAAAGGTGGCCAAGTGACAAAGCCAATCATAGTTGTGAAAATATGCTATAAACTATTGTATGTCGTTCAAGTAGTGAAAAAGATTTTGATAAGTAACTTCTTGGCCTCAACTGATATCAAAGTTTTTGGTCGCACCTGTTTGCAATGCTGCTTCTGATTGGCCTTGCACTTTTTTTACACCCAAGGTGTTTTTGTTTAGCATATCACTACTTTTTTGGAAACAGATGTTAGCTACGTATTACTAGCAAGCAGCAGAGAAGTACTGCATGGCAGAGGCGTAGCTAGGGGTGGGCATGGTGGGGCATTTGCCCGACCGTCACTGATACAGCGTTTAGATACTTCTGTTAAAATACACTGAGAGGAGTGGTATCAGCAGTGTTGTTATGCTGGTGACAAGTCGCGTGACAAAAGTAATATCATTTACAAGGGTCATATAGAAGAATTACTGATGAAGCCTCCAGCCTTCAACATGCATGCAGACTGGAGCTTTGAGACAGCTGGATATCAAGGTTAAGCAATGCATGTATAAACGTGTGCCAGGTTATAAAATTAAACACTTGTGTGAAAACCTTACTGTTGGCCTTGTGTATACATGCGATCTTGTGTGGTTGCAAAAATTATTATTATTTCAAACATTATAATAACTAATATATATTTTCAATGTCTAGTAGATGCCCATTCAAGTAATCCAGAGGCACGTGAGCTCGTATAGTCATGATCATCGCTGGATAGTTTCCTGGATCTTTTGATCGAGTACCTATAGCTTCATGCAGCAGCATTTGTTATACATTACATCATAGCTAGGATAGTGTGCATACACTTTTCAAAAGAAGTAAATGCTCACATGAAAGTGGGCATATGTATGCATTAATATATAACAATATACTTAGTTGCATACTTGAACCGTTGCCTGACCATCAAGAAATGGCTGGCTACGCCCCTGCTGCATGGGCATAACTTGTACTTGCTTAGCATACAATATTGTAAATTTAACTTTGAAGCTGAATTTTGAAAAACTCAAGCCTACAATTTTTTTTTAACTTTCACTACAGAGTGATACATTAATATAGATTGTGTATCTGAAAGTTTATGGAAATCATTTCAAGGGGGTCCAAGTTATGGCAACTATCAACCTGCAGTGTAATAGCTTTTCTCAAATACATTCAAGTGTTTACTTCAGGCTGAAAGTAGTAAGACAGGTAGAGCATACATAGGAAAAGTGCTGATACAAATTTGGCTGAAATCCATGAAGAAAGGAGTGAGTTATTAGACAAACAAGTGAATGTACAAAAAGAAAGTTTGAAAAAACTTCCGGGATTCACGCAAGCTCCCGCAAGCCCACGAAAAAAGTGTGCGATGAAAATGAAAGAAAGAAAGTAGAAGAATTAGAAGAAAAAAAAAACGACGGCCGCGTCAAAAAAATTTTTGTGGAAGGAAGGATTTTATAAGGCTGTATCTGAAGACTGGCTGAACCGATTTCGACGAACTTCAGGTTATTGATTCTTCAAACAATGAAGGTACTAATTCTCGAGTAACGGGCAAATCGGGCGGGAATGGATGGTTCGTCGTACGTGGGCGCACGAACGGCGCCATAAAACTCGCAATGGCTGGTATTTAGAAATGGTGGCGCCGACTTCCTCCATTCTCGGTTTATTGATTCTATATAGTAAGAACGTTGTGGGTCTGTGATAACTAAGCGATAGCTTTCATGGCGGCTTAGCTAGAGCGTTTGCGAGTTTGAGGGCGGTGCTACATGTAAATAACTCACTCAGTGGTCGCGTATGCTGCTTCTTCTTGGCCTCGCGACTCACTATCGTGAGTCTTGATCCATGCATGCGATTCTTAGCTGGTTACATTTCAATAGATTTACAACCCCCAGGTAAATCTATGGTGTCACTACTGGTATAAAATTTATATTGGTAAAACAGGAAAATTGTTTGGCCCCCCCCAACCAAGAATTGTTTCCTATGCCTATGGTCATGTAAACAGGAATTCATCAATAAGGAACTCATCAATAAGGGATGCATAGCAAATGCATCTTAAATATCAGCTCAGCATCTTAGTGACTTTTTAAAAGTATAGCTATACACTGTAAAAAAAATAAAGCATACATACCACACTAAATGACGTGATAAATGACAGTGTAGGATGATAACCACCTTATTAATATAGTGATTAGAACCCCCTCACTGCACACCATTTAGTGTGGTATGCACACTTCATTTTTTACGGTGATAATACAAAGTTGTTTTGAGCTAAAATTCTTAGAGGCTAGCCTTCTTAAATGTTTTATGCAAGTCCACATTTATAACCATCTTGTTACTAAATACTAATATGCAACTGCTAAAATGTCTTTTAGTATGAAATGAATGGCTAACACAGGATCACCTGGTCTTCTTAGGACAACTGTTATACAAAGAAAGTGAAAAGCTGTAGAACTTGTTCCACCAGTCATAAATGGTTTGTGAATATAGTTGTTAATGCCCTTAGGGGCAGGCATACAGATAAGACACAGGAAGGAAATTGATCAAGTTTTGAGCCAGCCAGACACTACAAAAAGTGACATAATAATGTAACACTGTGGGGTAGCTAACCACACTATAACATGGTGATTATAGTACTCCCATAGTTCATATGTCAATTAGTGTGGTATGTAAACTTCATCAGATCAGAAGTTTAATAACAATGAGATCTATAACTACTACATAAAATCCTAGTTTCATTCTTGTATAATATGTAGCTAGCTAGCTAGCTAGCTAGCTAGCATTGATTCAAGGTTAGTGCAAAAAACCACAAAAACTATAATGTATATCCCTTACAGTTGTGATGAAAATTAACCTTTTTAGTACTGAACCAGGTAAATTTTAGAAACAGGTGGTTTTTTCTATTAGGAGGTAGCTAGCTACAAGGCTGCTACAGCATAAGAAGTTTGCATTCTGTCTTTAATTTGTAACAGAATTTATCTTCTCTTACATAAATAGGACCATTTGACTGAACTAGCTACGTACTTGGATTTTACCTTACACTAAAACATATAGCTAATATACACATCTTCATACCGTGATTGAGGTTGTAGTTCTTTTCCATACAAATCATTATCAATTTCTACTATTGAAACTTTATTAGAATTAGCATCAATTGTAGTTTTGTAGTTGACGTTTAAAGGACTACTGGATCCATCGGATTTCTTTTCTTTCTGATAACGACGACACAAAAGTACTCCCACAATAACAACAATTATTGTTAGCAATAAGCCGACTATCACTATGGCAACTGCTACATATATTGGTGTGTTGTCAGTATCACTTGAACAACTTGTAGAAGCTGCAGCATCATTGCTCTGTGTGGGGGAGGGGCTAGGTGAATCAGTTGTGACAATAATTGCAGTGCTTTGTGTGACAGTTGCTGTGACAATGACTAATTCTGTTGTGGTAGTCATATATTCTGTAGTGGTGAGTGTAATGGTTGTATCATCGAGCAGGCCAGAATCAGTACCACTGACTGTTCCATTAGTAACATTAATGCTGTGGTCCATCACTATACAAAATAATAGAAAATCGTTTCCTTTAATGTTGCATATTACATATAAATATTTATTATGGTCAGTTTATGGTCAGAATCTGTCCAAAAATTACATTACGTAATAATTTTACTGTACGTATCCTGTAATCATAATCATTTTATATACGCATCACACCCTATAGAAGCAAATCAGTTGTAATATTGGTTAGTAATAAGCAACAACTTGGAAAGAAAATGAGAGATTTCTAAGCTCTAGGAGACATGTGGATATAGTGATGTGATACTTTGTTCATTTTTACCAAGTGGTTCAAGAGGACCTTGTAAAAAACTATAGCTTGCTATATACTGACTTTCCAATTAAGAAAGCAGAGACATGCTGACTGAAGTTGACATGCATGTGCTTGGTTTATAATAATAAATCATATCACATACCATCACTATAGTTACAGCCTAACATCAGCAAACTCATACAAGGTTGACTATTCCAATCATTGATAGTAATCTTTATACTAGAGGCAGTGATGGGAGGCCACAGTGTAAAGTTATGTTGTTCTTCATCTGACACAGTAAACTCCTACAGAAATTGATAAGCAAACATATAAAAATGTATATTGTTAATATAACACACTGTTGATCCAGTATCTCGTATGTACTCAGTAAAATTATCATCATCTTCAGAAAATGATAGTGAAAAACTATTCACATATTCATCAAATTGAAATGTTCTATCACGTCCATGTATGCCAATCTCCCTTAGCAACACTGGTGAGGAGTAGGAAATTGTCATGTTAAAAGGTCTCATGTTAGTTGGTCCACAATAATATCTTCCAGTGTCATCAAAGTTAAAGAGATTGTTATAGTCTATTGATGAATCACTCACTGTGACACTAGTAACACCAGGATTATTATGTAATCGACTCTCTGATTGACACTCTGTAATGACAGTTTGATTCTTGGTAGTTAAGGAATACAGTGAAACCTTAACGTAGCAACTCAAGGTACCAAATAATTGCATGTATATGAGGCTGCGTAACAATACACTTTAGCAATGAGTAGGACCCACTGGGGCCACTATAAACTAGCGCTGCGTGATATATGATAGTTCAATCTTACATGCAGTCAATGCATGCAAGAAATTCACCAAAACACTACTGAGAAGTTGCAAACTCTTCAATGTGTTACTCATTATGACATCAGTAGCTATACATACATACCTAGTAAATGTGTTATAAACTCCTAACTTACTTTCTCAAACAATAATAACATTTCTATAATAAATCATTATTTTAAAACCAGACGAGCGCCAGCCAAAGGCTGGTGCGTGCCTGGTTTCTTGAAATTGCTTTTGTCTGGGATGTTGGTATGTGTGTGTGTGCGAATTAAATTTGTATGCATTGCTATGTGCCCCTTAGTCACATGACTTACCCGTGACGTCATTAATTACTAATACAATACATTGAATAGCAGTTGATTAACAGTGGTTATAACTTACACAGCACCTGGTTTTTAGATGGTACCGCATAATGGTATACATATACAGTGAAATGGTGTTAAAACTGGCAGAACGTGCATGGAGAAACCAGTAAAGTTTGTGGCTTGCTTAATCAATTAAGTGACAATGTCTTAAGTTGCACATGTCTACAAGAGGAATAAGAAATCTATAGTCGGTACAGTCCAGAATAAAGCACGTTATTTCTGTATCACCGGCATTATATGAATACAGAAGAGTAGGTGTCAACAAGGAAGACCATAATACACCCAAAACATTTTAATAACAATCGCTCCAAAATTTAGCCATAGATCTATTGGTACAATGTTATCAATCCATGTATTCAGACACTGACAATATAGCTACATTAGAAGTCAAACTTAACAGTGAGATTTTTATCTGCCAGCATACCTGACCACAGGAACAGATCTACTGCCTATAAACTGCTATGTGTATACAGCCTCTATTCTCTCTCAGGGAAAAGGTTATTTCAGTTTGCTTGAACCTTTGTTGTTCCAATGTAGATTCTTTCACTCCACCATGGTATTTTAGCTAGACTGTTTACTTTCATCTTCCTATTAATATCTTTCTACGCATCAAAACAAAGGGTGTGAACCCATATGGTTTCTTGTCGGAACGTCATGTGATATAATAGACTTGCCCCATGTGATCTATATTACAGACAACCTTTGGACACTTGAAGAAAGTAAGGACACCTGCATAATCCACACACTTGGTTGAGGTCCCAAAGTAGCCCTTTAGTATATAAGCTGACTTGGAAGATCAGGACACCTTGATAATCAGGACGCTTTTGGGTTGGTCCCAAGATGTCCATATTACACAGGTTCCATGCACTGTACTGTGAAACACACCCAAGTTCTGTCATCTGCCATGAGGTTTTATAACTATTAAATAGTAGGGATTGGTAAGAAATTGTATGGTTTCCCGATTTTTCGCACTTCATAAAACAACCTTCCAATAGGCTTTACCCGAAAAAACCGACTGGAATGCATTGCTAAGGCTGTAATGATGCTGTACCTTGGTTAAACGAAGCAACAAGTCGAATATTTCGACCTACCGCCAACTTTGAAAATTTAGAAATTCACCTGTATTTCGTCTGCCAGCCTGCCAGCCAGCCAGCCTGCCAGCCAGCCAGCCTGCCAGCCAGCCAGCCTGCCGTAAGACCCGGTTGCGCTAGGTGTAGGGCTCCAGAACTTCCACACAATAAAGGTAATGGCGGCGGATTTACGAAAATGTTGTTCCGAAGACGATTTACCCACTGCGCCATGGCGATTCCTTTTATCCTTCATTCCCTTCCTTGTTCTTCTATATTCCTAGCAAGGTGTGAATCTCACCTTCGAAGGTGACGATAGCCTGTTACGGCTTCTGCTTATTACGTCACGCTAAAACCTGGCTTGCACGTGATATAATTAGTTACAGTGGCACCATGGCACGATGTTTTCGCGTGTACGCGTGTACTTTATTACATCGTGAACTTCGAGATTATAGCCTTGGACAAATAGCTTTTGCTGTTTTTCGAGCGTTATTTGCTATCACACAGCTGCTTTGCCATGTAAGCGCGTTGTTAACAAGCGCCTGAAAACAAGCATAATTATTACGTAAGCGCCTGTAACATTTGTGCGCCTGCTGAAAGATTATTATGAATGCTTAGCATGTATAAAAAGCAAACAAACTAGAATGATAAAAAATTTAAAATTTAAAAGGTAAGTAGGGATTGAATTCAATAGTGCTACAAAAAGTAAGGAAACAAGGAATAAGATTTTGGGACGAGAGAACATTCTGGCATGAGATAATTTATAAAAGTTTAATCCCTACTTTTGGCTCACTTATTATTATTATTATTATTATTATTATTATTGATTTAGTCAGGATGGCTGTATCTACCAGAAGGTAGGTATACAGGTCCTCAATGACAAACAATATACAACTGATAAACTACAACAACTGAACAAAACTAACACTTCAGTATAGGTTTGCCAAAAGTAGGGATTAAACTTTTATAAATTATCTCATGCCAGAATGTTCTCTCGTCCCAAAATCTTATTCCTTGTTTCCTTACTTTTTGTAGCACTATTGAATTCAATCCCTACTTACCTTTTAAATTTTTAACTTTTTATCATTCTAGTAACTTATGCACTCCTTACAGACCTTACAAGTATATAGAATAAAATTTTTATGAATTTTTAAATAATAGCTAGACAAGAATTATGAATTTCAGGGATTATCTACCGTAGTAGATCTGTTTTAGAGAGATTGATCATTACTACTTTTCAAAATTCATAAAATTACTCTTATATGTTAACATTTTATTGTGTGCAGTTTGATACATATGTGGCACCTACGTAGCTAGTTGCCATTATTAATATTATTTATGAGGTGCTTATAACTCCAATCCATCTATAACCACCCTGGGTACAAAGCACTGAGAAACCACCAAACCAGCTTTATATAATTACTAGCAAATGTACCTGCCCTATCGTGCAGGTGTAGCTAATGTATGCTGTGCAAGGCAGCTATACAGCAGATGACAGGACTCCCTGATGCCTTAAGTCTGTCAATTCTATAAGTATGATAAAAGTACTAAGTCTCCAATGCCTACTTAGCTATACCTGGTGTCCTGTGTCTCTAGTCTATTTAACCTATGTGGCCTACAGCTTAGCTGCTACTTAGTATCTTGAGCCTTTTCCTAAGCCAAGACATACGTATACATGGTCAGCAATGCATGCTGTGTCCTACACATAATGTGTCTCTATATAGTAGTCTCAGCCTTATGCATAAGTCAATCTAGTCTACTCAGCCTTACTGCCTAGTCTGTTATGCCTATTGGCTATGTCTGCCCTGAATGTCGTGCAGGTGTAGCTAAATGCATACTATATGCATGGCATGGCTATAGATCATATAACAGGACCCGCTTGTCCATCAGTTATAAGCTACCTAGAGTCCTATGCCTACCTCTAGTCTCCTAAACCTACCTTGTCTCCTATACTTATACCTAGACTTCTATGCCTACCTAGACCCCTAAACCTACCTCTAGTCTCCTAAACCTACCTTGTCTCCTATAGCTACTATACCTCTATGCCTACCTACAGTCTCAGTCTCTATAGGTACGTAGTCTCTCATGCATATTGGCTTATGCCTTCAACCATGCATATAATGTTTAGTTTTAACACCCTGTAAAACCTACCTAGCTAGTCACCTATTACGTACCTATAGCTATGGTCTCTTGTGCCTGTTGGCTGTATCTGTCTGGTTACCACATAGCTAGCAATGTTTACTTTTAACACCTTGTAAAATTGATTGTCTGTTTACACTGAGGTTTCTTTGTTTAATTAACACCTTGTAGCTAGTAGGCTGAACCAACTTGACAGCTTTATCTATTGGATTAGCCAATCAAGTAATACAGTGTAGCTATATATACGTATAATGCTAGCATTGGTGCAGATGAACCTACCCTGCTCCTGCTATGATGAAGATGACACATTTAAGCAACAATGCAACTTCATAGGACATGCCCATTTATTGAGTCGCAATGCTTAGCCACGCTACGCCTGCTGCTACTAAAGGCTTTATAGACACTGCGAGGTAAGCTGCTTTCGGGTTATTGCAGCTGCAGCTGATATGCTGACGCTGAGTAATGGCATTTTTGCCAACATGTGGCAGTTGTTCAGTAAAAATGCAAAGTTCGGTAATTCAGTTATCGCACGCATGTAAAAAAACCACCATAACTTTGTGACCATGTTGTGCACTGGCTTCCAATTTTGATTATTTTATTGTTCATTGAATGCTGGTTCGTTTGGGCTATAGCATGTTACCGTAGATAAATGTTTAAGCAAGTCTACACTGATTTTAAAAATTTATGTGACCGAAAATGATGGCAAAATAGCCTGTTAAGCATCCTATTAAGTGTTTGTGTGGATCGACTATAGTACTTAGTAACTTTTAGAAATGAACTTGGTGATGCCTGAAGACACAGCTATCGCTTCAAGCAAGTCCAAAGTGAATAGATGCAGACACAACAGAGTTACTGACTGGACACCAAAAATGCGGACAGACAGACAGACGGACGGATGGCTTTTCAGCTTTATATAGTAGATAGACACATTATAACACATAGTGTATTTTGTGCTCGCGGATCATTAAGGGTTCAACAGTGTTATATGCCATAAAGTGTCAGGAGGTAGTTACAGAACTGTGGTTGGGTAGTTATAGAACGGTAGAGTAGTTATAGAATGGTAGCTCATTGACACTTCATCAAAGAAAATCGTTTCATTTGTGTTTTATTCACACATCAGTAGTGTAAAATACAATAACACACTTAAAGCACTGCTGCTTCGTTTGTATGAAATATAGCTATAGTTCTTGGTGAGGGTCTCATGAAAAATATAGCACTCAGCTTTGCCTGGTGCTATATTTGCCACTCGACTCTCACCTTGAGCTGTATATTTCATACAAACTGGCAGCAGTGCTTTAAGTGATACATATAATACTTTACGTTTTTCTAATTCCTTGATGTTACAAATGCAAGCGTCTTCTTGTTTCATATTTTGGCTTTTGTACGTGCCCATTTTAGTAATAGTAACTTGTAATTTTTAAAAATAACTCTAATATGTATTATTGATAATGTACGTTGTACCAATAGACATATGGCTTGTTTTTTGAACAAATACATTATTACAGGTTAATTTTTTATTTGAGTGCATGCATTTCATTTTTGAGCCATAGAGTTCCTTCCATTAAGGTGGCGGGATACCGATTCGCCCACGCAACTAATTTAAATATTTAATCGCTCTCTACACTGAACATGAATAGTTGAATCGTTCTAATCATACATAGTATATTAGAACTATAGTAGCTACATACATAAAGCGCTATAACTTCGACTAGTCGGTGTTGTATGACGCTCCAGCATTGATTCTGTCTATAACGTTTAAGCAACTTTTCTAAGCCATCATCCATGATAAAGACTTCTTCATTGGTTATGTATTTAACGATATAACCATGCGTGTTTGTGTGCATTCTAAGCGAAGACGACGACTTACTTTATAATATATTGAAGAAGAAGCTTGAAGCCATTCAAACTACAATATTATCTCGACCACTAAGCAGCCATGAGCGCCCATGCACCAGAACACGTGCTAACCATTCCTGG
Source organism: Spongia lamella (assembly GCA_963930835.1). Lineage (NCBI taxonomy): Eukaryota > Metazoa > Porifera > Demospongiae > Dictyoceratida > Spongiidae > Spongia > Spongia lamella. The sequence goes on from OZ005748.1 coordinate 14,059,480, forward strand.
TGACACCTTCGAAATCCTAGAGCGCTGCGCCTAGTGGTCAAGGAAAAAACTTGATCGACAACAAGTCACTAGAGCTAAAACAAATTGCGCGTAATCATATACGTCACGCGCATTATGCGGCTCAAAAAAATAAAATGTCGTTCTATGTGGCTGAAGGTCAGCGATTTATCTGTTTGTTATCGATTAGCAATTGGACAAGAACTTTCAAGTTTAACGATAGCTTTGTCAATCAAGCAACAAGGATATGTTATCGTTATGATTTTGAAGGTGAGAAATTGTACACGTGTTTGTGCTATTGCGCTCGTGTAAGCCTCGTTGTAAGCTACTGTGTTAACCTTATCCACCTTTGAAGCTTGCTATCATACAACTATAGCAGATTTTGGGGGAAGTATCAATGATAATGGGCCAGTCTCGCGAGCCAGAAAGTCACACAAAACGAAGGACGAATTGAAGTTGACAGACAAACATGCTTCAAGCTGGGCAAGTGAAAACAGGTATTTGATGTACATAACTACACAGTACACAGCAAAGGCATGCACATGCAATTGCACAGACTTAATTCTTCGCAAGTGGCTTTGCCAGTTGTATCCATGTTGCATATTGCCTTGCATAGTTTCTGTTAAAAGTGCTTTCCCCATATATGTATATCCCCACAGCTCTCTGCTTGTCTGAAATATTATTACCTTGTCAGCCAAGTATGAAGAGAAGCATCTCATTCAAATAACTGTATATTTATACAATCCCCAATGTTGTCCTGGCTTGTCCAATTTATGCTGTAATATGAAGCAATGAGCTAACTTACATGAAATTATTACATTTATTATAATTAGCTACTGTGTGTGTAAGTGACGAATTTGTTGTCCTCTAGGGTAGCAAGGATTTGCTAGCTCTGGTAGGAGATATTCATGATAAAATTTGTGTAGTCTTACATAGGCTTTGTCCCAAAATGTGGGATCATAATCTAGCCGTTCCACGAATGTGCCAATAGGTGTCCAGATAAACAAGTCGCACCAGGGCCTTCCTGTAACATAAAGAGCACCTTGAATCTGATAATAGTAATCATGATTCTTCTTCAGTGTTGGTGTACCATTCACAAGACTGCAGCAAAACCTGTTTAATTCAGTACATGCAACTTCTGGTTTGTACATCCTAGCCGAATATGGGCACTTAATTTCAAGTAGTCCGTGTTGTCGATCTGGTGGTTCTGAGGGATCTTCTACAAGACCATCAGGTGATGCAGCTAGCCATGGTTTATGCATGCATACATGAATTCCTGTTGTGACAACCGTATAGGAATCACCATGTGTTGCCACCTTCTCATTAACATAACAACTCCTGGCAATATCTTCATGGGATTTACCCCACTCTAGAGCTTTCACTGTACTTGGTGGAGGCTTGTACAACATACTCTCCACCAGCTTTTCATATTTTGACTGACGTTTAGCTACTCTACCAAAGCTTGATGATGTTAGCCGACATCTTCGTGCTTGTTGCCATGTACTATTTAGAGAACCATCCTGATCTACGTTGGTTAGTGCAGTAGCTTGTTGTTGTGTTAGTTTAATCGATGTCAAGTATTCGTTACATATTTTCTGTAGCTCTTCATCAGTTGTCGTGTCAGGTTGTGTTGCGTGGGGACCATAGCTACTGTCTGTGGTTGCTGCTGCTCCAAGATGGTACTTTGCCTCAATTCTAGCCTTTTTGTATGTTTGTGTCAACTTTCGTTTTACATCTTTTTCATGTTTTCTCTTCCTAGTGTTGGCAAATGTTGACATGACATTGGAACAAGTTCCAAAAAGTGACTTCCAAGTTTCTGCTATCCAACCTGGTCCTAATGTAAGGCGTAAGCCAGCTGCCATACACCTATGTTGAAATGCACCTGATTGTATTCGGTTTATTTGCTTCCCTCCATCCATTTTGCTGCGAACTGACATGTAGCACTCCGAAATATTGGTGGTTTGGTCATCAATTAATTGTGAAGCTTTATTAATTAGCCTATCTCCAGCTCTATCCAGTTCAAAGAGCATGTTTACAGGAAGGTCATCTAGAGATCGACTATTGCCAGTTCCTACGCCATTACACCATGATGAGTCACACAGTTCATGATAGCCCAAATAGTGCCTTGGGCCAGCCCGTAGATCTTTTCTTAGCTTTTCAACATCCCTATCTTGTGCCCTTTTGTGGATGGCACACCGTGCTCCATATGCAATTTTAATAATTGTTGTCTTGCTAAGATTGCCACGACCCTTGAAGTGTGGGAAGTCCTTAACCATTTGTTCTAAATGTGAACGATAACATTTCACACAGTGATTGGCGCACTCCAGTTTGCTTACATATCGACCATAGGGTACAGTGGTATGTATTGTATGTAAAACAGAACTGTCACCATCACCTATCACCTTAATGTATCTGACTCCATGCATTGCTTCTGACTGTCTAAAACCAGCTGCAATAATATCAGCTTCCATTGCAGTAGAAGAGCCACTCCAATTTTTAAAGCACATGTGTTCTGGAGGTAAAGAACTGTGTTTTTGTGCAATGGAGCAAACGGCACAGTACTTGTTTCTGACCCCAATATACAATAGTTTCTTGGTGACAGCACCAAAAATTACACCAACACCAGAGTTGGCATTGTAAGAATGTTTGTGTGACCGTTTGCTCCATCCACCATCAACAATTACTGTAATTGCAGGTACTCCTTCGTGATAATTGTTGTCTTGTTTAGCCATCTGTTTTTCCTCCTTTCCAGTTTTGATCATCAATGCCAATAGAAGTTGCTCAAATGATGTGCCTAGGCATCGCTCTATTTCTGTGAACATGCGTTTGGTCAATGATGGTATGCCTAGGGTAGCAAGCACTTCCTCAAGAGAACTGTGACCTCCACCTGTAGCCATCTGCCCCATTACTGCTGCTGCATTGTAAGCCCAGGTAGGCCGTTCCTTTCCATCATGGTTGTGTAATGCCACTTTATTACAGGAACTAAAGAGAATTTCCTCATTACATTTGGGGCAAGTGGCTAGCAGTCTTGAAGCCAGTCCATTCCATTGTACTTCACCAACCAACTCAACTACAGCTCCACATTTAACGCTGTGTTCACTGATTGTTTTGATAGCATTGTACAGGTTCTGTAGATTAAATAGTCTGCTACCTTTAAGATGGTATTTCTCCCCAGCTAATGTGTGTACAGCATCAGAATCAAGGGTGGCTGTGGTGTCAGTGGACTCAATGCCTGCAATGTGAACGTTGGCATTAGGCATAGCAATGACTGGAGTGTAAGACTCTCTAGTAGCATCACTGGTGATGGTATCTCCCTCAGTTAGAGTAGGCACTTCATTAACTACCCCTATGCATGTATACAAGTTTATTTTTATTATGTTTGTAATTTGCATAAATTTGTGCATATGCAAAAAATTGTAAAAGTTTACATTTACCTTGATGTATTGCAGTGGACTGCTGTGAAGGATTTCTTGTATAGTTCCACCTGGCAAGTGCAGCCTTCTGCTTACTAACAGTGTTGGGTTTTCGGCTGCATCGTTTTTGTCTTCGACTTGCACTTCCCATATCGTAACTTTTCGCGCTTAAAATAACTACAGTGGCTTCATATACAGCTGAGATAACAGCAATCGGCTTTTAACGGAGCTAAGGCACGATGGCTTTAGCGTGATCGTGTGTGCGTATGGGTTATTGCAGTTGCACAGTTTGTATATTGTGTATTTCGTTACGGAGCAGTATTATCGTTGTCTTGGTTATTGCTATTCGGTTTGTGCACGGTTATTATGCCCGTTTGATGGTTACGTTTTGGTGAAGTAGCTAGGTGGATCCGATCGATAGCCGAGTTTGCAGCAGACCTAGAGAATTAAATGTACGGCGCGCGTGTATTGGTGGTTTAAATAATTGCGTAATCCATTTATCTTACCACGTAATTCATATAGCTTAATTACGTAACCTTTTCCGGTAACCCGCCACCTTAAGTAGCTAGCTACCATATTTTTCTTTCAAAGCATTTAGAATAGTAGTTTACATTAACACACTGTACGTATACCTTGTAATGGACATCCATATACTTCCAGTTTTTTACAGGCATAATCATCATTATTCCACTCATATGGACTAATCCTCAACATCTGACCTATCACTGGTCTAGGTAATGACTCTGCGTGTCTATTGGCATTACTAATCCTACTCTGTCCCAGTGGGAATATCTGTATGTAGTCACAAAAGGTGATTTATACTATAAATCATATAATGAACACAGCCACTTACTGCAGGCTGAGAACTGTTTGCTGAGGGAGTGATGTACCGAAGGTGGCCATCTTCTCCAGCTATTTCAACCCTATATCGTTCAATAAATCGGCTTGTTATATCAAACATTAAAATTTCTAATGCATTTGGTGGCACTCCCTGAGTTGCTACTGAAGTGAAAAGCACATCCATGCCAAAGTCAACCTCTATGTAAGGATCAAAAATGTTAGTTGCCAGTTGACCAGAACACCATCCATTATCATCAAGTCTTGCTTGTGACACAGGATAACCCCTTCTCGTGTTACTAGCTCTCAATACAGCACTGGCAATCCTTCTCCTTCCTTCCAGAAGACTATCAGATGATACACAATCATTATCTGTAACATTTATAACTGTATATGTAAATTTGTCAGCTTAAATTTATAAAAAAGCACTACACATATAGCTATAGCTATAGCTATCCTATATAGTAGATGTGTATATGAGGAGTCCAACACACTCTCAAATCATGTACATTTAATAAAACACACAAATCATGCAGTCCTCTAGCTACAGATTGTAAATCAGTAAGTATAGCTAACACCAGCATAACGTCATTTACCATCATACAGTTATGATTTATTTTGAAGTCCAGCTGCATGCAAAGTTTTCATAAATATTATGCCTTCTAAATTGTAGGCACAAGTGTTTTCCATTTACAATGGTAGCTAGATAGAGTCATGCATGCAAACTACATATCATCCACATAGTTGAACATGCAGGTAATCAAAATGATGAGTTCAATAACATGAAGCTGTAGCTATGCTTTGTTGGAAAACTTTGATAGGAAAAATTAAAGACATGTAAAAAAGTCCTTCTACGTAGCTATGGCTAGCTAGTTAGCTAACTTTCTAATGTAGAAACAGAGATTATAGCCATAGAGAATTCGAAATTTTATAACCATGGCTAGTAGCTGGCTAAAGCATAAAGACTTGAATTCTGACCATTCTTTGTTTAACTATTATTCTGGTCAAAACTTAACCAAAACGAACAACTGATAAATTTTAGCTATAAAGTTATAGCTATAGCTATATTGAGCTCAAAAGTCTGTAACTGAAGAAAATGGTTAGTCAGCTTCAACAATTTGAACTGATTTTTGACAAAGCTAGCTAGCTACATTAAAGGATATTTTAGTTAACTCCAACCGTTATTCTCGATAATTACAATCAGTCGAGGGGCAAGATTTCGAAAATCTTGGGCAATTTCCTTAGGAATTTGAAATTTGTTGTTACTGTGAATTTCCGGTTTTATCGTATATTACCCTTGAAATCTTTTCTAGAAATCGGGCCAAGTTTGCTGAGAAAAACACGTGAAATCATGATTCTGCATGCATGGGGATGTTTACTTTAATTTACGCGTGTTTTCGAAGTTATTTTCAAATCAATCAGTGATTGCTTGTGACATGTTATGGTGCTCAAAAGTATTGTTTATGACAGAGGCGTAGCCAGGATTTTAAGAAGAGGGTTTCTGAAATGGGAGTAGTAGATCTAAGACGCAGGGGTCTGGGGATGCAGCCCCCAGACGCTGAAGCATATAAATATTTTGAAGGTCCAAGTTTCATTGATAAAACAACAGAAATCATGCAGGATGTCATACAGTTCAGCTACATACATCATACAGAGGATGGGGCAGGAGGAGACCCCCAAAATTGTACCGCAGCATGCACATGCCAATATTAACTTGAAGCGTGTATATGATCACTGCTATTAAGATTTATCCTCTAGCCACCTAAATGCATTGGATTGCTACATACATATAGATTACACACAGCTCTTATTGATGTGTATTAATTCCGTATAGGCGGTAATTTTCGAGGCACGAAAATTTCGCTAAAAGCTCAAAATTAGGATTTTCGCGTTTATTTGTTCGCGAGACACCTGAAGACTGGAGGATGCACGTTACATATAATAGATGATGCACGTAATGTCCGCGATTATATTTTCACGAAGGCTATTTTACTCGCGAAATTCGTGAAAATTTCATCCCTCGAAAATTACTGCCTATATACGGTACCTACCAGTAATGTATTAAACTATCTACTGTACTAACATATGCAAAAATCAATACATTTATAGCTACTTAACTTTGCTTGAAAGGAACTATCTAATAGTATCTTGCTGCTTTTTACTGGGAAGCATCTCCCCACAAATAATTACCACAATCGATTAAAACAAAACTCTAATTAAACCGCAATTTGCCAATTTATAAAGATTATGGTAGTATAATAACTGCAAGTATTAAGAACAATTCTGAAAGGTAAGGTATTACTAAGTAGCTAGCTACTATAATTATTACAATAGTTTTAGCATAGTTCTGTATTGTTTGCTCTCAAGAGCTCATGCAGTGCCAAAGGGAGTTTCCTGAAACCTCAGAAACCCCCTCCCTACACCCCTGTATATATGTATACATTTTACGTCGTAAATATCGACGTACTTTGTGTGGCACGCTGGCCATATACCTACACTAGCTGATGTAACCCGATGTTATAAAAACGGCAGGCCGCGGACATCGTACAGAATCGGTTACTCTAACCTTGGCATAAAACATCAATGATGGACAAGACACTGATAATCACACAGAAGTAGAGTGATCGGTGATGCATCTCTTCGCCCTAATCATAGATAGCTTACTCCAATTCTTATTTGTTCGCGTGACCACAAATTTCCGGCCAAAATGTCACAAATATCCAAGCAATTATAGACCACCAAAAATTTAGTCTAGCTACCATGGAATGTTTATCACTACAGTTTATAGTTCAACAAATTAAAGTTTCTTATGTGACATGATGCATGTAGCTATATAGCTCTATCTTACACAGCTATAAGTGCCTGCAAATATTATAGTAGAGCAGCATAGCAAAAAATTGTGCACTTTGTGATAAAAGCATGAAACTTTGAACATAGTTTGTACACCTCATGAAATGTATTTTGAGATATAGAACCATCGCAGATTTGACCTTTGTGACCTTTTTGGGCCAATTTTATGTACACAGAATCCCATTTCTTCTATTATGTCTCCTAAATTTGACTCAAAAATACTTCAATGGGGTACCAAATTAAAGCTCTTTCTTTAAGGATTACACTGGTGCTTGAATCATGCCTATATCTTATTCTGATCCAAATTTATAGTCAATTCTTGCACCTGACTTGATATAAACATTTTATATAAACATGATATGGATTAATGGCTTGATTAATGGCTTCCAGCTGCTTGTGTTCTTCATTGTATGGAAAAGCAGTTAATGTCTATCCCTTAAATAGAATTTTAGTAGCCACATGGTAAGTGAAACTTGTTATATATACATTAATATATGTAGTCACTGTGTTCTGTTTCTTTAGTAAGTCAGCTTATTATCTCTATAGCTAGTGTTGGTTAGCTATGTAGTATCGTAGCAAAAAGTTATGCATTAATTAATACTTCCGTACCTACATCCAAGAGACCTTGCATTACAAATTGGAAGCTCTGTGTTCTGTGTCAGGTAGATACTAAGGCTGCTTTAGAATATCCAGCCAGATCAATGAGGTCAACTTTTGGAAGTGGTTATAAATCATTAGCTGATGCAATTTCAGTCTCTTGAACACATACCAATGGGCACATACCAATGGGCATTGATATTAATCAGCTTAATGATGAAGATGGCATTGAGGCCACACCAGGCATGCTGGAATAAAGCTTGTCAGTTAAAGTTTAACCAAACGAAACTTGATCGACTGGGTAAGAAAGTTGTACAAGAGGAAGATTCACTCCCCATGCAGACACGTTCCAGCCACAACAAGGTTGACCTCAAAGATGCTACATGTTTGTTTTGTGATAAGCCTGCTGGTTCTGAGGATCTCCATAATGCCTTCTACCTATGATATTGATGGAAAGGTTCGTCAATGTGCACAGTTTTTGAAGATTGCCCTTGAAGCCAAGTATCATAGCAGATGCTTAACATCAGAGCCAGAGCAATAACTAGCAGTACAACTGGCAGTGGCAAACATCATGATGATTTTTATAACATCGCTTTTGCAGAGTTGGTAGCATATGTGGAAGATATTCGAACAGAAACAAGCATTGCACCAGTCTTTAAACTATCTGATTTAGCACAGACGTACAAGACACGTTTGGAACAGTTAGGTGTTGAGGTTGATGGACATGTTCATACATCAAGACTGAAGCTAAGACTGCTTTCTGTGATACCAAATCTCAGGGCAACATCACAGGGTAGAAATGTAATGCTTTCGTTTGATGATGATATCAGTGGTGCTCTCCAGAAGGCCTGTGAGTATGATTATAACAGTGATCATGATGCAATGCATTTGGTGTGAGCAGCAAAGGTTGTAAGAAGAGAAAAGTTTAAACAAAAGTACTTATTTGATGGGTCATTTACAGAAGAATCACTAAGAAATGTTGTTCCACAATCATTGCTAGCTCGAAATCTTATTGATACATTCTTTAGTTTGGGTATATGTGTTTCTTATGATCACCTTTTGAGAATGACATCTGACATAAGCAATGGGGTCTGTGATAAATTTACAATCGATGGAATTGTATGCCCACCTAAGCTACATTCCAAACTTTTTACTACAGCAGCAGTTGACAACATAGACTATAATCCTAGTTCTGCTACATCAAAAAGTTCATTTCATGGTACTGGTATTTGACTTATTCAGCATCCATCTCATGACTGAATTTGAAGGATACAACCGTGATTTGCTGCTCATTAATAAGACACCTACATCTTCCTTATCTCGGTCTACCACGTACTACTCTACCAGTGAAATACACAAATGTGTTACCAGCTTCTATCAAGTCCAAGGAGTTTATAGCACCTATGGTTGATAGTTCTGTAAGATCCACTTCTTTCCAAGTGTTCACAGCAGCAAAGATAGGAGAGCTAAATTGGCTTGAAACGGTGATGACAGCACTTAAGAAAGAGCAGTTGGACAAAATGGATTGGATATCCTGGTCTGCTTATCATGCAAGTATTCAGGAAACAATCATCCCACCTGCTGCTATCAATGCACTATTGCCACTATGACAGAACTAGTGACCTTGTAAATGTTAATGATGCTAGGAAATGGCTATTCACGCAGAGATCTAGGAACTTGAAGAACATACCACCAACACAGGCAGCACTCATACAGCACATTAAATGGGCAAGTTACCAAGCAAGCTGTTGGAACATGGCAATGACTCTTGTTCCTGAACTTCCAAACCCAGAAGATTGGGGCTGGTGGAAAGATGACACAGAATGGCATCCACTATGGACCACCCTTCCAGAAGCATCAGAGTCTTGTCATGAACTAGTACGCTGTGGATGCAAGAAAGGATGCACTATGAGGTCCAAATGTGTCGGTCCAAATGTGTCAAGGCTGCCCTAAATGTACTCCTCTCTGTTCTTGTTCTGGAGAATGCTAACTATTGATTGTACATTTTACAATACATTACTGAAGGCAAAATTATGTACGTATATTTTAATAATTTGATTGGATTTGTGAAAATGTGCATACGTACGTATTTTACAAATCCAATTTTCAACTTTCAATATAAATAAAACCTGTTATGATGAGCCTAAAACTTGCTGGCTGCCATTTCTAAATTTCAGATGTGTATGCTGTTTATATCATTAAGTACGGTAGTACTTAATAGTAGGGATCGACATGAAAAAACATGGCGTCCGACTTTCACGCGCCTCACAATATACTTTTCACGAAAAAGCGACTAAAATCCATTTGTAACACTATAACAAAACTGTACCTTTGTTAAACTCCATGGAAAACCTAACAACACGATCAGTAGAGAGATTTAAAAATTTTGAAATCTACCAGAATTTCGTCTGACTGCCGGTCTGCCTGCCTGCCTGCTGTAAGACCCACTAGCACTAGGAGTATGGCTTCAGATTTCTCACAGAACAAAGGAAATCGTGTCCGATTTACGAAACTGCTGTTCCGCTGAAGATTCATCCACTGCGCCTTAGTGTTTCTTTTCATCCCTCACTATCTTCGTTTAGTCTGTATAAAGGCGAGAAAGTTATGAAAGAAGGTGTCGATTGGGCTTGCACCTACGGCTTTTACGTCACCAAAACAGCCACTTACACACGTGACATAATCAGTAATGCGCCCGCCGTTAAATACTATGAACAGACGCGATGTTTTTGCGTGTACTTTATTACATCTTCAACTATAGAGTACGTGTGAATATATAACTTATACAACATATTTTCGATGTTTTTCGAATGCATTTCACTACAGTGCAGCTGCTCCGCCATGTTAACGATGTTGTTAACATGCGCCTGTAAAAACAATTAAGTAATGTTTTGGCGCCTGGAAAACGATTACTTTTGCAAGTATGCTATAAAAAGCAAACAAACTAGAATATTTAAAAATTAATTTAAAAAGGTGAGTAGGGATCACTCTTGCAATGCTAGCTAAAAAAAGTAAGGAAACAAGGGAAAAGATTTTCAAGTGGCATGAGAGAACACTAAAGATTCTAGCATGAGATAATTTATAAAAGTTTCATCCCTACTTTTGGCTCATTTTCAGTATTAGGAGTAAGCCAAATGTAGGGATTAAACTTTTATAAATTATCTCATGCTAGAATCTTTAGTGTTCTCTCATGCCACTTGAAAATCTTTTCCCTTGTTTCCTTACTTTTTTTAGCTAGCATTGCAAGAGCGATCCCTACTCACCTTTTTAAATTTTTAATTTTTAAATATTCTAGTAAGATTTTATAAATCTTTAAATAAACAAAATCGTATGCATGTTTTCCCAAATCTGGCATATAAATGGGTATAACTTTGGAACGGAATAAGATATAGACAAGATTCAAGCACCAGTGTAATCCTTAAAGAAAGAGCTTTAATTTGGTACCCCATTGAAGTATTTTTGAGTCAAATTTAGGAGACATAACGGAAGAAATGGGATTCTGTGTACATAAAATTGGCCCAAAAAGGTCACAAAGGTCAAATCTGCGATGGATTTATATCTCAAAATACATTTCATGAGGTGTACAAACTATATGTTCAAAGTTTCATGCTTTTATCACAAAGTGCACAATTCACTCAAATTTCTTGAGTATGCTGCTCTACTATTAAAGGTTTACAAAAAGACTTTCAAGTGTTGATAGGTATTCAGTAACAGATCAACAACTGAACAGCAAACACATTAGCTAGCTATTACGCATATACACTGGATTGACAAACACTATAATAATACATTGGCCTTCATTGATGCCCATAGCTATCCAAGATTAGCTATATAATTATAGACTAGTGTTGATCCAATAAAGTTTTAAAAGCAGATACTGATATATATAGCTATATATGTTGCAGTAATGACACACTCAAGTAGCTAAATCATATTAAATTAATGCGTTCCCGTAGCCATAGCTAATAATTCTGTTAGCAAAGAAATTTTGTTTTCAGTGTCAGTAGCACTACTTGTAGCCTCTGTCTGATCTTAAATAATTTTAAATGATTTCCTCTTGTTCAGATGTCAAGGTAAACAAGTCCTCTGGCTGTAAATGAATTACTGAAAGTATGAATTGGCCTGGTCACCATATGCAAGTTCTAACTAGCTATATATATATGATAGCCAACTAGTTTACCGTAGCTATATTATGATAATGTTAATTTCCAAAAGATTAGATATACTTTATACTAAATAATTTGTATAGCTTTTCAAGCAGATGTATATCTTTCAGTAAACCGCAGGGACTCACAGTATCCTATAGGGTTTATGCTTAGTTAGCCTTTGCAGCTAATTTTAGACACTGTAAAGTTCACCATGGTAACCCAGGCACCTAAATGTTTCTCAGCTGTCACCAAAGGTAAGATTGAGCTTATGCCATCACTGTTACATAAGGTGTACTCATTTGGTGGAGAGGTACGTACCGATATGCATTAACTTACCTTACTATATAACACTAAACTGCAATAACCATTTATCAGACCAGTTAGCCAGAGTGTCCAAATCTTTTTAAAGTAGCTACGTCAACTTAAAATCATCTGCAAAGCCATTAAGGTGACTATATATATAAAGAGAAATTAGAGAATCCCTTAAATCATTAACATATCTAGTAATAGCTAAATAGCAAGAAATAACAAGCAGCGGGTCTAAAACAGAGCCCTGCACATAGTGACGTAGTTATATAGATACAAAACAGAAGACATAACAAACACTACTACAGAAACATACACAAGCTATAATCCATGCAAACATGTGATGAGAATAGAAACAACAAAAAAGTAATCACTATTATACATAAAAGTATAATGGAACTGTAACTATAGCTGAATCCATATATATAGTCTTGTGTGGCTAGATATTACATTTTATACAGCAACAATACTAAGTAAGCATGGGAAAATATTACAAAATAATGAAAAGTTAACAAATGCTTGGTAACTAGCTAGCTACTATAGCTATGTAGTTGTGATACCCGTACAAAATTTATCAGTGTAAAAGTTATAACAATGGCTAACAAAATGATTGAAGCTTAAGTCTAATTATTACTGTGAGTGGTGGTACCTGGACCACCCTTCATAGCAATGTAAGCTGGATTATCAACCAGTGGAGGAGCTCTATTTGTAGAGTAAGCTGGGTTATCAACCAGTGGAGGAGCCCCACTGGTAGAGTAAGCTGGGTTATCTACAATGGCTGGATCATTCTTTGTAGTAATTTCATCCTGTGTGAGACTACTTATAACATAATCATCAGTGATTATATGTCGTGGATCACCGACACTTTCATACTGCAAATTTTCAGTTTCAAGCCTTTGATTTTTATGAGCAGATGCTGGCACACTGGTAGATACAACTTGCTTGCTTTTGACATCTTTACCAGATTCTGACTTCAGTTTCTCACTACACAATATACATATGTATATAATGTCCATAGATATAGCTACAAATAGTGTAAAGACTTTGTGATAGCTAGGTAGTTAAAACATTACACTGTGAAACAACTGTTGGAGAATAGTGCCCAGCTATTTCTCTTCTATTTAGTGCCCAGTTACTGTGTCTCATGTGACTGCATGTCAGAGCATAGCCAGAATTTTTAGGAGGGGTTTGAAAAGGTGTAAGTAAAACAGGAGTCTAGGGGGCTGTGTTCCCAAAATTGTGCACATCAAAGTGATTGATTTAATAGAGTGTTTGACATGCAGCCATATTAGGGAGTATCGAGTAAAAGTACATTACACTTGCTGTGCATTACTTACATACAATGAACATATGGGATATTTCTCCATGCAAGATTAATGCGTCGTAAACAAAATTTGTTATTGAAAAGTGTCTAGAGAATCTCCAGGAGCCCCGCCCCTCCTTATGCCCCTGATATTATAACTGATATTATAATAATTACCACATGCAATGGTGAAGTGATGGTGTAGTGATAGCCATCATTAAATCTATTAAATCCTAACCCATGGACTGCAACAATAATTTGTATCACTATCACTATGTACGGCTAGATATAATGCTGCACAAAACAATGCTAAATAGTTAGAATTACTGACATAGCTATATACGTAACCAAGATCTAGAGTAAATACCCTAATAGGGAAACAACAGGTGCCATACTTTAATGATTTCCTAACTAACTCCCTCATCAAATGACACACAGCCATTAATGTAAAACTTACTCTAATCCTTCTCCTGCATGTAAATATCTCTTTGCATCTACCAGTAAAGGTTCAGCACGGTTTTCATTATTATACTTGATAGTTAATGATCCGTCAGATTGTTTGTCTTGCCAATAACGACGACACAAAATTACTCCCACAATATTAGCAGTTATTATTATTAACAAGCCAACTATCACTATGGCAACTGCTACATATATTGGTGTATTGTCAGTATCACTTGAAGCAGATCCTCCAGCACCACTGCTCTGTGTGGGGGAGGGGCTAGGTGTGCAGTTTAAATCAGCTGTGACTGTAATCATACTGGTTTGTGTAACTGTTGCTGTGACAATGACTGTAGTCATAAATTCTGTAGTGGTGAGTGTGACTTCAGCAACCAGACCAGAATCAGTACCATTGACTATTTCATTGCTGTGGTTCACCACTACAGAAAATTGTTTGCTTTAGTGTTAAATATTACATAAAACATTCAGTAGTCAGATAGACATTTTACTACTATACCGTATAGCACAATCTTTTGACATGACGGATTTGACGTTAAGCTAGCAAGGTGTCAAAAATTATTTTCCCTTACAATCATCTCCAGTAATATAGCTAATACAGGTGGCCTAGGATGCTGTCCATCAATATTTCCCCATTAAAAATTGCATTATGATAAATCCCCTATCCTACTATCCCAAACTGTAAAAGCAACTAATTCTCACTATTGGTTAGTAACTAGGGGAAATGCACAGCATTGAGGGGCGAGCCTGGTGCTTTGATAGATGCATGTATACACTTACGTAGCTACCACTGATGACTTCACATGCAATTTGACATTGTAATAATTATAGCACAGGGAATAAAACATGTACGGTTCAGTCTCAGTGTAGCTATCTACATGATGGTCTTAAAAATTTGTACCGGTACGTATTTCATGAAAACTAGCCGGATATTAATACAGTAAAGTAAAGTAATTACAGCGGATTGAAATAACATACGAATTGATTGCAAAAGGTATCACAAGCATGCATAATAAGCAAGTCATGGATGGTATCAGCTATTATAAAGAAAAGTAAATTCGTATAGGGCGGTAAGGCAGCTGATACTATACTTCAATGTATCTATCTGCTATATGCAATCCTAACATCAAAATCAGCTTTATACTATTGCTTACTAGGCTTTGAGTAGAAAGTTGTATTCACACATTGTGGTTAATAAATTATGGTTAGCACTTGAATGGTATATACACGCCTATGGTTAGCATTTAATGGTTCGCGTGCTATGGTTAGCACTCCACGTGTTTTATGTAATGCTTGTAATGTTTGATGTAATGTTGGTTTGCACTTAAACGGCTTTCTGCCATATACAGGTATTTTGACGGGTACAAGCAAGCAAGCAACCAAGCATACAAGCAAGAAGACAGATTTCACTGTTGATCCCATATGGTGGGGCTCGCTAAGGCTCGCCCCAATAAGCAACAACCTAGAAAGATATTGAGAGAGGTGCTATGTTATTTTATAAGCTTTAAGAGACAAGTGGGATATGATGTATTTACCTTTTAGATTATAATGGGAAACCCTAGATTGAATAGCAAATGTTTTCTTCAATATATACATGCATGCGTGGGTGTGATGTGATGTATGTATGTGTGTGTGTGTGTGTGTGTGTGTGTGTGTGTGTGTGTGTGTGTGTGTGTGTGTGTGTGTGTGTGTGTGTGTGTGTGTGTGTGTGTGTGTGTGTGTGTGTGTGTGTGTGTGTGTGTGTGTGTGTGTGTGTGTGTGTGTGTGTGTGTGTGTGTGTGTGTGTGTGTGTGTGTGTGTGTGTGTGTGTGTGTGTGTGTGTGTGTGTGTGTGTGTGTGTGTGTGTGTGTGTGTGTGTGTGTGTGTGTGTGTGTGTGTGTGTGTGTGTGTGTGTGTGTGTGTAAGTGTGTGTGTGTGTGTGTGTGTGTGTGTGTGTGTGTGTATTCACAATTCTAAATTTGCCACTATAAATTTGTTGGGAAAGACATATAGAGTTTCTATTTACAGCACTTTATCTGAGTTATGTCCAACATTCCAAAAATATTCCATACACTATAAACTATAAACACCAAAATATTGGTGTCAATGCTTTTGCTTATAATAAGAAAACCATACGTGTCACATACCATCACTATAGTTACAGCCCAACATCAGCAAACTCATACAAGGTTGACTATTCCAATCATTGATAGTAATCTTTATACTAGAGGCAGTGATGGGAGGCCACAGTGTAAAGTAATGTCGTCCTTCATCTGACACAGTAAACTCCTACAGAAATTGATAAACAAACATATAAAAGTGTATATTGTTAATATAACACACTGTTGATCCAGTATCTCGTATGTACTCAGTAAAATTATCATCATCTTCAGAAAATGATAGTGAAAAACTATTCACATATTCATCAAATTGAAATGTTCTATCACGTCCATGTATGCCAATCTCCCTTAGCAACACTGGTGAGGAGTGGGAAATTGTCATGTTAAAAGGTCTCATGTTAGTTGGTCCACAATAATATCTTCCAGTGTCATCGAAGTTAAAGAGATTGTTATAGTCTATTGATGAATCACTCACTGTGACACTATTAACACCAGGATTATTATGTAATCGACTCTCGGATTGACACTCTGTAATAACAGTTTGACTCTTGGTAGTTAAGGAATACAGTGAAACCTTAACGTAGCAACTCAAGGTACTAAATAATTGAATTTATATGAGGCTGCGTAACAATACACTTTAGCAATGAGTGGGACCCACTGGGGCCACTATAAACTAGGGCTGTGTGATATATGATAGTTCAATCTTACATGCATTCAATGCATGCAAGAAATTCACTAAAACACTACTGATTGTGAAGTTGCAAACTCTTCAATGTGTTACTCATTATAATATCAGTAGCTATACATACATACCTAGTAAATGTGTTATAAACTCCTAACTTACTTTCTCAAACAATAACAACATTTCTATAATAAATCATCATTTTAAAACCAGGCGAGCGCCGGCCAAAGGCTGGCGCGTGCCTGGTTTCTTGAAATTGCTTTTGTCCGGGATGTTGGTATGTGTGTGTGTGTGTGAATTAAATTTGTATGCATTGCTATGTGCCCCTTAGTCACATGACTTACTCATGACATCATTAATTACTATTACAATACATTGAATAGCAGTTGATTAACAGTAGTTATAACTTACACAGCGCCTGGTTTTTAGATGGTACCGCATAATGGGAAACTTGATGAAGGGAAACTTTGATGAAGCCTCACTTCAACAGCTTTAACGAAATAAATTTTGATAAATTGCTTGACATATCTCTCTTGCTTAACATTATAAAGGTACTTGTTTGGGTATATTGATTGGTTAGACTTTGGCGAATTCACTCTGATTCATCAAATTCGTTAAAGTTTCCCATTGTACGGTATATAGAACATCACCTTGTTACCAAAATGTCTAGTTGCATGTCTATCATGATATTGAAAAAATTATTATCATATGATGATGATGATAATATTTATATGTAACATTTTCACACCTCAGATCAAAGGAAAAAGCCAGTGTATAAATCTCATATCACACGTACTGGCTTTGGAGTGTTACCAAGATATCTAAGTGTGCGATATAAAAAATATCACACACTTAGGTGTGCTATACCTCATTAGTACATTCCAAAAATCGCCACAATGCTTTGATGCAGGAAGTAAAACTATCACTCCTTATATCATATAGGCACACAAATGCAATATTGATTGTGGCCTTTAGTTTTCTAGTTGAAAGTAAACTTTGTTACTACTCAAAAATGTTTGTATTTGTTGTCTATCAAACTTTACAAGCCGATAGATGCCATGAGTTTCTCATGTGATAAAAATCTATTCAATGTGTGATTTCATGTACTCTAACTTATTTTATTTACAACACTCACCATTAATTTATCCTTTTGAAGCAATTAGAGCGATTTTTGTTCATTTTATAAATCCTGCAGCTTTATATAAAGTTGTGGTAAATCCACAATCAACAGCACTACCATGCAAGGA
Source organism: Spongia lamella (assembly GCA_963930835.1). NCBI lineage: Eukaryota > Metazoa > Porifera > Demospongiae > Dictyoceratida > Spongiidae > Spongia > Spongia lamella. Next base: position 14,077,415 of record OZ005748.1, read on the forward strand.
CGTCATCTGACTTATCCTTGGGTGCGCAGTGGCCTTGGGCATCGTGCATATATATCAAGCAAAGTACTCTTGCATGGCCCTCTCTTGGTTCCCCATTTCCTTATACGTATACAGTGAAATGGTGTTAAAACTGGCAGAACGTGCATGGAGAAACCAGTAAAGTTTTGTGACTTGCTTAATCAATTAAGTGACAATGTCTTAAGTTGCACATGTCTACAAGAGGAATAAGAAATCTATAGTCGGTACAGTCCAGAATAAAGCACGTTATTTCTGTATCACCGGCATTATATAAATACAGAAGAGTAGGAGTCAACAAGGAAGACTATAATGCACCCAAAAACATTTTAATAACAATCGCTCCAAAATCTAGCCATAGATCTATTGGTACAATGTTATCAATCTATGTATTCAAACACTGACAATATAGCTACATTAGAAGTCAAGCTTAACAATGAGATTTTCATCTGTCAGCATACCTGACCACAGGAACAGATCTACTGCCTATAAACTGCTATGTGTATACAGCCTCTATTCTCTCTCAGGGAAAAGGTTATTTCAACCTTCGTTGTTCCAATGTAGATTCTTTCACTCCACAATGGTATTTTAGCTAGACTGTATACTTTCATCTTCATATTAATATCTTTCTACGCATCAAATAAAAGGGTGTTAACCCATATGGCTTCTTGTCGGAACATCATGTGATATAATAGACTTGCCCCATGTGATTTATATTACAGACAACCTTTGGACACTTGAAAGTAAGGACACCTGCATAATCCACACACTTGGTTGAGGTCCCAAAGTAGCCCTTTAGTATATAAGCTGACTTGGAAGATCAGGACACCTTGATAATCAGGACGCTTTTGGGTTGGTCCCAAGATGTTCATATTACACAGGTTCCATGCACTGTACTGTCCAAGTTCTGTCGTCTGCCATGAGGTTTTATAACTATTATGTACTCCTTACAGACCTTACAAGTATATAGAATAAAAATTTTGTGAATTTTTAAATAATAGCTAGAACAAGAATTATGAATTTCAGGGATTATCTACTGTAGTAGATCTGTTTTGGAGAGATTGATCATTACTACTTTTCAAAATTCATAAAATTACTCTTATATGTTAACATTTTATTGTGTGTAGTTTGATACGTATGTGGCACCTACGTAGCTAGTTGCTATTATTAATATTATTTATGAGGTGCTTATAACTCCGATCCGTCTATAACCACCCTGGGTACAAAGCACTGAGAAACCACCAAACCAGCTTTATACACATTATAACACATAGCTATATATAGTGTATTTTGTGCTTGCGGATCATTAAGGGTTCAACAGTGCTATATGCCATAAATTAAGTGTGAGGAGGTAGTTATAGAACTGTGGTTGGGTAGTTATAGAACGATAGAGTAGTTATAGAATGGTAGAGTAGTTATAGAATGGTAGCTCATTGACACTTCATCAAAGAAAACCATTTCATTTGTGTTTTATTCACACATCAGTATAGTGTAAAACACAATAAAACACTTAAAGCACTGCTGCTTCGTTTGTATGAAATATAGCTACAGTTCTTGGTGAGGGTCTCATGACAAATATAGCACTCAGCTTTGCCTGGTGCTATATTTGCCACTCGACTCTCACCTCAAGCTGTATATTTCATACAAACTGGCAGAAGTGCTTTAAGTAATACATATAATACTTTACGTTTTTCTAATTCTTTGATGTTACAAATGCAAGCGTCTTCTTGTTTCATATTTTAGCTTTCGTACATGCCCGTTTTAGTAATAGTAATCTTGTAATTTTTTTAAATAAACTCTAATATGTATTATTGATAATGTACGTTGTACCAATAGACATAAATGGCTTGTTTTTTGAACAAATACATTATTACAGGTTAATTTTTTATTTGAGTGCATGCATTGCATTTTTGAGCCATAGATTTCCTTCCATTAAGTAGCTAGCTACCATATTTTTCTTTCAAAGCATTTAGAATAGCTAATCATTTGTTTACATTAACACACTGTATGTATACCTTGTAATGGACATCCATATACTTCCAGTTTAGTACAGGCATAATCATCATTATTCCACTGGTATGGATTAATCCTCAATATTTGACCTATCACTGGTCTAGGTAATGACTCTGTGTGTCTATTGGCATTACTAATCCTACTCTGTCCCAGTGGGAATGTCTGTATGTATAGTCACAAAAGGTGATTTATACTATAAATCATATAATGACCACAGCCACTTACTGCAGGCTGAGAACTGTTTGCTGAGGGAGTGATGTACCGAAGGTGGCCATCTTCTCCAGCTATTTCAACCCTATATCGTTCAATAAATTGGCTTGTCATATCAAGCATTGAAATTTCTAATGCATTTGGTGGCACTCCCTGAGTTTCTACTGAAGTGAAAAGCACATCTCTGCCAAAGTCAACCTCTATGTAAGGATCAAAAATGTTAGTTGCCAGTCGACCAGAACACCATCCATCATCATTAAGTCTTGCTTGTGATGCAGGATTACCGCTTCTCGTGTTACTAGCTCTCAATACAGCACTGGCAATCCTTCTCCTTCCTTCCAGAAGACTATCAGATGATACACAACCAATATCTGTAACATTTATAACTGTATATGTAAATTTGTCAACTTAAATTTATAAAAAAGCACTACACATATAGCTATAGCTATAGCTATCCTAGTAGATGTGTATATGAGGAGTCCAACACACTCTCAAATCATGTACATTTAATAAAACACACAAATCATGCAGTCCTCTAGCTACAGATTGTAAATCAGTAAGTATAGCTAACACCAGCATAACGTCATTTACCATCATACAGTTATGATTTATTTTGAAGTCCAGCTGCATGCAAAGTTTTCATAAATATTATGCCTTCTAAATTGAAGGCACAAGTGTTTTCCATTTACAATGGTAGCTAGATAGAGTCATGCATGCAAACTACATGTTATCCACATTGTTGAACATGCAGGTAATCAAAATGATGAGTTCAATAACATGAAGCTGTAGCTATGCTTTGTTGGAAAACTTTGATAGGAAAAATTAAAGACATGTAAAAAAGTCCTTCTACGTAGCTAGTTAGCTAGTTAGCTAACTTTCTAATGTAGAAACAGAGATTATAGCCATAGAGAATTAGAAATTTTATAACCATGGCTATAATCAAAAAGTAGCTGGCTTAAAGCATAAAGATTTAAATTCTGACCATTCTTTGTTTAGCTATTATTCTGGTCAAAACTTAACCAAAACCAACAACTGATAAGTTTTAGCTATAACATTATAGCTATATTGAGCTCAAAAGTCTGTAACTGAAGAAAATGGTTAGTCGGCTTCAACAATTTGAACTGATTTTTGACAAAGCTAGCTAGCTACATTAAAGGATATTTTAGTTAACTCCAACCGTTATTCTCGATAATTACAATCAGTCGAGGGGCAAGATTTTGAAAATCTTGGGCAATTTCCTTAGGAATTTGAAAATTGCTGTTACCGTGAATTTCCGGTTTTATCGTATATTACCCTTGAAATCTTTTCTAGAAATCGGGCCAAGTTTGCTGAGAAAAACACGTGAAATCATGATTCTGCATGCATGGGGGTGTTTACTTTAATTTACACGTGTTTTGAAGTTGTTTTCAAATCAATCAGTGATTGCTTGTGACATGTTATGGTGCTCAAAAGTATTGTTTATGACAGAGGCGTAGCCAGGATTTTAAGAAGAGGGTTTCTGAAATGGGAGTAGTAGATCTAAAATGCAGGGGTCTGGGGCTGCAGCCTCCAGACGCTGAAGCATATAAATGTTTTGAAGGTCCAAGTTTCATTGATAAAACAACAGAAATCATGCAGGATGTCATACAGTTCAGCTACATACATCATACAGAGGATGGGGCAGGAGGAGACCCCCCAAAATTGTACCGCAGCATGCACATGCCAATATTAACTTGAAGCATGTATATGATCACTGCTATTAAGATTTGTCCCCTAGCCACCTAAATGCAATGGATTGCTACATACGTAGATTACACACAGCTCTTATTGATGTGTATTAATTACCTATCAGTAATGTATTAAACTATCTACTGTACTGACATATGCAAAAATCAATACATTATATAGCTACTTAACTTTGTTTGAAAGGAACTATCTAATAGTATCTTGCTGCTTTTTACTGGAAAGCATCTCCTCACAAATAATTACCACAATCGATTATAACAAAACTCTAATTAAAGCGCGATTTGCCAATTTATGAAGATTATGGTAGTATAATAACTGCAAGTATTAAGAACAATTCTGAAAGGTAAGGTATTACTAAGTAGCTAGCTACTATAATTATTACAATAGTTTTAGCATATTTCTGTATTGCTTGCTCTCAAGAGCTGGGTGCCAAAGGGGGCCGGTTTCCTGAAACCTCAGAAACCCCCCTCCCCAGGCTACGCCCCTGTTATATGTATGCATTGTACGTCGTAAATATCGACGTACTTTGTGTGGCACGCCGGCCATATACCTACACTAGCTGATGTACTCCAGTGTTATAAAGCAGGCCGCGGATATCGTACAGAATTGGTTACTCTAACCTTGGCATAAAACATCAATGATAGACAAGACACTGATAATCACACAGAAGTAGAGTGATTGGTGATGCATCTCTTCGCCCTAATCATAGATAGCTTCCTCCAATTCTTATTTGTTCGCGTGACCACAAATTTCCGGCCAAATCCGACACGATTCCAAATCTCGTACAAGGCTGCCAAGATTATGGAATCATAATTCGATTACTATTCTTGTGATTTTTGTATATTAGTCAAATTTATTGTTAAATTGTCACTTTGTTATTATAGTGTATGAAAAGTAATCACGTGATACGATTGCCTAATTTGGTAAACAGGAATCAAGTCATAAATCAAGCCAAGATTCCAAATCTCGTACAAAAATCTTGTAGTGTTGGACCCCTTGCCAAAATATCTACGAATATCCATGCAAACCGCTAACAAGCAATTATAGACAACCAAAAATTTAGCTATAGCTAACCATGGAATGTTCATCACTACAGTTTATAGTTCAACAAATTAAAGTTTCTTATGTGACATGATGTAGCTATGTAGCTATATATCTTACACAGCTATAAGTGCCTGCAAATATTAAAGGTTTACAAAAAGACTTTCAAGTGTTGATAGGTATTCAGTAACAGATCAACAACTGAACAGCAAACACATTAGCTAGCTATTGTGCATATACACTGAATTGACAAACACTAATACATTGGCCTTCATTGATGCCCATAGCTATCCAAGATTAGCTAGGCCAGTGTTGATCCAATAAAGTTTTAAAAGCAGATACTGATATATATATATATAGCTATATGTTGTAGTAATGACACACTCAAGTAGCTAAATCATATTAAATTAATGCATTCCCGTAGCCATAGCTAATAATTCTGTTAGCAGACATTTTGTTTTCAGTGTCAGTAGCACTACTTGTAGCCTCTGTCTGATTTTAAATGATTTCCTCTTGTTCAGATGTCAAGGTAAACAAGTCCTCTGGTCTATAGCATATAGCTGTAAATGAATTACTGAAAGTATGAATTGGCCGGGTCACCATATGGAAGTTCTAACTAGCTATATATATATATGACAGCCAGCTAGTTTACCGTAGCTATATTATGATAGTGTTAATTTCCAAGCAATCTTCATAAGATTAGATAATATACTAAATAATTTGTAGCTTTTCAAGCAGATGTATATCTTTCAGTAAACCACATGCATGCACAGGGACTCACAGTACCCTATAGGGGTTTATGATTAGTTAGCCTTTGCAGCTAATTTTTGACACTGTGAAGCTCACTATGGTAACCCAGACACCTAAATGTTTCTCAGCTGTCACCAAAGGTAAGATTGAGCTTATGCCATCACTGTTACATAAGGTGTACTCATTTGGTGGAGAGGTACGTACCAATATGCATTAAATTACCTTACTATATAACACTAAACTGTAATAACCATTTATCAGACCAGTTAGCCAGAGTGTCCAAATCTTTTTAAAGTAGCTACGTCAACTTAAAATCATCTGCAAAGCCATTAAGGTGACCATATAAAGAGAAATTAGAGAATCCCTTAAATCATTAGTTATACGTATAGCTATAGCAATAAATAACAAGCATGCAGCGGGTCTAAAACAGAGCCCTGCACATAGTGACGTAGTTACATAGATACAAAACAGAAGACATAACAAACACTACTACAGAAACATACACAAGCTAGTCCATGCAAACGTGTGATGAGAATAGAAATAACAAAAAAGTAATCACTGCATAAAAAGTTTAATGGAACTGTAACTATAGCTGAATCCATATATAGTCTTGTGTGGCTAGATGCATTTTATACAGCAACAATACTAAGTAAGCATGGCTGCATGGAAACATATTAACAAAATAATGAAAAGTTAACAAATGCTTGGTAGCTTCATAGCTAGCTATATGTAGTTGTGATACCCGTACAAAATTTATCCGGCAGTGTAAAATGATTACGAAGTTATGACAATAGCTAACAAAATGTGATTGAAGCTTAAGTCTACTTATTACTGTGAGTGGTGGTACCTGGACCACCCTTCATAGCAATGTAAGCTGGATCAACCAGTGGAGGAGCCCCACTGGTAGAGTAAGCTGGGTTATCTACAATGACTGGATCATTCTTTGTAGTAATTTCATCCTGTGCGAGATTACTAATAACATAATCATCAGTGATTGTATGTCGTGGATCACCGACACTTTCATACTGCAAATTCACAGTTTCAAGCCTTTGATTTTTATGAGCAGATGCTGGCACACTGGTAGATACAACTTGCTTGCTTTTGACATCTTTACCAGATTCTGACTTCAGTTTCTCACTACACAATATACATATGTATATAATGTCCATAGATATAACTACAAATAGTGTAAAGACTTAGTGATAGCTAGGTAGTTAAAACATTACACTGTGAAACAACTGTTGGAGAATAGTGCCCAGCTATTGCTCTTCTATTTAGTTCCCAGCTACTGTGTCTCATGTGACTGTATGTTCAAGAGCATAGCCAGAATTTTTAGGAGGGGTTTGAAAAAGTGTAAGGAAAACAGGAGTCTGGGGGCTGTGTTCCCAGAATTGTGCACATCAAAGTGATTGATTTAATAGAGTGTTTGACAGCCATATTAGGGAGTATCGAGTAAAAGTACACTACACCTGTTGTGTATTACATACAATGAACATATGGGATATTTTTCCATGTCTAGAGAATTTCCAGAAACCCCTGGAACCCCCCTCCCTATGCCCCTGATATTATATTACCACGTGCAGTGGTGTATAGTGATGGTGTAGTGATAGCCATTATTAAATCTAATAAATCCTAACCCATGGACTGCAACAATAATTTTGTATCACTATCACTATGTACGGCTAGATGATGCTGCACAAAACAATACTTAATATTGACATAGCTATATGCTAACCAAGAGTAAATACTCTCATAGAGAACCAATAGGTTCCATTTCCTAGCTAACACCCTCATCAAATACCACATCAGCCATAATGTAAAACTTACTCTAATCCTTCTCCTGCATGTAACTTTCTCTTTGCATCTACCAGTGAAGGTTCAGTACGGTTTTCATTATTATATTTGATAATTAATGATCCGTCAGATTGTTTCTCTTGCCAATAACGACGACACAAAATTACTCCCACAATATTAGCAGTTATTGTTATTAATAAGCCGACTATCACTATGGCAACTGCTACATATATTGGTGTGTTGTCAGTATCACTTGAAGCAGATCCTACAGCACCACTGCTCTGTGTGGGGGAGGGGCTAGGTGTGCAGTTTAAATCATCTGTGATTGTAATCATACTGGTTTGTGTAACAATTGCTGTGACAATGACTAATTCTGTTGTAGTAGTCATATATTCTGTTATGACTGTCGTATCATCAAGCAGGCCAGAATCAGTACCATTGGCTGTTCCATTAGTAACATTAATGCTGTGGTCCACCACTATAAAAATAATAGAAAATTGTTTGCTTTAGTGTTGAATATCACAAAAAATATTCACGATGGATTTGATGCTAAACTATAGCAACTTAGTAGCAAGGTGTCAAAAAATATTTTCCCTTTCAATCATCTCCAGTAATATAGTTAATGCTAAACAGAAACAGCCTGGCTGTAAAAAAGTGTGAGGCCAATAAGAAGCAGCATTGCAAATGGTCACAAGCAACCAAAAACTTTGATATCAGGTGGCTAAGGCCAAGAAGTTATAACCATTAAGAATCTTTTTACTTGAATGATATACAATAGTTTACAGGGCATCTTCACAACTATGTGGCTTTGTCACTTGGCTACCCGTGACCTTTATAAACAATGATGGTACAAAAAAGGTGGCCAAGTGACAAAGCCAATCATAGTTGTGAAGATGCCCTGTAAACTATTGTGTATCATTAAAGTAAAAAGACTCTTAATGGTTATAACTTCTTGGCCTTACCTGATATCAAAGTTTTTGGTTGCTTGTGACCATTTGCAATACTGCTTCTTATTGGCCTCGCACATTTTTACAGCCAGGCTGTTTTTGTTTAGCATATCACTGCATACTTTTTGTATGTAAGTAACTATAGCTACATACACAGATTGTTAGCTAGGTCCTGACAAGAAACTTTTTACTGATTTTATACCGGCCAGAGTATGACTGTAGGTAAGTAAAATAATTATGATGATGTAGTTACAATATAATTATATTTTATAGGTAGACAACATGTAGGCGAATGGCAGCAACTATATGATAAACATGTATGCTTGCATGCATGCATATAGCTATAACCTTGTTTTTTTATAAAATACTTGTTATACTGTATGTATATATATATTATATAAATTATAGGTGCACACACACACACACGGGCAAATCTAGAGAGGGGGGGCAGCAGGGTGTCTGGGGGCACAACCCCCTTAAAGTTATAGGGTGATTTATGTTACAAAGCATAAAACAATAAAAAATTAGTTAAAGTTTCTGTGAAGGATATTTCTGTACCTTTATAGTAGAGGAGGCAAAAGGTGAAGTTGGGGGGCATTGTCCCCCTTGCCCCTCCCCAAATCCGCCTATGCACACACACACACACACACACACACACACACACACACACACACACACACACACACACACACACACACACACACACACACACACACACACACACACACACACACACACACACACACACACACACACACACACACACACACACACACACACACACACACACACACACACACACACACACACACACACACACACACACACACACACACACACACACACACACACACACACACACACACACACACACACACACACACACACACACACACACACACACACACACACACACACACACACACACACACACCCATGCACATATAGAAGATATTCAATCCATTTGAAAGTTTTATGGTAGCTACATATCATATTATGATACTGATGTTACAATTACTGTATGTGATGTAAATTTGCAATTAATGTAAGCTACCTGCATGTGATCTGTCTACAAGGTAAACCCTCTTGAGCAAATACATCATATCCCACATGTCTTATAAAATAATACAGGATCTCAATATCTTTCTAGGTTGTAACCGATATTGTGAACTAGTTGCTTTTATAGTTTGGGATAGTAGGATAGGGGATTTATCATAGTGCAATTTTTTAATGGGGAAATATTGACGGACAGCATCCTAGGCCACCTGTATCAAGACTCACGATAGTGAGTTGCAAGGGCAAGAAGAAGCAGCAGTATGCAATGACAGAGTGAGTTATTTACACATAGCACCGCACTCAAATTCGCAAACACTCTAGCTAAGCTGTCATGGAAGCTATCGCTTAGTTATCACAGACCTAGTACGTTCTTACTATATAGAACCAATATACCGATGATGGAGGAAATCAGCCCCACCATTCCTGAATAACAGCCATTGCAAGTTTTATGGTGCTCGTTTGTGCGACCATGCCTGACGAATCATCCTTTCCCACCCGATTCACTCATTTTCTCGAGATAATATATCTTCATATAATGAAGAATCAGTAACCCAAAGTTCATCAAAATCAGTTCAGCCAGTCTTCTGTTACAGCCTTATAAAGTCCTCCTTTCATTAAAAAATTTTTACACGGCAGTCATTTTTTCTCCTTTCTTTATCGCACACTTTACAAGGGCTTGCGTGAACCCCAGAATATTTATTTTCATTTTTCATTCTGTACATCACACCAGGGGCGGATCCAGGATTTTTTGAAGGGGGGGTCTCAGTTGAGACATTGGTTACGTATTAAGTATACTATATAATATATTGCAATTATTCACATTATTATTTTTTAATGAAAAAGTGCATTGTAACCTACTGAACACTATATATATGCATGAAGCTACTCGCTGCTGTTCCTGCAGCTCAGTGATTGTATAACTACGTATAGTAAGTATACCATCGGGATATTTAAGTGTGCTTGGTTACTTATTTATATGGAACCATGTGCATTCATATAGATACTTCATATCACGCTGTTTCTTTCCTGTAGCCAAAATCTTTTTAGTGCTTCTGCCGACAATTCCTCACGTGAGCATAAATTCAAATCATTGAGTGATCTACTCTAGTTGTTTCCGCAATTCTTCACTTGTAATGCTCACAATCGATCATCCATCTGTTACGTAGCTTGAGTTGTTCTGCCTTATTCCATTAAATAACGGATCCGTGACACCTCGCGTGACACAACAGAATGACGGGTCCTAATGACCGATAAGCTGAATGTTAAATTCCTGGAAGAAATGACGTACAGACTTCTCGTGACGATTAAATCTTCAGTACTTCAACCATTTAATCTCACAACGCGACTGCTCGTGACATCCGCCATATTAAACCAGTCAAATGATTAGTAGACTAACCGGAAATAATTATCTAAAATATTCTTAATAGCGCTTGTATCGGCAACTCGACGTTTTGAGTACTAGCTAGTAGATGGCTAGCTCACTCCTTTCAGTCCTTTGAAAGGTACGTATATCATAATAGTAATAGTTGTGTACACAGAGCACAAAGTTGATAGTACTTTATTTGAACTGTTACGTACCTGCACGGGTACGTGAGATACTGATGGTGGGGCCAGCCGCCACAGAAGTAGGATGATCGCGCTCAGCTGGAGTAGCGTGCAAATGAGGCTACGGAATGCTAGCACGTGGCCACCGAAGTAGCTGACTTTCCGGTCGGCAATTTATCATTTATACTAACCTTTCAGATGCAAAAAAGTTCTGATATCCGTGGTGTATTGTTTCTTTCGTGAATCCTCAGACATGGTTCTATAGCGCTTAAAAGTACAAATACTAATAATTATTTTAGCGCCTATAATAATAATTATTTGAAGCGCTTGTTTTAGAATAAGACCCAACTTGGAGGGGGGGTCTCCAGACCCCAAAGACCCCCCCCTGGATCCGCCCCTGCACACTTTGTTGTTTAATAACTTGCTCATTCTTTCATTGATTTCAATCAAACCGGCTTGCACCAGCATTTCTCCTATCTATATACTCTACAAGTCAAGCAATCTTCAGGGTTAAGCAAATACATTAATGCTCTTGAGACAAGCTTTTACATAGCAGGACAAAAGTTGCCATAACTCAAAGGGAAATCAAATCATTTGCATAAAATTTCAGATACACAAACTAAATTGATATACAAATACTCACTAAAAGTTTAAAGAAATTGTGACACAGGAGTTTGTTAAAATTAAGTTTTAAACATTACATAGGTTTATAGCCATTATATAGCTACTAACTATGCAAATACATGCCATCCACAATGATCCTGGCACCTCTGTGTGTGTGTTCACAATTCTAAATTTGCCACTTCAATGCTTTATTGGGAAAGACATATTTACAGGGTTAGTAGAATAAAAATCACTTTATCATTGCTGAAAATTTGCCACCATTAATTCCAATAGGATATTAACTTGGCAAAATTGGAGGTGTGAATTAGGCTGGTTTTTACTCGGACAGTCACACATATATACTGGTATCGTACACTATAAACTGTATTTTGGTCAAACACCAAAATTTTGGTGCCAATGCTTAAAATAATAAATCATATCACTTACCATCACTGTGGAGACAGCCCAGCATCAACAAACTCATACAAGGTCGATCATTCCAATTATTGATAGTTATTGTTATACTAGAGGCAGTGATGGGAGGCCACAGCCCAAAGTAATGTCGTCCTTTATCTGCCACAGTGAACTCCTACAGAAAACAATGAGTATACAAGTAACTAGCTATATATATATTGTTAATATAACATACTGTTGATCCAGTATCTCGTATGTACTCAGTAAAATTATCCCCATCTTTAGAAAATGATAGTGAAAAACTAGTCACAAATTGATTAGATAGAGGAAATGTTCTATCATGTCCATGTATGCCAATCTCCCTTAGCAACACTGGTGAGGAGTAAGAAATTGTCATGGTAAAAGGTCTCATGTTGGTTGGTCCACAATAATATCTTCCAGTGTCATCAAAGTTAAAGAGATTGTTATAGTCTATTGATGAATCACTCACTGTGACACTAGTAACACCAGGATTATTATGTAATCGACTCTCTGATTGACACTCTGTAAAATCATAGATAATATCAAGAGTAGATAATGGTAATATACTCTCCATTATCTACTTTTGGTAATAGCTATCCATTGATTACATGTATGGCTCAGAGCAGGATTTTCTTAAGGGGGTCTTGGTTAATGGTATTGCTATATTGTGTGAGTAGGTCTGGAGATATGCAGTGATGCACTCCAGGGAAAATTATTTAGTTCACTGAGATGAATTCGGTGGGTTAACATTAAACTATAAACCATTAAATGTTTACGACAGTGATAAAATGATCTGCATATCCAGGTCAGGTGGGTTACTTTTCACTGGGTCATGCAAGTCACCAGGTCATATCCAGACCCGGTTTGTATTACTACTCTCTAACATAGCAGTCACAAATAATCCAGTGACTGCTCTATTAGAGAGTATTGATTTATCATAGTTCAAATCCAAGTCACATCCGGATCATCATATGGATCACTGGGTCTAAGCCAATGGGTCAGCAGGTCATTGAAGTCATCCAGGTCAATGCATTCTAATCCAGTTTTTCAACCCTGTTGCATACCTCAATGTTGTGTAGTGGTTGCAATATATTTCCCAACCCTAAGGCAATATCATTTTCAGGCCCTTTTTGCCCCTATAGAAAAATTCTGCACACTATACCTTGTAATGGACATCCATACACTTCCAATTTAGTACAGACATGATCATCATCACTCCACTCATATGGATTAATCCTCAATATTTGACCTATCACTGGTCTAGGTAATGACTCTGTGTGTCCAGTGGCATTACTAATCCTACTCTGTCCCAGTGGGAATATCTGTATGTAGTCACAAAGGGTAAATCATATACGTAGCTACCACATGACAGATATACTTACTGCAGGCTCTGGTTGAGAAGTGTTTGTTGATGGAGTGATGTACTGAAGATAACCGTCTCCTCCAGCTAGTTGTACTCTGTATCGTTCAATAAAAGAAGAATCAGCTTCCTCAGTTGTTACTGCAGTGAAAAGCACATCTCTACCAAAGTCAATCTCTATGTAAGGATCAAAAATGTTAGTTGCCAGTTGACCAGAACACCATCCATCATCATCAAGTCTTGCTTGTGATGCAGGATAACCATTTCTCGCATTACTAGCCCTGAATGCAGCGCTCACAATCATTCTTCTTCCCCCCAGAAGACTATCAGGTGATATACAACCAATATCTGTGGAACCAAGTAACACTTAAAATTTAATTTGATTTATATTTTAACCTCTGACAGTTGCCTAAAGCCATTCTTCCCTGCCAGAGGACACGCATACAAATGCAAATACAACACAGATACATTAATCAGCTTAAATTTATACAAAACACAATACATATAGCTACTTAGCAATAGCTCCTTCATGTGTCATGAAGGTTCCCATGGGGTGCTCGACGCCGGAGAGATCAAAGGCTTCTTCATGACGTTGGACATCTAGCTATGTAGTATTTCCTATAACCGACAAAAGGGGATAACTTACACGTGATAAACGCAGCCGACGCTCAGTTTTTTCGCCACCACACGCACAGTTGCTTTTGGTATATCCTCTATGTCAGATCATATTGTGCGTATATTATCTATGCATAGATATATATTTTTCTACAGATCTTAATGTGACTCGACTGATGACAAAACACTTATCAATTCATTGGAAGAAAGCGGTGACAGTGAGTTTCACCTGATTACACTGAGATACTGGTGAGACAGTGAAGGGAAACTTTACCCTGAGAGCTAGAGTTAGATTGCAATTTGTTTGAAACAAATTGAGCCGCATATTCCAGTATAATTATAGCGTTGTAAACAAAGCTAATTCCACTATACGGGGCTTTTTTACAAAGAAATCTAGTTTAACTCAATGTCCAACCATGATCTTCTGCCGATGAAGTCAGCTTGTTACACCACCTATCAGTGTTAGGCCTCAGTATACCTACTTGAATACGATGCCTGGTCGCCATGCACACTTGATATGACATCAACAGAACTGATTGAAATGGTACGGCAGCGCCGATCAACCAGGTTCGTAGCTATATAATGATTTTTCCAGAACTTCAAGTGTTAGCTACATCCATCAGTGCTAACTGAACTACCTTAAATTGGCCTCTTTTGGAACAAAGAAGGATGATTGCCAAAGCCTTTATTGTCATCATAGTAATGTTTTACACGATTATTATTTTAGTACTGAACAACGAGTAACAACCTTATTCAAGTTCCATCCCACTGACACGATCATATCTCCAGGTCTCCAGTCTCCACTTGCGGACACAATTTAAAACTTTTGATTCATTCAATTGGCAGCCAAAACAAACCGGCACCTATTCTTGCTGCTCTTTCTTCTCCTCCACGTCAATCAAATTATGGAATTCTTACGCGGATATATTGCCGAGTTGCCACGGTAACAATTTCAAACCGCTTAACTTATATATATTATACTCATATACATCAGTGAGATCTGCATGTACATTACAAATAAATAGCATAGCTATATATAATATTAGCATGAATGTAGCTACGTAGTTATATCACTACAGCAATCGAAGTGTTCACATGATACGTACTGAGCTCAGTGTACGCCGCACGAGAAGTTCATAGGTACATCTCAGTGGAAGTTCATACGTATGTCTTTACTATAGATTTATACACGTAAAATTTTGTTACTGATCGCTCAGTTGCCATACGATCGACTGCAGTATAGAGATTAGTCTCGCGTGGCCAGACCCTCCGACTTCGCATAGGCGCTTATCCGCGATAACCGCCTGTACGAAGACTATAGTAGACCACGCGAGACTAGTATAGCTATATAGATCGAACACTGACCTTGACATAAAACATCAATGGTAGGTAAAATGCAGGCGATGATACACGAGTAAAGTGATCGGAGATGCATCTCCTTGAGATCGAAAGGACAAATGATTTTTCGAGGGTTTTCCTTTAGGTTACTGACGTAACGATGGTCACGTGACCATGCACCAGACGTATCAACGGGGGGCTGCAACTCACCACCTTGTAGATTTCAAAGTATTTTAATCACATTGCTTCGTGTAACACCAATATCCGGAGGATTACGAAGAATATGTTTTAAAGTACAAGATTTAGTGGAATTGCAGGCCCAGTAACAATTTTAATACGTGGAACATTCAGTGCTGTAAGTGTCCAACACCACTTGGACACGTTCACATACAGCATCTCGACAGCACCAAACCTAATGTCTAATAATCATGTAACGCTAAGTTTACAAGATTTGACATAATAACCACTGTGAGCTCATAACATGACATCAAAGGTCAGGTAACATACACCTAATAGCTACCCCCAGTATCATCAACAACCATCAAAATGCAGGTCTGCATGGTGAGGTAACAATTATTACCAGTAGCTATGTACATTAGAACAGGGCATAGGCGGCGGAATAGGGGGCACTAGCCCCCACAAAATTACGAGTTGCTCATAAGAATTTAGTTTTTTGCAACAGAAATGTGCCTTGCTACTGAACTTATTTAGCATGTTTACTCAGGCTTATTGTGCCCCCACAACTTTGAGTAACTTCAGCCGCCCCTGGAATGGCTACTGTCGCTCCATGAAGACTGTTGTCACACAATCAAGTTCACTGATGGTAGATATCCCTGTTTCATTTTTCTGCCAGTTAGCTAAATCTTGTACTGAGAGGACATGATTGTTTGTTGTTGATTTATCTATTTATCCAATTGTCTACAAGATTGAGTGTTCCCCTAAGTTGACAGTAATGACATTATCTTCTTGTAATACTACATGGAGGGAAAAATTTGCATGGGATTTAAGTTGGTGGAATTGATGAAACCGCCAACAGTTGTCATGAAGCATTTGCTCTACATTACCAGAAATGGCGCCTGACACGTCTCGTATGCTCTATTAGAGTGTTCATTTACAGTACAGTTGTAAAGAAAGCTGTTTTGACTTGTGCAATAAATTAACAGTTGCTTACTTAACCATAGAAATCCAAATGAGATTCATTTCATTCCTAGTGACATGTCTGTCGCTTATAATAGTCTTAACATAATTCACAACTGCTATGAATTCTGTAAGGTAGTTGATTGCTGTCATTATACATATCACAACCAACTAGCTAGTATAATAATAGACTTGCAGCTTGTCTTGCTGTAAATTAGACAGAAATCTACTTAAAATACCCTATCTTTGTATGTTGTATTGTGATACAACATACAAAGATGGCTGCCATTTCTGGTAATGACCAAAATAAAGTGACCCGTGACTTGTTATAGATACAGCCACATGTAAGGACTGACTCATTCCAAAAATGATGTCATCACTTGTGTCATCAAGCTACATGACTCAAGCATAAGGCATTAACATTTCACACATAAAAACAGAATTATCATTTCTTTTTCTTGCTTTGGTTTTGATATAGTTTTGACTAGTTGCTAGAAACAGGACAGCTCCATGTAACGGAACTAGTAATCTAAGGTATACAGACATTCACTTTTAATTTTGCGATATGACATACAATTTTATTATTGTGAATGTTTAATTTAGCAAAAATTCCCCTTTCTCATTGCTGAGATTTCAGTGTTGCTAGTGTTTCTAGTGTTGCTGGTGTTTATAGCTAGTGTTGCTGGTGATTTCAGTGTTGTTGGTGTTTATAGTGTTGCTGGTGTTTATAGTGTTGCTGGTGATTTCAGTGTTGTTGGTGTTTATAGTGTTGCTGGTGTTTATAGTGTTGCTGGTGTTTATAGTGTTGCTGGTGATTTCAGTGTTGTTGGTGTTTATAGTGTTGCTGGTGTTTATAGTGTTGCTGGTGTTTATAGTGTTGCTGGTGTTTATAGTGTTGCTGGTGTTTATAGTGTTGCTGGTGATTTCAGTGTTGTTGGTGTTTATAGTGTTGCTGGTGTTTATAGTGTTGCTGGTGTTTATAGTGTTGCTGGTGTTTATAGTGTTGCTGGTGTTTATAGTGTTGCTGGTGATTTCAGTGTTGTTGGTGTTTATAGTGTTGCTGGTGTTTATATAGGGTTGATAGGGTTGCTGGTGATTTCAGTGTTGCTGGTGTTTATAGTGTTGCTGGTGTTTATAGTGTTGCTGGTGTTTATAGTGTTGCTGGTGTTTATAGTGTTGCTGGTGATTTCAGTGTTGTTGGTGTTTATAGTGTTGCTGGTGTTTATATATAGGGTTGATAGGGTTGCTGGTGATTTCAGTGTTGCTGGTGTTTATAGTGTTGCTGGTGTTGATAGGGTTGCTGGTGATTTCAGTGTTGCTGGTGTTTATAGTGTTGCTGGTGTTTATAGTGTTGCTGGTGAAATACTGATGAAATAATGATTGACACCCTGGCAGTAGCTAGATACTTACCTCTTCAATAAATGTTAGTAGGTCATGTGTTGCAATGTTTAAAGGGATGTCTTCTTTCACTGGAAAGCATTCATCACTCCTTTCTGTGTGCAGAATACTGGAACATACAGGGGCTCAAGCAGGGAAAGCCTGGGCCATCCTGCATAATTGAATGGACCACAATCATTCCAAACATTTCACAAAGTACTTCCAGTCCCCAATCTTTTTTTACTATCTGCATGCCTGTCATTTTCGCCTTCAAAAAGGCATAAATTTGCCTGATAGATTGTATCCTCAAAAAATTCAAGCCGCAAAGCTCCAGAGTCAGCACCAGCCTCTCCTTCAAAATGAACCACCAGTTCTTTACGAAGTTTTCCAGGTTTTACCATTGCATTTTTATAAAAACAAACTGCCATTTGCCAAAGCTTTTCAGGAGTAGATCTATCAACTGATAAGACATGCTCATGCAGCTAATGGATCTACTACTTCATTTTGATGCATAGATAGTATTGACTGCAGTGACAATGATTCTTTATGAGTCTCACAATGATCAACAATGATTGGGTTGGTGGCAGTGCTACCACTGTTACTAAGCAATGGAAAATATCAGCATAAAATACATAGCTAGCTATTATTAAAAAATTACTGATACGTATTACTATTCATGTATGCAAACCAGCTGCTGAAATACACTGTAAAAAGGAAGGATTCTATAAGGCTGTATCAGAAGACTGGCTGAACCGATTTCAATGAACTTTGGGTTATTGATTCTTGAAGGTACAAATTCTTGAGTAATGAGCGTATTGGATGGGAAAAGATGGTTCGTCATGCATGGTCGCACAACGAGCACCATAAAACTCGCAATGGCTGGTACTTAGGAATGGCAGTGCTGATTTCCTCCATTCTCGGTTTATTGGTTCTATTATACATAGTAAGAACATTCTGGGTCTGTAATATCTAAACGATAGTTTTCATGGTGACTTAGCTAAGGCTTTTTCGAATTTGAGGGCAGTGCTATAATTTATACATAATTATAAATAACTCACTCAGTGATCGCATTGCTGCACTTCTTCTTGGCATTGCGACTCACTATTGTGAGTCTTATTGATTTAGAAATTTTACAATGCAGGTTTTATACAAAATTTAACTACTGATTTGCAGAATGGCAGTGATAAAGCTAAACCACTCTCTAATTACCATGATTCACCTTTAGCATACTGATATGTTGATGTTGTATTGTAATGAAATATAGTACGGCGCAAATTTTGATGGGGGAAATATTGACAAATTTGACAAATTTTTAGCAAATTTGTCAAACTTTTACCATTCAAATTTTACTTCCAATAGCTGTTGCATGTAAGGATGATACAATTCATCAAAATTTTGCTTGTCAAATTTTTCCTGATCCCCAATTCATCAAAATTTTCCACCATCAAAATTTTGCACTGTACGGTAACTAATAAATATAAGTAATCGTAATTAATTTTATCTTCTGGAAGTACAATATATCAGTTACATAGCATCACCTTATGCCTATCATATGAAAAACAGAACTCGGGGGTGTCTCAGAAAATTACTGGATCCAGCTTTGCCTTGTGCTATATTTGTCTCTCAACATGCTCCCTCGTGCCGTATTTCCATACAGACATGCGGCGGTGCTTTAACATATGCACATACAGTACATAAAGCAGTGTGTATCTTACACTATCTTTGCACATATTCCATTTAGTGCCCAACATAATGATGATAGGAAATGGCTAATAATTAGGTAACCTAAGTGCATATAAACAAAATTGATGAATTTTTTGTGTTTAAATTAATGAAGATTTGTGTGCTTATTTCTGCACTGAAGCTGACATCAGTTAGCTATTCCTGTGGACAGTGAGTTTACAATATATCAGGCGGCTAGCTACCTTTCAGTAACCATATAAAGGGACTCACATGCAGTACCTAAAAGGGGTCTTATATATAGCTATTATATGTTCTGTAAATTACTCTAGTAGTAATATATTTAAAAGCTCTTTAATAGTACCCAATACTTGGTTAGCCTTTGCAGCTAATTTTTGACACCGTAAAGTTCACCGTGGTAACCCATGCATACAGACACCTAAATGCTTAATTCTCAGCTGTCATCAAGGGTATAAGATTGAGCTTATGCCATTACTATTATGTAAGGTGTACTCATTTGGTGGAGAGGTACGTACCAATATGCATTAACTAAATTTAAGCACTAAACTGCAATAACCATTTATCAGACCAGTTAGCCATGCAGAGTGTCCCAATGTTTTTGAAGTAGCTAAGTCAGAATCTTCTGGAATTTTGATAACAGCAAATAACTTAAAATCATCTGCATGCAAAGCCATTAAGGTGTATATGACTATAAAGAGAAATTTGAGAATCCCTTAAATCATTCAGTAACTTGCTATAGCTAGCTAGTTATATAGCTATAGCAAGAAATAACAAGCAGCAGGTCTAAAACAGAGCCCTGCACATAGTGACGTAGTTATATAGATACAAAACAGAAGACATAACAAACACTACTACAGAAACATATACAAGCTAGTCCATGCAAACGTGTGATGAGAATAGAAATAACAAAAAAGTAATCACCATGCATAAAAAATTTAATGGAACTGTAACTATAGCTGAATCCATATAGCTATAGTCTTGTGTGGCTAGATGCATTTTATACAGCAACAATACTAAGTAACCATGGGAAAATATTAACAAAATAATGAAAAGTTAACAAATTCTTGGTAGCTTCATAGCTAGCCAGCAATATGTATAGTTATGATACCTGTACAAAATTTATCAGTGTAAAATGATTCAGTACGAAGTTATGACAATGGCTAACAAAATGATTGCATCTGATTGAAGCTTATAAGTCTAATTATTACTGTAAGTGGTGGTACCTGGACCACCCTTCATAGCAATGTAAGCTGGATTATCAACCAGTGGAGGAGCTCCACTGGCAGAGTAAGCTGGGTTATCTACAATGGCTGGATCATTCTTTGTAGTAATTTCATCATAGTCCTGTGTGGGACTACTAATAACATAATCATGATCAGTGATTGTATGTCGTCGATCATCAACACTTTCATATTGTAAATTGACAGTTTCAAGCCTTTGATTTTTATGAGCAGATGCTGGTACACTGGTAGATACAACTTGCTTGCTTTTGACACCTTTGCTTAAACCAGATTCTGACTTCACTTTCTCACTACACAATATACATATAGCTATACATACAACAATTTATAGATGTATCCATAATGTTCATAGATATGTAGCTACAAATAGTGTAAAGATTTAGTGGATGGCTATAGCTAGCTACACAGCTAAAACATTCCACAATGAAACAACTGTAGAGAACTGATAGTGCCAGCTATTGCTCTTCTATTTAGTGCCCAGCTACTGTGTCTCATGTGATTGTATATCAGTCCAGGAGCATAGCCAGAATTTTTAGGAGGGGTTTGAAAAAGTAAAACAGGAGTCTGGGGGTGTGTCCCCAAAATTGTGCACAACAAAGTGATTGATTTAATAGAGTGTTTGACAGCCATATTAGAGAGTATCGAGTAAAAGTACATTACACCTGTTGTGCATTACTTACATACAATGAACATATGGGATATTTCTCCATGCAAGATTAATGCGTCGTAAACAAAATTTGTTATTGAAAAGTGTCTAAAGAATTTCCAGGAACCCCGCCCCTCCTTATGCCCCTGATATTATAATAATTACCACATGCAATGGTGAAGTGATGGTGTAGTGATAGCCATTATTAAATCTATCGAATCCTAACCCATGGACTGCAACAATAATTTTGTATCACTATCACTATGTATGGCTAGATAATGCTCACAAAACAATACTTAATAGTTAGAATTACTGACATAGCTATATACGTAACCAAGATCTAGAGTAAATACCCTAATAGGGAACCAATAGGTGCCATACTTTAATGATTTCCTAACTAACTCCCTCATCAAATAACACAGCCATTAATGTAAAACTTACTCTAATCCTTCTCCTGCATGTAAATTTCTCTTTGCATCTACCAGTGAAGGTTCAGTACGGTTTTCATTATTATATTTGATAGTTAATGATCCGTCAGATTGTTTCTCTTGCCAATAACGACGACACAAAATTACTCCCACAATATTAGCAGTTATTATTATTAATAAGCCAACTATCACTATGGCAACTGCTACATATATTGGTGTGTTGTCAGTATCACTTGAAGCAGATCCTACAGCACCACTGCTCTGTGTGGGGGAGGGGCTAGGTGTGCAATTTAAATCAGCTGTGACTGTAATCATACTGGTTTGTGTAACAGTTGCTGTGACAATGAGTAATTCTGTTGTGGTAGTCATAAATTCTGTTGTGGTGAGTGTGACTGTCCTATCATCAAGCAGGCCAGAATTAATACCACCGGCTGTTCCATTAGCAATGTCATCATTGTGACCCACCACTATATAATAATAGCATAGCATATCGATAACAGTGATAAGTGATATGCTGTACATGCTACACATGTTCAATTTATAATAATGTGAGGATCAATACAATTTACACTTCTGTCAACCATGTCAGTTTGGCTAGTCTATGTACTATCTATACAACACTGTTCGCAAAGAAACCTTACACATTTTGGACATGCAACATGATGAAATCCTTGTTGTGATATCAAATCAACAAGGTTAAGTTGTTATCTTTATGGTTTCCGTTATTTGAATAATCTGATATCATGCACTATGTCTCTGTAACCTGGCTAATCTTACCATCACTATAATTACAGCCCAGCATCAACAAACTCATGCAAGGTTGAATATTCCAATCATTGATAGTAATCTTTATACTAGAGGCAGTGATGGGAGGCCACAGTGCAAAGAAATGTTGTCTTTCATCTGACACAGTGAACTCCTACAGATATTGGCAGTAAGAAATCAATGACCACACATGTACTATTAATATAACATACTGTTGATCCAGTATCTCGTATGTACTCAGTAAAACTATCACCATCTTTAGAAAATGATAGTGAAAAACTATTCACAAATTCATCAGATCGAAGTATTCTATCATGTCCATGTATGCCAATCTCCCTTAGCAACACTGGTGAGGAGTAGGTAATTGTCATGTTAAAAGGTCTAATGTTAGTTGGTCCACAATAATATCTTTCAGTGTCATAAAAGTTAAAGAGATAGCTATAGTCTATTGATGAATCACTCACTGTGACATCGTCCACATATTGGTTACTGTTCAACTGACTTTCTGATTGACACTCTGTAACAACAAGGAATATATACATAGCTGTATGCAGTATTTCAAAGGACCTTTTTCAACTTGAGAGATTACTGGGCTAATTCAGATTTATGTAAGTTTGTATATTAGCTGAATTTTACCATTTTGTGTAATCAATGAAATACATGAAAATTACAGCAGTATAAGAGATAATTATATTACATGAGTCCAAGACAAAGCTGAGGATGAGTGTGTGTTAGGTTGTAGCTATATTCATTAAAAATTATTTTACGTGTAGCTAATAGCTTTTTATAATGTAGCTGGCTATGGTAGGAACATTTGATAAATCTTTTAATACACCCGGCCCTGCATGTATAACTTGCTTTATCACAATTAATAGTCTGTGCCAACCGTTCAGTGTAGCTACAATAAATAGATTGACTGTTTAGCTTTCTTCATAGCTTATGCAAGTTATAATTATTTCTTTCATTTTCATGGCTTTTTAAAATTACACAATGCTAGATTTATAGTTTCTTTGAAGTATAGCTTCAGTATATAGCTAATAATAAAACTAAATGATCTCTAATTGAGGAATCACCATCTCTTTATTAAGAAGCATATTGTCAACCCAACATAATTACTTTCCTTGTAATAAACTCACTGCAACTAGCTATAAATAAGAAAATATTAGAGGTAAAGTTTATAACGCAGCACAAACAACATTAGTTTCAAACCCACAATCGACAAAACGGGAATTTTTGTGAACATAGCTATATACAAACGGGATCTTAGAATAGCGCCACACCTGTTGCACAATTATTTGCTGCTTGCTAATGTGCTCGGCAACCAGTAGATTTAAAAGATCTAATCTAAACTATACCTTGTAATGGACACCCATACACTTCCAGTTTAGTACAGACATAATCATCATTACTCCACTCATATGGATTAATCCTCAATATTTGACCTATCACTGGTCTAGGTAATGACTCTGTGTGTCCATTGGCATTACTAATCCTACTCTGTCCCAGTGGGAATATCTGTATGTAGTCACAAAGGGTAAATCATATACATAGCTACCACATGACATGCATATATACTTACTGCAGGCTCTGGTTGAGAAGTGTTTATTGAGGGAGTGATGTACTGAAGATGACCATCTTCTCCAGCTACTTGTACTCTGTATCGTTCAATAAAAGAAGAATTAACTTCCTCAGTTGTTACTGCAGTGAAAAGCACATCTCTGCCAAAGTCAACCTCTATGTAAGGATCAAAAATGTTAGTTGCCAGTCGACCAGAACACCATCCATTATCATAACGTCTAGCTTGTGATGCAGGATAATCCCTTCTTGCATTACTCGCCCTGAATGCAGCGCTCACAATCCTTCTCCTTCCCTCCAGAAGACTATCGGGTGATATACAACCACTATCTGTGGAACCGAAAAAAATGACTTGATTTATATTTTAATCTCTGACAGTCGGCTAAAGCCATGCATGCTTCCCTGAGAGGACAGGAAAACAACACACATCTAACTATCATGCAAATACAACATGCACAGATTATAAAATACATACAACCACAGTATATATAGCATGCTATATAAACACAACAACTATACACTATTAGAATACTTAACTATACAATAACTGAAATTATACAAATACTATACTTGTATGACAAAAGCTTTATCAGATGTCGGTGCACATGTAGATAATGCTGGCATGCAGCTTAAATTTATACAAAATACAATACATGGTACTGTAGCCCTTAGAGCTATAGAGTTAGATAGTTGCAATTTGTTTGCAGATTTCCAGCCGTCCAACCTTTCGCTATCACCCTGCAGATCAAAAATACTGTAACACATTGTAGTTAATACCGTGTATGGACATATAGGAATAGCCATAGATTTATTGTCGGGAAGGTCCCTACCGTCTAGTAACAGCTCCCATTAATGTCCTTTGCACGCAAAGGCTCTGCATGTCCCCTCATTCCTACACCTATGATACCACGAATATCTGTACTCTTGTTACGTAACTTTAGCGATTGAGCATGACACGAGGTACGAACTGGTCTGATGTGGCCTCTGATCTGGTGTAGCCATGCGGACCGCCGTGCGCCGCAAACCGACCCATATGCTCAGCTTTCTTCGGCTTTCTTACAGCAAGCATTTGGCAAGGCCTATTGCCCTGCTGTAGAGACACCACTGCAGTCGATCGACTGCAGTAGAGATTAGTCTCGCGTGACCAGACCTTACCGAGGGCCGTACTGATTCGTACAATTGATAAGCGCCTATGAGAAGACTGTCTGGCCACGCGAGACTAGTAGAGATCGAACACTGACCTTGACATAAAACATCAATGGTAGGTAAAATGCAGACGATGATACACGAGTAAAGTGATCGGAGATGCATCTCCTTGAGGTTTTTCCTTTAGGTAACTCACAACCTTGTAGATTTCAAGATTTTGATTAGATTTCTATGGTACCGTATAGCGGGAAAGTTTGGCGGGGGAAAAGTTTGGCGAATCGTCCGTGATTCGCCAAACTAAAGCCATTCAAATTCTTACTTATAATTATTACCTTATGGCTGAATCTATGCATTCGCCAAACTTTTCCTCGCCAAACGCTCATAACCAGTGAATTCGCCAAACTTTCCCGCTATACGGTATTTAAAATTATTCATAATCACATAGCTTCGTGTAACATCAATATCCAGAAGATTACGAAGAATCTACTCGTTTTAAAGCACAAGATTTCAGTGGAGTTGCAGATCCAGTAACGAATTTAACAACAATCTGATACATGGAACATTCAGTGCTATAAGTGTCCAACACCACTTGGATGAGCATCTCGACAACACCAAACCTACTGAATGCAGTTCTAATAATCATGTGTGTAGCTAATACTAAATTTAAGATTTGACATAATACTAGGTGAAACACACAGCATTGAGGGGCGAGCCTGGTGCTATGATAGATGCCACATGTATACACTTAGCCACCATTGATGACCTTCCATGCAACTTGACATTGTAATAATTATAAGCACAAAGCACAATACATGTACAGTTCAGTCTCAGTGTACAAGCAACAGTGCAGCTATCTACATGAATAGATCAATGGTCGTACCGGTATGTATTTCATGACAACTGGGATATTAACAGTAAACCGGCAGTAATTACAGTGGAATGAACTGAATAACATATGTAATAATATTAATTCGTCACAAAAGGTATCACCAGCTGCATGCATAATAAGTAAGTCATGGGTGGTATCGGCTATTATAAAGAAAAGTAAATAGTGAGGCCCTTTTGACAAAGTGTAAAGGAAATTTGTTTCTTATATCCTTTATAAACAACATCTGATAGCAAGAGTTCATAATAGTCATCTATCTTTATATTGTAGATTATGTAGCCAGCTATAGGGCGGCAAGGCAGCCAATACTTCAATGTATCTATCTAGCCATTGCAGTGCTATATGCAATCCTAACATCGCTTTGATTACAGTTTTTATTCACATTGTGGTTAATAAATTATGGTTAGCACTTGAATGGTATGTACATACATACCATCGTTAGCACTATGCTTCCATGTGTTTGATGTAATGTTGGTTTGCACTTTTGAGCCATATAAAGGGATTTTGATGTATCAAGCAAGCAAGCAAGAATACAGATTTCACTGATGGTGGGGCTCGCTAAGGCTCCATTATGAGCTCATAACATGACATCAATGGTCAGGTAACAAACACCTGATTCCAGCAATAGGTCACTACAAAATGCACAGTGAGGTCACAATTATTACCAGTATGCACATTAGAACAGGGCATAGGTGGCAGAATAGGGGGGCACTTGTCCCCACAAAATTATGAGTTGCTCATAGGAATTGTGTCTTGCTAACTTATTTAGGATGTTTACTCAGGCTTATTATGCCCCCGCAACTTTGAGTAAGTTCAGCCACCCCTGGAACAGCTACTGTCACTCCATGAAGACCGTTGTCACGCAGTCAAGTTCACTGTAGTCTGTAACAAGGTACAGTAGATATCCCTGTTTCAGTTAGCTACATCCTGTACTAGAGGTCATGATTGTTCGTTGTTGATTTATCCAATTGTCTACAAGATTGAGTGTTCCCCTAAGCTGACAGTAATGACATTATCTTTAAGACATGAAGATCCTCTCGTAATACTGCATGGAGGGAAAAATTTGCATGGAATTTAGGATTTGATGAAACCGCCAACATTTGTACATGAAGCATTCTGTAAATGTGCCCAGTTAAACACTGCCATATTTACCTGCTACAGATAGCCATGGTAACTAATGATGTAAACAACTGGTGTTTATATTTTCATTGATGTGCACTGTAATAATAACAACACAAAACCATATATGAGCAAAATTAAAATGAGCAAAATTAAATTGGTACAGTACCTGCTATGTATAGCTACTAAGACACTTGCTGTTTTTACAAGCAGTATTGAGAGATTATAAGTTATTTGTCTTGTGAATGAATGTACACTGGTTTGGATTGTTCACTCCTGCGTGACTGCACCTTCCTGTCCTTGCTGGCATGCACATAAGCCGGGCTCACATGAACCTATACTGTCACTATCACGCTATGGCCAACTGTACAATATGGTACTCACTGGTCGAGGATATGGGTTCCTGTAGTGAAGAGCTATGTTGAGACTGACGAGTGAGTATACTCTAATAAATTAGTACAGGTGTACTGTACCTAGTTCAATGCGAGCACTGGCCTCATCCAAACACTTCTTAATTTCTGCCTCATCAGTCAGCTAACAAGCACAATAAAATATGATAAAGTGACTCGTGACTTATAGATACAGCCACGTGTAAGCACTGACTCATTCCAAAAATGATATCATCAAGCTAATTTAAGCCATCTACGTTTTATAAACATTTCATAAATAAGGCATTAACATTTCACACATAAAAACAGCATTATCTTTTGTAACTTACATTTTTGTTCTTTTTAAATAATTTCCTTGCTTCGGTTTTGATATAGTTTTGTTCTACCTTGGACTGAGAGAAGTTTGTAGTTTCCCACGTGCGAGATATCAACATTATTTGTTTGTATAACCGCAAAACTTCTTTCCCCAGTTTTGTCATCTATACGAGATCTCGAGGATTACCAGTGGACATATATTTATCAACGTATACGAAAGGTACTTTCCGCCATATTGTTCTATTTTGTACTTTCCCT
The DNA here is from genome assembly GCA_963930835.1 of Spongia lamella. Taxonomy (NCBI): domain Eukaryota; kingdom Metazoa; phylum Porifera; class Demospongiae; order Dictyoceratida; family Spongiidae; genus Spongia; species Spongia lamella. Next base: position 14,105,845 of record OZ005748.1, read on the forward strand.
TAGGGCGTGTCCGATATATGGCGTGAGACCACATAACGATAAACAAGCAAGATATTGTCAAAGTATATTAACGAATTAACTAGATATGAAACTAATATATAAATGCTAAAAGAATGTGCGAATATTCAGATGCAGTCACTACGAGTTATCACCCTCATGATTCGAACACGTTAGGTGGTAGCACTGACTTTACAAATTCAAATTCTTTAAGAAGAACTCTTCCAGTTTACTCGCAGTCGGTAGATCTAACTTACTATGATTCTAATCAACGCCCACTAACGATGCCTGGGAGCTGTGCGCAACAGCAAAGATTGACTAAGTTTGCAAGTTTTGACCAACCTGGTTTGTCACCCCATGGTCAACTCTCGGAGACATCTGGATACACTGGTGCCTATGGATACCCGTCAAGAGCCAGACATGGTCATATGAGTACAACTCAACGTCATACGGATAGTATGGCAACTTCTAGTTATTTGGGAGAGATGCTAGATAAAAGATACTGTAGTGTGTTTAGTCTACAAAATGAGCGATACAGATTAGATGCACCATCTTTTAAAGACCATGATAATGAGGATGAGTTTTTGATATTTCCCAATAGCAATAGTCTATGTATGTGTGTGTTTGATGGTCATGATGGATCAAGAGCTGTAAAGTTTGTACAGAAGTACATGAAAGGAAATATATTTGACACAAGGAGTTGGATGAAGTTATTAGAAGTTAATGATCATAAAGAAATAGAAAGTGCTCTTGCTGAGTTCATCAAAGTCACAGATAAAGATTTTTTCAAAAATATCAAAAATTTTATTGATGAAAAGATTTATCTTCAATCACAGATACCCAGGGTAAGCTGTTACCTGTGCAGTAGACTATTAACTACATAATACACACAGACAGAAACACATTTGCAATATATACAGGTGTAGTAATAAGCTCATCAAGCCTGAAGGATGAGGGAACATGTAACTTCCATTACTAACTGTATAAACAGCAAAATTTAAAGAGTTGTTTTGCTATATTATGTACATCAGTTACATTAATTCAGATACAGATACAATTTGCTTACCATTTGTTAAGGGATGGGTACGTTCCATTTTGTTTTCCTGTTCTCACATCACATAAGTCTGTTTATATTGCACCTGGATTATATACGTATGCATTAAAATAAGCATGCACATTTAAGGTATTTTAAAAATTACTTTTTATACTGTACTACGCCATGTTTACAGAGTTGCATGCTTGACTTTTGGTTAGCTCCTAGTAATACCACCTTACACATGAAGTGTTAATGCTATCCACCTTACACGTGAAAGTGTTAATGCTATGCTAAACAAAAATACCCTGGGTGTAAAAAAAGTGCGAGGCCAATCAGAAGGAGCATTGCAAATAGGTAGCGTAACAGTGCTTATGATAAGGGTTGAAAATTGTCCGGACATCTGCTTTCCTATTGTAAATTTATTGACTTCCTCATTGATAATGCAAAGTAAATTTGTCTGGTCAAATTTGGTTTGATTGGTCAAATGCCAAAGTTGGCCGGAAAATGTCTGATGACTGGCTGTTATCATAAGCCCTGGCGTAAGCTCCCATTTATCAATATATAAACTTACTAGCTTCATAACTTCGTGAGGAAGTATCGCAGAATAAAAAGTTTTATACCGTTACAATCCTTATTAATGCCTCTTTCAATCCCCTGAATTATAAGCACATAGTGCCAATGGATCAGAAGTTATGTGTGCTTAAATGTTCACAAGCGTTATTTAATTATCAATACCCGTCCCATATTATCAATACTGCATTAGCCCTTATGCTTAACTATCAATAACCACAACTTTGACAGTATAATACTCACACATATGGCCTTCAAAAAATCCCAAAAAATTCCCCTGCATTCCACAACTAACTATCAGGCGCCTATATGCATCAGGAAGTTTAAAGGACTGTTGTACACAGTAATGACAGTGATTGTGCTCAGTATTGCAATTAAACTGAATTCCTCGACATTTACACAAGAAGACTCATGAAAAGATAGGCCAATGACAAGAAAACGGGTCTGTTTTTCGAAGAAATGCCATCGGCCAAAACAGATAATTGTATAGCAAGTAAGCGCCTATGTACCTCTCACCGAAAATACTTCACACAGTTCACCTTTTGCCTTGCTTTGCGTCACATAAGAAAGAAATCAACACCAAGGAACCCGTAATATATCCGTGTTTTAACATATACTAATGTATTGACAATTAAGTACCCCCGTATCGATAATAAGAAACCATTGATATACGGGAGCTTACGCTATGTGAGACCAAAAACTTTGATATCAGTTGAGGCCAAGAAAACTACTTGAATGACATACAATAGTTTATAGCATATTTTCACAACTATGATTGGCTTTGTCACTTGGCCACCTTTATTAATAACAATGGTGTGAAAAAGGTGGCCAAGTGACAAAGCCAATCATAGTTGTGAAAATATGCTATAAACTATTGTATGTCATTCAAGTAGTGAAAAAGATTTTTGATAAGTAACTTCTTGGCCTCAACTGATACAAAAGTTTTTGGTCACACATACCTATTTGCAATGCTGGTTCTGATTGGCCTCACACTTTTTTACACCCAGGGTGTTTTTGTTTAGCATATCACTACTTTTTTGGAAGTATAAACAGATGTTATTACTAGCAAGCAGCAGAGAAGTACTGCATGGGCATAACTTGTACTTGCCTAGCATACAATATTGTAAATTAAACTTTGAAGCTTAATTTTGAAAACCTCAGGCCCGAGATTTTTTTAAACTTTCACTACAGAGTGATACATCAATATAGATTGTATATCTGAAAGTTTATGCAAATCATTTGAAGGGGGCCCAAGTTATGACAACTATCAACCTGCAGTGTAATAGCCCTCCTCAAATGCATTCAAGTGTTTACTTCAGACTGATAATAGTATGACAAGTAGAGCATACATAGGAGAAGTGCTGATACAAATTTGGCTGAAATCCATTAAGAAATGAGTGAGTTATTAGACAAACAAGTGAATGTATAAAAAGAGAGTTTGAAAAAAACTTCCGGGGTTCACGAAAGCCCATGAAAAAAGTGTGCAATGAAAATGAAAGAAAGAAGAAAAAAACGACTGTCGTGTAAAAATTTTTGTGGTGACAGGAAGGCATTTATAAGGCTGTATCAGAAGAATGGCTGAATGGACGTCTATCAACTTCGGGATATTGATTCTTCAAACAATGAAGATACTAATTCTCTAGTAAACGGGCAAATCGAGCGGGAAAGGATAGTTCATTGTGCGTAGTCGCACAAAGGGTGCCATAAAACTCGCAATGGCTGGTACTTATGAATGGTAGTGTCTATTTCCTCCATTCTCGGTTTGTTGATTCTATATAGTAAGAACGTTGTGGATCGGTAATAACTAAGTGATAGCTTTAATGGCGGCTTAGCTAGAGCGTTTGCGAGTTTGAGGGCGGTGCTACATGTAAATAACTCACTCAGTGGTCGCATTGCTGTGCTTCTTCTTGACCTCGCAACTCACTATCGTGAGTCTTGATGCATTGGTAGGTTTGATGTACTCCACTATCTCCAATTAGCTGTTAAAACCCAACCCAGTATAAGCTAGAGGATTGTCATGTTTGTAAGAGCTTGTGGATACTGGATACTTAAGAGAATGAACATGAAAGTATTATTGCAATGGTTGTTGAAACAAGTCAAAAGGTGATCCTTTCATTATTTATTTAGCCCAAGTTACAAATTACCATGCTCCATTAATGACCAACATGAATTCAATGTGATTGTTTGAAAGTGATTTGTCATAACATAACATTTAAGCACTGAAAGTAGCTAACAGAGATTGTATAGACTCAACTGTATTCAGTAGACTATAGCGAAGTTTCTGAATCATGAATGTTATCAGACTGCACAGCTTGCTGGCTGCTGACTATATTTAATGGGTTGTTTAGTTCAGCAGAAATATAAGTAGACATGTGACAGGTAGTGCTGTATGACATAAAAGTTTATATCATGATATGATGCATGCAATCCATTGTTATTTGTCGCATCATAAGGTATGACATCACTCAGCTGTATGCTTTTTCATTGGTGGGAAGCCTTCTGTATTAGTGACTGTATCACTGTCATCATGAATTAATGATGCATGTAATATTCCAACGTCATAGCTTGTACAAACACTGCATCAAGTGATATACATTAAAGAGTAGTATATACCTTGTAAAAAATGTGCACATTTGATACATTAGATGCTTTGTTGCGAGCCATAGCAATGTTAAAAGCATTGCGGGTAACTTTGAGAATAATGTTTTGTAGCCAGTGGCTATTGCATGGGTACCCATGACAGATGATCAACTGTAAACCACTAGTAGGACTGGGCGAGAAGATAATGGCACATGCATGAAGGTTATGAGTGCCGTGTAGAGTGAAACACTGACAGGAGGAAACTTAGGAAAATTCACTACACATCCCCTCACTGTATTTTTTATATAGCTAGAACACTTATGTTTTGGTTACGTGTATGTGTCAGCAATTACTAACTGTTGTTAAAAATTTCAGCCATGTAGTTACTGTTATCATATTTTACAGGGAATGAAGTCTTACCAAGCACAACAGAGTTTTCCTGCTCAAGTAGCTCGCCTGCAAGAATTAGAGCCATATATTTCAGGAGGTTGTACGGCAGTGGTGGCAGTTTTAACATACAACAGGTTGTATGTGGCAAATGTTGGAGACTCCAGAGCCATTTTGGCCTATGAAGAGAGTAATGGATCATTGCAGGTCAAACAGCTTAGTGAAGATCACGGTGTTGAAAATGAACAAGAAATAGAGCGGCTCACAGCAATAGGTTTAGACAGAGAGCAACTGAAAAAATCAGGAAGACTGGGTACACAGGAGAACACCAGGAGTATTGGGGATTACTCTATCAAGGGAGGCTACAAAGATGTGGATGTACTAAGGTAAGACACATGTATATAACTGTGACTCGTTGTGTAACTCATGATTATATAGCCATGCCACTGAGGAGCCGGGAACTGCCATACCATATGTGGTCTCAGTGCCTATTGATCGTTACTCATTCAAATACCTCATCCTGATGTCTGATGGAGTATACAAAACAATAGAGGCTATAGCTGGCGATGTGAAACAAGAAGATAGAAATGGAAATCGCATCATAGTCACTATGATTGAGCAATACATAGCCAAGAATGGATGGGATAATAGTGTCGCCATGCACATTCTGAAAAAAATTCGTCAGATTCAGTACGATCTTTATCAACGATCAGCTCGCGAGAATGATCGTTCCCCTGCTGCAGTAGCCAACAGGAAAAGAGATGATATGACTTTAGTTATCTATAAGTTTGACTTAGTGAGCACACAGTATTAGAATGCACAATCGTAAAGTTACCCATGGGCTAATATCATGGATCATTATGATTATATTTTTATTTCATAATTTTATCTTGCGTGTACAAATATTATAGTTAGTTAGTTATAACCTGACACTGTGTGCCAGCCATGTACGTGCATGTGATTATGACAAAATCATTCCTATATTATGCTTTTGAAATAAGTTGTAAAAAGCGACTGCCATGCGTGAGGTATGCGTGGAACTAGATAGATACATACTATCTATAGGCCCTAGTATATCTGAACTTAGTCTTGTAAACCAGACCCCGAGAGAGAAAAGTGAGGATCAACTGACATATGCACAAACTTACTTCTGTGATCATATAAGTCAGTAGAGGGGACGCTTATAAATAAGTTAATGGGTGCTAATCAATAACCTCTGTTTAAAGATTTGTCGATTGTGGGATTCTGTTTGCCATGTAAGACTACGGGTGCGAATCTTTGAGTTCGGTTGTTATTTGAGTTTCGTCGTTCTTCCACTCAGTTCGGAATTTGTTCTCAAACTGGTCGTAGTAGCTACAGGGTGCCGCCGTCTTGCTATGTTCACAGAAGGCAACTCATGGACTCTTTATATGGACACTGAAAACTCTTGCACAAGCCCTTCTTACAACTTTGCTTACCTTGGCTATTATTACAGAAAGTGCATGGCGGCGAGTTTTCGTGTTTTCGTGTCAGTCTAACGGAACTGAGCCATTGTAGTCACTTTGCTTTGTTAGAGGCTTGATTGATGGCCTATCATCTATAGATTTATACAATACATTTAAAGGTGAGGACAAGGCTACTTTATAAAGAGAACAAAAGACTACTTTAAAAATTAGCGCCAATAAAATTATTTACCTAACCAAACTGACCCGCAGATTTTCGAGCGCCCCCTCCTACTGACTTATATGATCACAGAAGTAAGTTTGTGCATATATGTCAGTTGATCCAAACGGAGTGGTTAGCTGGTTTACGAGACCAGACGAAGCTGCAACTACATAACAGGCGTGGCTAAAGAAGCGCCTAACACAAAAAATTTATGGGTCGCTGGATAGGCCGCATAGTGGGAGATTTCGCACCTGATCCATTAAAGGTAAAGACATTGTATTGTCATTTCTGTGTCTGTATAATAGACTACTATATGTATGGAAACCAATAGAAACGCTTATAGCTCGAAGCATATCAGATTCACTGAATAATAATAATAATAATAATACGAAACCGCCATGAGTGACCTTGTTTACTGCCATAAAGACGTAAACAGTGATTTAAGGGCGGCCATTTATAATATAGGGCGCACGAAGTTAAGTAAACATCGATTTCCTGATCTAACTATGCATTCTTCACCAGGAATGGTTTACTAGCAACTACGTACTATCAGACTTGCTTTAGCAGACTACATAAATCACTTGTCGTAGGAGTATATTTTTGTTGCTTTCATCCATTATAACTTGCGAGTATATGGTATGCATAGTACATACAGTCGTGTAATGTGGTACAGAAAACATAGAAACTATGATACCCATGATGGCAAAAATTTGTTGTACGTATTCAGTACTGATGATACAAGGCAGTATTGTATTGAATCAGTGCTTTTCATTGAGTATTATATACTGATACCAAATTATAGCATAATAAGGCATGAATGGTTACTTTGCAATAAAACTGTGTAGCTTGTCCAATAGAAAGTACATTAATAGGTAATGCACCTTCATTATAGTCTCAAATCTAGATGTAACTGGCAGGCACTATGGTAACTCACACTTCAAAAGGTGTGAATCCAGCACAAAGGTGCTTAAGCTTACTGCTGATACAATAATCAACACCTAGCTATTGAGTTGACACCCACCAGCAGTGGGTGGTTCTGATCACAGTTTATCCTATGAACTGGACCAGATCTTATTTTAGTGTTGGCCCTTATACTCACTGCAAGTGATAACGTTGGCCACAGGAGACTAAAGTTCAGCCAGTCAGAGGTCAAAATGTACTAATAAGCATTTAATCATGTAATCCGCAAGGTTTAACTCATCAAGTGAATTCAGCTTTTATTTATAGACTATACGTGTTATTTATAGACTAGCTATATGTGTATTTATAGTACTTTCAGAACAAGGGGTCTTGTTCAATATGAGCAGTTGCTGATTACCACAATTATACTCCTTGACAGTTTGTATAAACAGCAAAGTAGCTAATGCTATAATCTACTGGACTAAGGCAACATTATATTATATCTTTACAGTACTACAACTGCATTACACGATGCCATTAGAAATATTAGCTTGGCTATGGGTTGCTAATTTGTTGAGTTTTGGCTCCTATACATGCACAGATATTTATCTATTTGTATAAAGAGAACCTGCAAGTATGTCAAGGAAATTGTGATACTAAGTTTTGTATTTATAGGATATTACTACTGTCATCTATAATGGCATCAGAAAACTCTAAACCACATCCTCTAGCCAGTCCACCGGATACAAGAAATGTCAGTGATGGTAGTGTAGTGAATGAACGATATTCTTTAGGCACTCAACCTTTGAGTGATCATGATAATGAAGATGAGTTTATAGTACATTCCAATGAATACAGCTTGTGTATGTGTGTGTTTGATGGTCATGATGGGTCACATGCTGTGAAGTATATGAGGAAGTACATGAATAAACAAGTTTTTAGTAAACCAATGTGGAATGATATAACAAAATCAAGTAAACCAGAGAAAATTGAAGCTGCTCTGGCAAATTACATTCAAAAAGCTGACGATAATTTCTTTAAAAGCATTGAACCTTTTATTACAGAAAGACAAAAACTTCAATCAAAGATACCAAAGGTAACTTGATCCTTAATAAGCAATAATGAAAATCTTTTCACTATGTTAACCTATAGTAATGTGCATGGAAATAGAAATTGTGTACCACTTATGCATTTGCAATTCTTGGGTTGTTATGCAGTAGCTACTTAATTGTAGTAACAGAATTTTGAACCCTTTCCTGGCTCAAATGCAGTGCTTATGTCATTGGCTATTTGCAATATAGCTAGTGATCAAATTCTGTATTCTGTTTATAGGAGATGAAATCTTATCAAGCACAACAGATGTTTCCTGTAGAGGTAGCTCGCCTGCAAGAATTAGAGTCACACATTTCAGGAGGTTGTACAGCAGTGGTGGCACTTTTAACAAGTGACAGGTTGTACGTTGCTAATGTTGGAGACTCCAGAGCCATTCTGGCTTATAAGGAGAGGGATGGACCACTGCAGGTCAAACAGCTTAGTGTGGATCATAGCGTTGAGAATGAACAAGAATTAGCACGGCTTATGGCACTAGGTTTAGACCGAGAGCAACTGAAGAAATCAGGAAGACTGGGTACACAGGAGAACACCAGGAGTATTGGAGACTATATACTTAAGGGAGGCTACAAGGATATGGACGTGCTCTGGTAAGATCCTCCATACTGTTCACTGTACATTCATTGACTGTATAATACATACACTTACCTAGCTAAGTACTACAAGAGTTTATCAGAGTACTGAAGTTGGGCATAACTTGTGAAAATGAGTCTTCTGCGCATACATTTGCATAGTATTTGTTGTAACATGAAGTGTTAGCTGTGGCACGGCCAGTGATTTTTGTTAATGATGCCACTGAGTTATTGCTACTAGAAGGTTCAAAAAACGAAATAATTTTTATGAATTTCCAGCCAAGAATGGCAAATACACCAAATTGGATAAAAGGAGTGAATGTATTGCTCAGCCCTAGTATATAGTATTGGTAACAAATTTTCTAGCTATGAAAAGTGCTGATAGGGTGGCCAGAACAAATAATGAAACTGAAAACAAACTTTCAAATACATTTGCTCTTTTCATTCGGCAACTGGCACAATTGATGTGAAAGCAGCTGTTTAGTGCTTTCCAATACTATAATCAGAAATCCCTTCATCACCTATTACCAACCACCCTACTGGCAAACCAGAGATACCGTAGTTATGTGAGATATTTTAGCAAGTAGATCACTAAAACTTGTAATAAACTACTAAAGCACAATGGTTAATGACTGTACTATTAGAGATTATCAATGTGTCATTGCTAAATTTGTCTTACAAATTTTAGTGTGTCATTGAGCATGCAATGTATGTACTATGTAAGTACCTAACAGAAGCCATAGCACTTTACATGCTCATTTTTCAATAGCTATACCTAACTCTTTTGATATAGTCATGCCACTGATGAGCCAGGAAGTGCTGTACCACATGTGACCTCAGTGGAGATTGATCATTACACATTCAAGTACATCATTGTGATGTCAGATGGAGTGTACAAAACACTAGAGGCAATTGATGGTGGTGATACAAAGAAATCTGGAAATGAGATTATAGTTGATATGATTGAGCAACATGTCACTAAAAAGAGATGGAACCGTGTACCAATCAGCATCTTAGAAGAAATTCGTGAAACTCAGTATACCTTGTTTCAGATATCAGCTAGTGAAGATATCCGTTCTCCCATGGCAATAGCCAATAGGAAAAGAGATGACATGACCTTAGTGATTTATAATTTTAATGGTACAGTTTAGCTACAGTTGTTCGCTTTGTTGTCAGTAAATTTAATTCAATACCATCATTAAGTACGGTAGTACTTAATAGGAGGGATTGGTAAGAAATTGTATGGTTTCCAGATTTTTTGCACTTCATAAAACAACCTTCCAATAGGCTTTACCCGAAAAAACCGACTGGAATGCATTGGTAAGGCTGTAATGATGCTGTACCTTGGTTAAACGAAGCGACAAGCCGAATATTTCGACCTACAGCCAACTTTGAAAATTTCAAAATTCACCTGTATTTCGTCTGCCTGCCAGCCAGCCTGCCGTAAGACTCGGTTGTGCTAGGTGTAGGGCTCCAAAAATTTCACACAATAAAGGTAATGGCGGCGGATTTACGAAAATGTTGTTCAGAAGACGATTTACCCACTGCGCCATGGCGATTCCTTTTATCCTTCATTCTCTTCCTTGTTCCTTTAGCAAGGTGTGAATCTCACCTAAGGTAGGGTCCGCAACGTCAAAAATCTACTTTTGAAATTTGATACTTTAACCACTGTGGTATGTTACTTGGGCTAAACCATTGCTCGATCCACTGTGAAACCGGAAATCCTATTCTGTTCTTCCCGGAGAGACCGGATTTTGTAATTCACGTGATCGATTATTTATTTTGTGGAATTCGTGCGCTCCAGGGAAGGTCTCCCGAAACTTGGTAACAACATGGATAACTTCTGGTACTGTTATAGTTTAAATGTCTATATTAAAGTAAGCCAAGCTTGAACTACAGTCTTCTCACAGGGCTGCTTTTTATGATTGAACAGAAAAAATGGCGACAATTTGCGAGTTTGACTTGATGTATACCAGCCAAGATAAAAAGAGCCAACCCTTCCTCACGGTATATTGATGAAGGTGGATGAGTAGTCGGTTTATGACTGAAGTTTCAAGAAGATCTAAGCTTTCTCACCACCTGGCTGACAATCGTCAAAAAAGTATGCATAGGCGACATCCATTATATGCACACATTCGTCATCACCTACTGCCACAGCTAACTCTGATGGATCATTTCTTCCTTTTCATGTACAAAAATAGCTAAATAGTTATGTTGGCATTAATTCTAACCAATACTATAGCTAATGTTATAACTGTGAAGCTGCACTGAAACCCATGATTGTGCATGTGCCGTCCTTCTGTGTAATGCTAAAGCTATAGCTAGCAGCTAGTGTATGCTACTGCAGATCCTTATCAACTTGGATGACCTCTCAAAAAGGATTAGTTGATACTGCAATACTATATCTCATCACAGAAAACTGTGACATGCTTGTATACGTATATTTATGCCAAATTTTTTGCAGTAGGTATAGATACGTACCTATTACCTAATGCATGTATAGCTCTACTGTGACATACCTAGTAGTATACCTCTGCTGCTTTCTAATTAATGCTTACCAAACCAACAATGCAATCATAATAATTACACGAGTAGCTATGTATATAGTTTAAGAAATCTCTTATGTAGCTATATGTTTTTTAATGAAGGTCCAAATATTCACTAGCTATTATTAAAAGCAGCAAGTTAAAGCTTTAGCATTGAGTATACCTAGTATCATTAGCCTATATAGCTAGCATAGTAGTTAGCTAAGTGATCGGACAATTTATATATTTATGTATGTATTCTGATTCTGATTATTACTGCTTAGTGAATAAGACAGCTTACAAGCTGATGCAATTCAGATGATTATTACAATTGTCTATACAATACACGTAGTATACATATATCATAATGTATGTATATACGTAGGATAATATTATTAGCTACGTACATATAACTATAATTTATTATGTTGTCACTCAACAGTTTTCTGAAACTAGCTATATAGCTATCTGTTATTAAATATCTTGAGAACTAGCGGCTGCTAGGGCTGCATCTAGTATGCTCTGAAAATTGCCTATTATGCTTTTAGAATTGCTCCAATTTTGTGCAACTGAATTTTATGCTACTCCACAATCAATTATGCTACTAATAATAAACAGTTTAATATATATTCTATATAAGCTCACTTGTTTATGAACCTCCAGTTATCTCTACATATACAGCATAAATTCTGATCTGCCACATGCCAGTGGTATAAGAGAAAAATTATTATAATCTTTTTAGAGGTGCCTAACACATAGCGACTATGAAAGAGTTGTAGAAGTTATGCCTTGTGAATTTCTGCTGTTATGAAGTGTTGAATGGCAGCGGGGGTGAGTGTATTTTATAGTTTTTAGACTATAAATGGCACGAGTAGGTTTTAATTATGTAGTTTGTGCCATGCGTTCTAAGCTTTGCCTATAATGCTGGCATTATGCTTGCTGCTTTAGCACACCTATTATGCTAAAAATTATGCTGGCATAATGGACGCAGGCCTAGCAATTGCTATCATTCTCAGAAGTGTAACTCTACCCTCTTTGGTGAAGTGAAGTTATTGTATCCAGCATATGCATATGACTATGGACATGTGAAAATCAACTATACATATTGTAAAGTGGTATAAAATAATTATAGCTATAACTTGTAGATACTAAAATACTGACAAGAAATTCACAATTAGCTAGCTAGCTATAGCTACGTATATAGCTGGGTGTAAATTACATGGTTGATTTTCAAAGGATGGGTAGATAGCTACGTATATACGTATACGTACATACGCCAGCTATATCTACGATTTTCAAAAGGGAGTTTCTAAATAATAGCTATAGCTATGTAATAATGACATTTATATTCTGTAGCTTTTCCAATTAACTTTTGTAATGCATGCATTTAAAGTAACAGTGAGTAGCTATATAGCTCTTGAAATTTATATAAGCTATCTAGTTAGCTATATACTCTTCTAACTTTGTTTTATCTTTCTAAATAACATGGTCGGAGGAATTCGAAGCTACTGAAAGTAAGGGGACCACTTAGCTAGGCTGAAGTAGCAAAAATTGAATTCCTATAGCTATATAGAGTCTTAAAATTTAAGAGGGGCCATGCATGCCTCACAAAAGTTTTCTATAGTCTTCGCATGCACCAGCTGTAATATGTATAGGCTAAGTAGCTATACTGTCTATATAGTCTAGTATAGGCTCTTATAACGAATAGTTATTTTTGTGGCGAGCTTGTTTCTATAGGATGGGCGGAAAGTTGAAACAGAGAACTATGAACTACATAACTATAGCTTTAGACCCTAGCTCAGGCCAAAAGTTAGGGGTCTAAATCACTTAGACCCCTAGTTGTGCTACTTAGACCCTTAGTTACGCCATTTAGACCCTTCCTCTAGGGCGATGAAAAACATCATACTGAGATCTCCGTAATTTGTACTGTCACGGTATAGCGTGAATACTTGAGCAGGGAAATTTTGATGAAATTGAACAGTTGTGATTTCAGTGTCAAAATTTTATTTTCAGCAATAGCTACACTAAACCCATATACAATATGTATGGTGTAATTGTGAATTCTTAACCAGGTGCACTGTGTGTGTATGTGTGGGCATGGCCTTAGCAATGATTGTGAATTACCATAATAGCGTATTTGATTGAAGGGGGGGGGGGGGGGGGTGACAGTAGTAGCCTTTGGGTCTGTTTGGCCCGGACCATCACAGGGGTGGTTCTCCCAGCAACCTGACCAATAATTACCTAAATCACAAGAGAAAACACTGAAAAGATTTTTGAGTCATTTTGAGTTGATTATGATCATTGGTACACTCTAAAAAATAGTGTGCTAAAATAGCAAGCCAATATGTGCTATTGTAGCACAGAGTTTTGGTATGTCAAAATAGCACTGCATGTGTTATAATAGCACACCTATGTGTGCTGTTTTACCGCATAGCATGCACAGCAGCTGTGCTATTTTAATACACTAGTGTGTAGCCGGCTTTGCCGGACACATAAAAAATTATAACACACTTTAAATATCCTCAAAATTGACACACTACACACCCAGGTGCATTTTCACACACAAAAATGTGTCAAACTTACACATTTGTGCTAAAATAACACACAAAAATGATGTGTCATTTTTGAGGACACTTAAAATAGCACACTTGTTTTTATTGTGTAGTAGCTATAATAGTGTTTGCTTTGTTTTGTATGTCTTAGTTAATAGTTTTGTTTTCTTGTGTTCTTGTTTTTTTTGTGTTGTATTTATTAAGTTGTTCATTGTAGCTTTGTTACATATGTATTAATTGTTGTTGTAAATTAGCTAGCTATCTGTAGTATAGTATATTTGTGTATTAATAATAATAATAATAATAATAATAATGTATAGGGCACTGCTGAAGAGCAGTCGAGTTTTTTGTAAACAGATGCAGTCACTGACTGTCACCCTTCAAATCAATAATCAATAATAAAATTCAAGTCACCCTGCGCGAGAATAAACGGACAAACGTGTTAGACCGCTATTTTTCTTTTGTATGGGGGCGGGAAAATTTTTATACCCCCACACATAAGAAAAAATACAAGACTCAAGAAAAAATAGCGCCGGGTCTGGCTTGCGAGACTATATTATACGCCTGCAGATCCCTAGCTATTCAGTTACCCCCAAAATATAGAAAACGAGTGGCGTGCATGCCTACATTGATGATTAAAATCATTGTCCGATGATAAAGTCAAGATTAAAAAATAGTTGCGGAAAAAGGCGTGTCTTGGGAGTGTGTTCACGCGAGACTAACAATTTAAAAAATGGCTGCTCCTCGTGCTGATTTAGTGGAGGATCTCCACTAGTCTCGCGTGGCCAGACCGCTATTTCCGCGCAGGGCGTTTATCGCTTGCAGTATAAGCGCCCGCGCAGAAAAGGGTCTGGGAGGCTTCACAGTGCTGACTGGGTTTTCACACCTTCAAACGTGTCGATATATTAACTTTGTAATAGCCCTGTATGTTAAGTTTATGTGACGTGTAATCAATCAACGTGTCACGTGTAATCAATCAACGCCCAACAAAATCTGTTGGGCTCAAACCGAGTTGATACTGTGAAGCCTCCCAGACCCTTTTCTGCGCGGGCGCTTATACTGCAAGCGATAAACGCCCTGCGCGGAAATAGCGGTCTGGCCACGCGAGACTAGATCTCCACCGTCTACAGCTACCTGTGGTAACTAGGACAAACAAGGAAGAGTCAATTGGAGTTGGTTCCTATGCCAGTGTGTATGAAGTGATGGTACATGGAACACTTTGTGCAGCTAAGGAGATGCATCCATTACTCGTGAACAATACATACAAGCGTGCTTTTCTTTCCGAATGTGAAAAGAGTAGTCGAATGCTTCATCCTAACGTTGTACAATTTTTAGGAATATACTATCCTAGTCCAGAAGCCAGGCTACCATGGCTGGTGATGGAGCTAATGCATATCAGCTTAAGAGGCTTGATAGAGAAATATGAAAAGGATGATTTTCCATTTCATTTCAAGCTGTCTATTCTTATGGATACCTGCCATGGTCTGCAGTTCCTCCACAGTCAGAATATCATACACAGAGATCTCTCCTCAAACAATATTCTTCTAACAAAGCATTTGGTGGCAAAAATATCTGATCTCGGCATGGCTAAAGTTATTCCACCTGGTCTACAGAAGCACACACAAACTCCAGGTACTCCCGTCTTTATGCCACCAGAGGCACTTTCTGTTAATCCAAAATATGGCAAACCGATTGACGTGTTTTCAGTGGGGTGTGTTTGTGTACACATGATCAGCATGGAATGGCCAACACCGTTAGACAAAATTGGTGATAATGATGTTATCTTGACAGAAGTACAAAGAAGGGAGCGATATTTCACTAAAATGGCCAACTATCCATCACTAGAGGAGCTAGTAAAGCAATGCTTACAGGATAAACCAGAGCAGAGACCAGTTATCGAAGAGGTAACTAGAGGCTTGAAGAATATCAATTACGATCACAAGCCACATAAAGGTGATAATATCATTGATTTATTCAAATCTGCTCTCAAGTGTTCCTCCCAAGATGAACAAATAACTGTAAAAGATCAACAACTGATATCAAAGGATAAACAGTTGGTAGAAAAAGATGAGCAGTTGAGTAAAAAAGATCAACAACTAGTCCAGAAAGATCAAGAACTGGTGCAGAAAGATCAACAGCTGGAAAAAAAAGGATCAACAATTGGTGCAGAAACTGGTGCAGAAAGATCAACAGTTGATGCAGAAAGATCAACAACTGGTCCAGAAAGATCAACAACTGGTACAGAAAGGTCAACAACTGGTACAAAAAGGTCAACAATTGGCACAACTAGTCCAACAACTGATACAGAAAGACCAACAGCTTAATCAAATGTTACTAAAACAAAAAGATCAAGAAATAATAAAATTGGATGATTTAAATGAAGCATCAAAAGTATGTTTATGATATAACTAGTTGGAATTAACATTGCAGTATGCAAGTCGAGTGCTTGGAGTCACGTAGCTATTTAATTAAAATGTACAAGGCTAGCGGGTAAAATGTTTATTAATCAAGTTGAGGTCAAATTTTTGAACTACCCAGAAACCTTTTTACCATTTGTTGGGAAATTCGGTATGCGTGTGTGTCCGCCCCCAGGCTATTATGTGAAATGAATCCCGAATAACCAATCAAGTTAAACAAGTTTTCAATTTCTTGATATGATGCTGTTTTTAATTGATAGGTGTGGCCAAGCATGTCATCCATTCCACTCAAAAAAGAGCCTTTCATTTCACAATAAAAAGCTTTTAACCGGTTGTAACAAGACAGATCGCCTTAGTATTTTAAGGTGGTGTGCCAACTGCCAAGCAGTAGCAAGGCATTTAAAAGAAGAGTTGCTTATAGTGTTACAGTAATGATTCCCACCTAAAACAAATTGGAGATAAAGTACAGCTGAACAATATTACCATTTCAGTTGGTACTTGTCTAAGTGTTAACATCTGTGTTTACACAAAACATGGCCTGGCCAGGCCCCTAACCACAAGAAGAATTTAATTAACAAAACACATACAATAAACAATAAGCACCTGGTGGTACCAGCTATTATAAAGAAAAGTTAATAGTAAAGCTTCAAAGTGTAGAGGAAAATTTGTTTCTTATTGGTAGTCATCTAGTTTGTATTGTATAAATTGTATAGGCGACATATTTTCAACGTTACAAATACAAACTTGACTGTGGCTAAGCTTGATTTAGAAAGTTTTATTCACACATTGTGGTTAATAACTTATGGTTAGCACTTGAATGGATTATAACATGGTTACTTGGTTAGCACTTACTGGTTTGCTGGCTATGGTTAGCACTCCACATCTATTTGATGTTATGTTGGTTTGCACTTTAATGGCTTTCAGCCATATAAGGGATGACGTATCAAACAAGCAAGTAAGCAAGCAGGCATTTTCACTGTTGGCTCCATATGGTGGGGCTCGCCTTATTATCACTTCCATCATAATTTCAATTGCCATGGAAGCATAATTTAGGCTTGATTTTGGAGCAGTACTCAAAATCAGTTTTTTAAAAGCAGAATTGGTAGCTATGGCTAGCTGTGTGCTGCCATTGTGCTTAAATAATTATCTGAGCCATATATTTAAAGTTTTAGATAGTGTGGGCCAATTTTAAAGATTATTTAGTATCGGCAAGAGTAAAAATATTTGATAACTGGTGCTGATACTTAATGTCCTAAAGATTTGTTTCAAGATACATGGTGAGTGAAGATAGTGAGTGAAAGTGATAAATGCCAGCATACTTAGCAAAATGAAGCAAACACCTTGCCATTTCCAGCTAATGTCTGATGAAAAGGCTGAAATGTCAAAGTAATAAAGGTTGCTGACGTACTAGCTAGCTAGCTGATTAGTAACTGCAATGTTATAAACCTTATACTGTAGTAGAGCTAAAATTACCAGTAGCAAATCAGTGCATCGGTATCAAGACTCACGATAGTGAGTGGTGAGGCCAAAAGAAGCGCAGCAACGCGACCACTGAGTGAATTGTTTACACGTAGCACCGCCCTCAAACTCGCAAACGCTCTAGCTAAGCTGCCATGAAAGCTATCGCTTAGTTATTACAGACTCACAACGTTCTTACTATATAGAACCAATAAACTGAGAATGGGGGAAATTGGCACCACCATTCCTAAGTACCAGCCATTGTGAGTTTTATGGCCCTTGTTGTATGACTACACACGACGAACCATCCCTCCCGCCCGATTCGCTCATTACTCAAGAATTCATTGTTTGAAGAATCAATATCCCAAAGTTAATTGAAATCATTTCAGCCAGTCTTCTAATACAGCCTATAAAACTTCCTTCTACAAAAAAATTTTGATGCGGCAGTCGTTTTTTTTTTCTTTCATTTTCATTGCACACTTTCGTGGGCTTGTGGGAGCTTGCGTGAACCCCGGAAGTTTTTTCAAACTCTCTTTTTGTACATTCACTTGTTTGTTTAATAACTCACTCATTTCTTCATGGATTTTAGCCAAATTTGTATCAGCACTTCTCCTATGTATGCTCTACCTGTCATACTATTTTCAGCATGAAGTAAACACTTGAATGTATTTGAGAAAGGCTATTACACCTCAGGTTGATAGTTGTCATAACTTGGACTCCCTTTGAATGGTTTGCATAAAATTTCAGACACACAATCTATATTGATGTTTCAATCTTTAATAGAGTTTTTAAAAATATGGGCCTGATTTTGCTTTAAAGTTTAATTTACAATATTGTGTGCTATATACATAATATTATATGTAAACCTAAGCAAGTACTGTACATGTGATGCCCAGTACTTCTCTGCTGCTAGTAATAGCATCTATTTGTACTTCCAAAAAGTAGTAATATGCTAAACAAAAACACCCTGGGTGTAGAAAAAGTGCAAGGCCAATCAGAAGCAGCATTGTAAATAGGTATGTGCGACCAAAAATTTTGATATCAGCTGAGGTCAAGAAGTTAGCTACTTATCAAATATCTTTTTAAATACCTGAATGACATACAATAGTTTACAGGGTATTTTCACAAATATGATTGGCTTGTCACGTGGCCATCTTTATAGTAATGATGGTACAAAAAAGGTGGCCAAGTGACAAAGCCAATCATAGTTGTGAAAATACCCTGTAAACTATTGTATGTTATTCAAGTAGTTAAAAAGATTTTTGATAAATAACTTCTTGGCCTCAACTGATATCAAAGTTTTTGGTTGCACATACCTATTTGCAATGCTGCTTCTGATTGGCTTCGCACTTTTTTATACCCAGGGTGAGAGTTAGGTATCCTTGTCATTACACGAGACGGAGGCTCAGCCAAGGTTAAGTGTAATAACAAGGATACCATACATATAAGCGAATGGGTATAACTTGTTTATCTCCCACATAGACCTACGTATTGTAAGCATTATATAATATATGTGCTATATAGCTAGAAATTTTTGTGGGACAAAATTTTCAAGGTTTTTGCAGATTTTGTTCTATCCTCGAAAACTACTATCCTTGAATTTTGAGAGAATAATATGGTAAGTAGCTTATCCTCGAAAATTTATTCATGAAAACTTTACTAAGCCTGATCAGCGAAAAATTTATCCCTTGAAATTTTCTAGCAAGGTACAGAAAATGATAGAGGTTTACTTATATATTAGGCGTACATTAACATTTGTATTATATATGTAGAATATGCGAGCACCAGATGGAAGTGAGCTGCATAAACAACAACAAGTTAATGGCAAAAAAGATAATAATACTGAAATAGCAGCTGATCTATTAAAACCCTCTAAAACAAGTGTTTCAGCCAGCAGTATACCGGATAAATATGCCGATGCTGATGGAAAGAGAAAGACTAGAAATATCGCTGACCCTTCAGAACACTCTAAACCACATCCTTTAGCCAGTGCACCGCAAAGAAGAGATGTCAGTGAAAGTAGTGTTGAAAATGAACGATATTCTTTAGGCACTCAGCCTTGCAGTGATCATGATAATGAAGATAAGTTTATAGTACATTCCAATAAATACAGCTTGTGTATGTGTGTGTTTGATGGTCATGATGGGTCCAGAACTGTGAAATTTATGAAGTGTTACATGGATGAACAAGTTTTTGGTATATCAATGTGGACTGATATAACAAAATCAAGTAAACCTGAGAAAATTGAAGCTGCTCTTGCAAATTACATTCAAAAAGCTGACGATAATTTCTTTAAAACCATTGAACCTTTTATTAGAGAAAGCCAAAAACTTCAATCAAAGATACCAAAGGTAACTTGATCCTTAATAAGCAATAATGAAAATCTTTTCACTATGTTAACCTATAGTAATGTGCATGGAAATAGAAATTGTGTACCACTTACGCATTTGCAACTTCTGGGTTGTTATGCAGTAGCTACTTAATTGTAATAACAGAATTTTGAACCCTTTCCTGGCTCAAATGCAGTGCTTATATTCATTGCAGTGCTTGAAATAAGGAGAAAAGTATGCTAAGACATAGTGTCAGACCAAAATTGATTTTGGTCAGACACATGTGTATTTTGTCCTGAAAACAGTTTCATTCTACAGATAAGATCATTTATGCATCATAAGAATTGGTAGGACAAAATGTCCAATTTCTAATATGGTCGGACAATACCCAAATTTGGTCAGAAACTGTCCAATGTCTGACTGTTATTTCAAGCACTGTCATTGGCTATTTGCAATAGCTAGTGATCAAATTCTGCATTCTGTTTACAGGAGATGAAATCTTGTCAAGCACAACAGATGTTTCCTGTAGAGGTAGCTCGCCTGCAAAAATTAGAGTCACACATTTCAGGAGGTTGTACAGCAGTGGTGGCACTTTTAACAAGTGACAGGTTGTACGTTGCTAACGTTGGAGACTCCAGAGCCATTCTGGCTTATAAGGAGAGGGATGGACCACTGCAGGTCAAACAACTTAGTGTGGATCATAGCGTTGAGAATGAACAAGAATTAGCACGGCTCATGGCACTAGGTTTAGACCGAGAGCAACTGAAGAAATCAGGAAGACTGGGTACACAGGAGAACACCAGGAGTATTGGAGACTATATACTTAAGGGAGGCTAAAGGATATGGATGTGCTCAGGTAAAACTACATGAATCACTACACATTAAAGATTTGCATATACGTAGTAAAAGCATACCACTGCTGAGGCAGCAAAGTTTACATAGCATAAGTGGTCGATTATCAAACGCGTTTGGACTAACTGTTGTAACTTGAGAAGTATCCGTCGTACTGACTTCCGGTTTTCACCAATCAATAGCCCACTCTTTGGTCTCTTTGGAAACCAATATTCATCTTTGTGACATAATTAGATTTTCCGTGACATGCAAAAGTGCACAGGGTATCAGCAATGAATTATCGGATACGCGTATGAATTATCAGATGCTGTACTTTTTCTAGGATGAATTATCGGACAGCCATGAAACTTTGTGGCATAGTTCCTTATAGGCTAGATGGATCCTTTAGATATTTTTGCAGAATGTAAGGGATATTATGCCAAGTAAGCCCTGTAAGTTTGGTGCTGTTATCTTTCTCTGTCATTGTGTTATAACGATACGGGTATTTATACTTGGCTGTATTTTAGAAAATCAGCCCAACTGGTGAAAGTAGCAGCCGTAGGATGTCTTTAAAATGCTTTGTTATTGGTTTGATCTGCATAAGAAGTGTTAATTCCCATTCTTTCATTGTTAGTTTAATCCGTATACTATGTTTCTCGTAATACTATCGCTTACGTTACGCATGTTTCAATACAAGAGGCCTTGTCCGATAATTCATACCGTCCGATAATTGACCACTTACGCTACTTATAATTACTCTTTTGATATAGTCATGCCACTGATGAGCCAGGAACTGCTGTACCACATGTGACCTCAGTGGAGATTGATTACACATTCAAGTACATCATTGTGATGTCAGATGGAGTGTACAAAACACTAGAGGCAATCGATTGCGGTGACACAAAGAAATCTGGAAATGAGATTATAGTTGATATGATTGAGCAACATGTCACTAAAAAAAGATGGAACAAAGTAGCAATCACCATCTTGGAAGAAATTCATGAAACTCAGTATACCTTGTTTCAGATATCAGCTAGTGAAGATATCCGTTCTCCCATGGCAATAGCCAATAAGAAAAGAGATGATATGACATTAGTGATTTACAAATTTGACAGTGTAGTTTAGATATAGCTACAGTTGTTTGCTTTAAGTTGTCAGTAAATTAATGCACTACCATTTACAACATACAGCTATACATACTTCAACAAAAATATAATATAATTAAATACATAGTATATTATTGGACAAGCAGTTATATTTACAATCTTCTTAGTGCTTTCTTTTTATCTTTTTTCTTTTTATCTACTGCTGGTGGAGCCAAAACAGCTACCTTTTCATGTGGTCTTTTCTTTGATTGACATTCAGTTTGAGTATCAGCTACTGCATCATCTGTTGGTGTCGTTGATGATAAACTGGGACGCTGGGCGTGTATTGAAGTGATCAGTCGGGCATGCCTGGAGTAGTCGTCATAATGTTCCAATAATAACTTTCCCGCCTCTTCATTTAGGGCTGACTCCGGGTTAGGATAAATAAGTAAACATTTTACTGTCTGTGCAAACGGTAAAATATAGTGTAATCACCAACTATATATGTGACCAGATTTGCCAAAAGGGGTCTTATACACGCACAGTTTCAAGTCTCACTTTTCACCGCCATTCGACAGACACAACACTAAACTAACAGTTGATATGGCTGTCATGGCCAAAAGTACAGCAGTCTGCTTTCACTGAGGCTTCTTTCTCCAGCCTGTATGACGTACGAGAGTGCTCGGATGTTCTATAAATGGCCCCATCTTGCCTGGACAAGCAGACAGACGGCAGGGAATCACCACACGACTAGCTGGCGAGATTGGCCGTGATTTTAGCTACATTTTGTGATATCTGAGGCTGAAAACAGCCTGAATTGACACCATATGGCCATAAGGATCCTTCTGGTCGGAAGGCCCCGCCACTTCGTGGCTCCCACCTCACCCCACCGGATTTGTTTGTGGTATTGACTACCTTGTGAAATAAACTATCTAAAATGGCGGGAAACTCAGCTAACTATTCATTGAAGAGTTGATCCAATAAACTACCATGAGTGACTGTGCATTCGTGGAGAATTGCACACAAGCAGCTTCATGCATTCTCGAAATATATTTAATTGAATATTTCAAAAATGTATTTCTAGATATTTATAATTGCGCGTATAAGACCCCTTTTTGCAAATCCAGTCACATATTTTAATGCTGGGGATATATTTACAAGATTTGTAGCAATACGTCACCATGATAAATTATTACCATTATATCGTATAGCACAAAACATTGGTGGTAGAAAATGTTGGCGAATTTGGCAAATCAATCAATTTGCCAAAATTTTACCTTCCAAAGTTTTACTGTCCATAGTTCTTTCACGTGATTAGAGTTAAAACTGTGGGGATACCATAAATGTAGACGAAGTTCCTCGTACTGCGGTGCTTATAATCTCCAATTGATAAGCGCCTGCATGAAGAGGGTTTGGCAACACAAGACTAATCCAAGTGGTCCTCTCAGTGAGAAGATATCTTTAACTGAAGGTGGTTGAGAACAGATTCAATCGAAAACATGTACAGATATCATGCCATGTAAGACTTACATGTGCATAATAATAGTGAACGTAAATCTAAAAGGTTGTATGGATGTTCATTCGCCAATAATGTATCCTTATTTATGAAGGATGCCAAATTGCCAATGTAGTTTTCAGCGGAATTTGCCAACGTTTTGCACCACCATGTTTATTCGAAGGCAGCTTCTGTTTAAGGAACTATGGTATGTTTCATTCCCCTTGCCTTGAAGGCTGACATATAAATTTAACCTACTATTGTTTAGGTGACGTGCACAGAATTTCTTAAAAATTGTGTTGAGTTTAAAATTTTGTAGAGAATGAGGAGGTTTGCTTCTATTATGTGCCAGTTTTAAGTTACCAACTTTATATGTTAGGACTAATTGTTTGGTGAATGGAATTGGATAATCGTGAACATAATGAAAATTTATAAACTTAGTATGTGGAATATCCATATTAACAGGTTCCACTGTACAACATGACAATTTATGATTTCAACTATAGCCTATGTCTCAGCAGCTGTGAAAAATCTGATAGCATTGTACTGTATAGCCAGAAATTTTCAATGTAAGTAATTTTCAAATAAGTTAAATCAGTTGTTTTTGAAAATGCTATCTTAGAGAAGGTGATTTTCACATACAAAAATTTCTAAAGCCTGGACATACAACTATAACATGCTCACTCTCAACATCCTATAAATTAATGGCACAATTACATACCATTAGAATGTGCTTAATTCCATGTGATGATTTCCAATCCTTCTTCAGTGTATTGACACAAACCGCTCCATTCTTAGCAACGTTAGGATGAAAAATCTTTGTAAGAAAATATCCTGCATGCATGCGTATGGATCACTTCGTGAAACAACATCTGCTTGATAATGGCATATCTACCTTGTGGTGGAGATGCTGGAAATCTTTAGCGAGAACCAGTTTCATTTTAAATATTCCTCCTTCATACGGAGTACCAACTGAAAGGAGCGACAAGGCGATGGAAAATTCACGCTAGCCAAATACAATACTCACCTGGCCCCTCAATGCTTGCTTCGATATTCGTTACATCTTCTTCATTTAGAATAATTTTTATACCTTCCGGTGGTTCCTGCTGTAGTTGCATAAGCTCCTTGGTAAGTTTTTGGATCACGGCAGGTGATAGATTTTCGACATTTAATGAAGACTATTGGAAAAACACATCCTTTACTAAGCAAGACTTATATTTATTATAAGTCACTACAACAACGTAGAAACATACCACCACCATCATTTCATTCACTCAAAATTCAAAATTTTCATTCTAAATAATACCCACCTTGAGCTTGGATAAATAGAATGTGCGACTATTTTTAGTAATAAAAAGTACAACAAACCAAAATGTGAAAATTAAAAATTAAGGGTCATCTACAAAGCATCATATTTGTCAAATTTGATATAAGAGTGGACTATGTTCTGTGCTGGTTCTTCACCTGTCGGCACTGAGGACAGCATGCTTGGATCAACTACACCCATATCATCATCATCGGTTGAATGACCACTGCCCGGTACCTCTAACTTGTCCTCCATTTCTCCGCACTATCAAAAATATATTGATCAAGTTGACTGCCTTCTGAACCCTTGGCTAGTTCGGTCTCTAATGCTGGCGGCTGGTCATCTTCAAGCTTAGCTAGTTTAACTTGCTCACCACATCCTGGCAAGGGTGCTTCAAATGTATCCTTGTCACCATCATCATCTCCTTCCTTGTCTGATGCATATAAATCCTCATCCTTCAAGTTACTTGCATCAAAATTATCTCTGGTACGAGATTGACTACCACTTTCCTTCATCGGTGTAGAAGAAGGCTGTGGTGGTGGGATCACTGTGCTGCCACCGGTCGACAATGACTGAAAAGCATTTGTTAGAGTACTTAGACTTTCTCCTGAAGGTTGCATTTTAGTGCGTGGAGGGGGTACTGGTTTCTTTGCAGCCGGTTGTTGCTCTGTTGGGAATACCACTTTGCCAGAAGGGTCTGCAATGGGGGTAGCCTCTCCTTCTTCATCATTGGTAGATGGAAAATGAGCACTACCACCAGAACGGTTTCCTGGAGCTTGCTGGGAGTGTGGTTGAGATTGCTGGGGCGGCAATTGAGCAGGATAATCAACCTGAGGTGGCACTGCACTTGTTGAAAGCCTTCCTACAACTTCCCGATGTTGTTGAGGATTGACTAAAGAGGTATTAGAAACACCACTGTAATTAAGCCCCTGGTTGCTATGGTTCACATCAGTTGGCATATTATTAGAATATGAACTGTTGTAACTGGATGACTGATTGTAACTAGATGACTGGTTGGTGGGCATATAGGTGGATGGCGATATATCACCAGTACTTCTGCTGTGGTTGGTGCTAGCATGACGTGACTGATTAGCCGGCATATTGTAATTGGTACCACAATGCTCCTGACACAATTTGATACTCCTCTCTATAGTAGGAAGCAACTGATCTGAGTGGTTTTGGGCGTTAGCTGTGTTGTCGCATGGCTCGCAACACCAATGTAAGGTTTTACAAACTTTCACAACTTCAACCGTTTCAAGGGGAAAATTCCCACAAGAACAATGCCACAGCAAACAGAACTCACATTGAATCATACCTTCAACTGTTGCCTTACATTTGTCACATTTAAGAATCACTTCATCATCCTGACCATTTTCAGGCTCCCTAGATACCTCCTCTTCATTTGAATTTGCTATACAGGACTGACTTCTTCGCTCGGGTCTTTCCTTTTTGCTTTGGCATATCTAATCAGCTGATTATTTCTAATTGACGAGCACCTTACAAAATTGACGACAATTACTACAATCTTAAAAAGATATCTTGCCTTATCAGGTACCGTTCGCAATAATTGAAGAATTGCCCTACGGTACCAAGGATATCACTGTTGGTTAATGATAAGATAATTTCGCACCAATTTAGAATCACGTGTTGAATTGGATGGATCCCTCGGGAGCCTCTCATACGATTATAGAAGGTAATATAGAAATGTGAGGTAATATAAATTGGTAAATTTGTAAGTGTTTTATTAAGAATGTAGTATTAAACTTCTATGGCAATTAAAACATAGATAGTATATAATATGATCATAGATAGTATCTTGGATAGTATATTCTCCGTACCGTACGGAGAATATACTATCTATGATATGATTAAAATGAACGACCGTCTCACAACTGATATCCGTGGCTATTTAGTCTCTATTATAATATAATCAGTTTATTAGCACATGTTATAAAGTATGAGGTGCTCTCTATGGAGGTGGTGACAGAAATATACCTGTACGCGCTACTGTATGGGCTAATTAATTTGTGAAATTTTGCTGGCCACTGCAAACAGCACGATTGTATGGAAGGAAACTACTGTACTTTATTGACAAACACGAGAAGGGTTAGTATATCTGTGTGTTCAGGGCGTAACTGTTTCCGGTTATTGTCAATAATTCTCGGATAATCAGTGTCGGTCATTTTGAGTTTAAAATACCGATACCCATATATAGATTTGTACATTTTACCGCGCATCTCAACAAATGCTAGCCAGAGGAGGTACAACATCGCATCATTTATTGGTGATGTATGCTTTGCATAATTCCATGTTCATGCACGTGCAAGATGGCGACATCTATGTCTCTGATTAGTAGTAACACAAATGCCTCAACCTCAACAGACGCGGAGAAAGTTGTTTTATCGATTCTACATTTGGGAGTGAAGTTCACTTACCAGATACCAAGTTTTCCTCCGCGCAATTCTCTGACATGATTAGCGCGTGCGCGTAAACCAAAAACCAGACTAGGAAATGGTTGGGTTCGACTAGTAATAGTATGTTACAACTGTTGCACTTACTAGGTTTCATGACACAACAATTTCCATAGACTTTCTATTGATTCGCTCACACAAAATCCAATTATTTTTGCTCGTGTGATACTGTCGTACCTCCTCTGAATGCTAGTGGTACCACAGTTCGCAGAAATGATGTAATTTCAATTTTTGAATGCTGCACATGCATAACTGTTTGTGCGGTCTTGTGCTGGTATGGCCTCATGAACGAAATCGTAACGCTGCATATGGTGAGGACCTGCAGTGGAGGATGGTGTGGAAAAAACTATACTGTGGTATACATATGAGCAAGTTGCTTCAAATCTTAATATTTACTTGGCACGTGACACATGTTTTCAGTCTACGGTCTATGGCTTTTTTGCATGATTGTCGCAAACCGCAGTACAGTCGATTTGTCCAGTACGCAAATCGGGCGGATCCAGGAGGTCTTTGGGGCTTGAGACCTCCCTCCAGAAATATACCAAAGAAACTAAATATTGGTATAATACACAAGTACACACTAAAATGTATTATTTGAAATATGTCATTTCAGCACTTCTATGACAAAACCTAGGGGTTGTCATGAAGGACAAAAGCAACTCCCAGAGGAGGGCCGACACATTCACGTGAGCCATAGGTTTTGTACAGGTAAGGTTATTTAAAGGGTTGTAAGAGTAAAATACATATCATTCGAAAGTTTGTTTCATGCTTAAATCAATAGCGCGATCAACCCCATCCAACCCCACTGTTTTTATGTCCACTTTGAAATTGAATCACGTGCGCCTACCTTGAGCGGAAAGTCCACCGCGAGGAAGATACCTGTGAAGATACAATACGGTTACACCAATTAGCATGCCTGTTAGCGGGTTCTACAAGCGTTCTAGGAGCTCAGTGCCAACCAAAGAGGGTTCCCTGCTCGCTAAATATGCAGAGAAATATGCAATTAAGGTAAATAGATTTAGAAGCGCTTATATCGTGTCGGCCCTCCTCTGAGCAACTCCATTTAATCTTTTGACTGGTACACATGCGCACTTACAATATCTCTATATAATGCACACGTACAAAATCAAAACTAATATCTAAAAGTGTAGTTTGATATACAGTCATAAGATTATGCAATCATGACAGGGGTTGCACCCTACTCCATATTTGGTTAACTACTTCCTTGTATTTACTTATAATAAGCTGTACTGTTTTGTATGTTGTTATTTGTGTACTTAGAATTGTTATGTTACTGACAGAGATGTCAAGCGGTATTTGTGAATACACTCTACTCACTTTTCAGCTAAAGCATCGAAAAGAGCTTGTCATGAGCTTCTTGTTGATATAGTTGTTTTTTTTCGAGGTACTTATATTCTGCGAATGCCCAATTTTCAGCTTTTTGTGTTTTTATTTTCACGAATTGCCTTCCCAAATGGTATATATGTGGTATATTGTTTTTGCTTATTTTTTCAAGCACTTTAATTTCACAAATCTACTAACATCCACGAAATTTGCAGAATTTAAGTACCTCAAAGAAAATCAACTATACGGTATATTTCCAGCCACATTCAGATGTTTTGAATTGTGAAGATACAAGCAAAGAGAATCACGATCATAAATTTTGTTTCTCTAATGTATAACAAAGTGCCAAAACAGTAAATAATACATTTCTACCAGATACAAATGATACCATGCACTACTTACTGGTAATTACATTCTTTAATAGTGTCCCAATCTCTAAATGATCGTTATCTTGCACTAGCCAGTGCTGACTACCAGCCACTTTAATTATGCCAGTTAAGTAAATAATGCAATTTGATTGTTGCTCCGGCTATACAGCTTGTGCAAACGCACATTGTGTAAGTCACCAGATCCTTTTACAGTGAGCACTCTGCCAAAATAATTTGTCTGGCTTTTTGGGATATGTTCTATTAGGGTATTTTTATAATTTTAGGTCGGTTTCTATTATGAGCTACTATTGTGATTCATGATATAATCAGTTGATTGAAATCTTGTCTTTGTATATACAAGAACAAGCTACTCTAATGTAGTGATGTGCGATATAAAAATTGCCTATCATGATCATTGCACACCAAATTTATCACAATACGATAATTATCACAATATATACTCTGTTCGCGTTCACCTTGCCAGTCGTTTCCCTTGAATAACTTCCATTGCGAATGGGCTAGAACAAAAAAAATTATATTGCCGTGAAGCCCTTCAAATGCCGGAAACGTTTAGAAAAGAAGCGCTTCCATAGGACTAAGCGCTAAGAAGATAGGGCGCTTTAAAGTTTCTCCATACATTTGTATAGGGGAAACCGTTCAAGTGTAAGGCTTTGAAGTTTATTGCTGGGCAAATTAGTGGTTGAAGTTCAACAAGTTTTACACACGCTTATATCATTGGCTGTCATAAGATTACATAATCATCTTTTCTTTCGCTCGATCTTTACTCGATATAGCTTATCTTACCCATTGTTTTGTATGTTTTCTTAACAATTTTGGAATGGCCTTTTGCTTCTTTGTTTCGCTCTCGAAGTATTTTGTCACGTTCATGAGTAGATGATCCATTAGCCTTGTAAGGCGTTTTACTTTGAAAGAATACTTCTCACTTAATGCTAAACAAGAAGAGTCCTTTAGTTTCAGCTGCTTATTTGTTGTTAGTGATACTGTAGAATCTAGCGACGCCATTATTATTTGCGCTAAAAGGTAATGGCTATTACGTAGTTGCGTAATGTTACGTAGTTCAGTAATTGGTGGTTGCTTTGAACTTAAACGGCTTCCTGTGTTGAGTTTCAACTGCAAGGTGAACGCGAACCTACTATAATTACTCAACACCTGTGTATATGATAGTGGAGCCACAAAGCACAAGGTATAATGGTTAACTAATACTAAATACTCTACCAAAGCTCATGAGTATAGCAAATTGATCATTATTTCATATAAAATGATCACATATACACACATGTGACAATATATTGATATCATAAATTTTATATCATTATCACGATATGGAAAACTATATTGCAATATGCACATCACTACTCTAATGGAACATTACATATCTATATAGCAAGCTAAGTTATGAACTGAATGTGTAATAATTTTACATGAACCAAATAATTATACTTATGTTTCATTAGCTAACTCTAGACCATCTGCAAAGAAGCTTCAACGACATGTTATTCCTCATGTGGCTGCGAAATGGTACGAGTTGGGACTTGAATTGTTAGATGAGAAAGAAGAACATGAGCTGAACAATATTAAGTCAAGCTATGGCAGTGATGTTAAAAGATGTTGCCTTGAGATGTTTCTTTTATGGCTGAATACTAATACTGAGGCTTTGAAGTTACCTGGTATTGATTTAAGTTCTACAGCAGTTGATCTGGAAAGGAAATTATCAGGTTGCCTACTGTACTTCTAACTTAACTACATACGTAGCTAGCTAAGTAATAAAATCATAAATAATAACCACAGGTTTTCTTTCTCTCGTTTAGTTGTGTGTCCAGTTACTTCACAAGTACCTGTTAATTCTGATCAATTAACAATAGAAGGTGAGTAGCTACATTTACACATGCAACTTTAGTTAGATATATACACGTTATATTATCTATATGCGTAGCTAATGTATATTATGATGTTTATGAAATATTTGATGGTTATGATCAGTGCACAGAGTTAACAGCCAAGCTAGTAGTGCTAGCTGCCATGATATATCAATATAGTGATATACGACATGCAGTTATATCATGATGTGATATATAAACAAAAATCACTATTGATATTGTATTTAATAATTAGAAATACTGAAATACATGATTTGACTGCATAAGTTATAGAGTATTGGTCATATAAACACACTTCATTAGACTAATCTGTGGAGAAACTTCAATTTTTTTATCTTTGGTAAGGTAGCATGAATCAAATTTCATGTCATGACGTACATTCATATCGTGACATAAACTTTCATGACATGTGACATAAGATCTATATTGTGGCAGCACTACAAGCTAGCTAGTGGTGGATCAAGTCATATAGTTAGAATGTGGACACATCATGAAGGCAACTTATCAAGACTCATGGTAGCGAGTCGTATGGCTGAAGTAAAATGCGCAATGTCATAAAACACGTGACCACTACCAAGAGCATTCATTATATACATAGGGATTACATATAGAACACCTTGCTGAAAAACATCCTTAATAGTTAAATATCACTGCATGCTACTGCTATGTGTGTTATGCTAGTCTGCCATAGCCAGTCTCTTTTTACTGCGCAGGGCAGTATTATCTAAGCCTTACTGCTTGCAGTATAAGTGCCCATACTGAAATGCAGTTCCAGAATTCCCACACGAATCACCATAGAAAACAGCTGTTCCACCCAAAATTGCTGTTCAGATCTCATTCCATATCTCAGGGACTGCTAATGCGGTTTCTTCAAATTTGATATATAAGATACGGTATCTGAAGGCAATAAAATATGTAGAAATCAGCAACTTTACTTGGTCTCAAAAATAACACACTTGTGTGCATGCCCGTACGTCTTTCTGGGCCAGTGACACACGACCATGTGTCTTGCTTGTAAGGCATGTT
Source organism: Spongia lamella (assembly GCA_963930835.1). NCBI lineage: Eukaryota > Metazoa > Porifera > Demospongiae > Dictyoceratida > Spongiidae > Spongia > Spongia lamella. The sequence continues at coordinate 14,137,747 of OZ005748.1, forward strand.
TTGGAGGTGCATAAATTTTTGACACCATTTTTGCCATCAATCCCAACTATTAAGTACTACTATATTTAATGATAACTACACGTTTACATGTTCATGTGTACACATGTTGCTAATTTGCTTGAATTTCCACAGCTTGTGATCCTGAAAATTTGAACTTTGCTGAATTTCAAGATGTTTCTTTAGCTTTTTCTACTCTATTGAGTAGACTTCAAAAAGAAATAAAAATTGAAGATTTTGAAATTATAAGAAATGCTTGTGTGGCTCGAGCTAGTCATAAGTTAAGTGAACAAATAAAGAAAACACAGGATATTGATAGTCTGTTTCAGCTGTTTGCAGATAACAAAGCATGTTGTAATTGGATGAACATAAGATTTCTAGAAGTGATAGCTAATGCATCTGGAAACACTAAACTTGTAAACTTAGTGAAGAATTACAAAGACGTAATCTATTCTAAAACATTACGGGAAGTGTTAGATTGCATTCCATACCATACTGTCAAGACCAATTATTATAGTAAACTACGAGCAAAATTTGATGGTAAAGATCCAGATAATATTACCATAGAGCAACTTATAAAGTACTGTGAACCATATTTGGTTAAGGATATTGCAATACAGATTGGGATCATAGAAGAAGGTAGTTTGAAAGTAACTTGCTTCATTCCTACTGATGAAGTGTATCACACATATTTGTCTGTTCTCATGTTGCCACAAGAATCAAGACTGGACAGCTACTTACAGATTGGTGATTGGATTGTTCATCACCCACTCCTGGTTTTACAAAACCTGCATAGGGAATATCGTTAGTAAACTGTGTGTATCTAAATGTTTTATTTAGCATATGCTAGTGTGTAGCTATATTACATGCGCATCTTTGACATAAAATATTGGATTGATAGCTGGTCACTTTGAAATTGTGTTCCATGTACATAAAAGGTGTAGTTAAAGGTTGCACCTATGTTATTATTAATAAACCCAATGCCATTATGCCATTAATGCATACCTATATATATTAGATAACATGTATATATTTATTATACAGCTACGATATTATCTTCTACTCTATTAATTGGTTATTATCGTGACTTGCTAATGAAATACATGGATGTTAATTTTATGATTACTAAAATGTGTTCAAATAGTTTACTGACTGCCTGTGAAGGAGAACTGATTTTAACTGGCCACAGTACATATCAAAGAAACAGGCTACTGTTAGAACATGTTCGACACATGCAGGCACAAACCCTGCTGACGTTTTGTGAGTTTATACAAGAAAATGCTCCCAAAGTTGGTTTACAACTAGTTACAGGTATGTAAACATTATTGTTCTTATAAATAAATAGCTATACAGCTAAAGAGTCGACATGTGTTTTATAGCACTACAGTTTGATGTTACTACTAACCTACAATCTCATACTCAAAATACATCAGGAGTCAAATATGTTAATTCATCATCATTGTATATGATCTTCTTTAAAGTTATTGATCAAATTGAAGAATTGTTGCAATTGTGTGACTTGAGTTTGTTAACAAAAGCATGTAAAAGCTTAATGGCTAGTGAACGACATGAAATCAATCTATTTTCCAATACTTATATTGAAACCTTAGACAAATACAATGACTATGTTTCAATTTTAAGATATTTAAGTTTTCTTTTTACCTGGAGTGATCACTCAATACTCAGAGCGATTATCTATTTCAGCAGTGAAGCAGTTCAGTTGCTGGATAACTTTGATTCATCATTGGATCCCCTAAATGTTATTGTATCCTATCCCATACCTAGTTTTTCTCAGGATATGATTCCTTCTGAGACAAGTGATTATACTTTACTAGCTGTTAGGTGCAATAGGGAGCTGTGGCAATGCTCTCTTCAATATCTAATCAACGTGCAATCAGTTATTATTGAAAAATGTGACATAACTCAACATTGCTTACAGCTGTTAGCAGTAAAAAGCGACCCTACTGTATTTTACTGGACTATTCCTAAATTCATTGTGGAGCTTATCAAAAGTAATGTACTGCAACACAGCGAGTGTTTATACTCACAAGGAATATTAGAGGTGTTAGTGCATCCTAAACAATCACTTGCTACTGGTGATGATATCACAATAGGATCATTAGCCTTCACAATACCCAAGGTAATTAAATAAAGTAAAGTGTATTTTTGTAATGATTGAGTCAAGTAGCCAGAAATGCTTAATAACAATTCACCTAATAGTCAACAAATACTTTAGTACGTCTAAATTTATGATCACATGTTGGGGAAAATTTCATGGTGACTAGATTAAAGGAAGAAGCAGAACATAATTACTCTATAACACCATCTCTGGTCATACTGGACTATTAAACTGGGTGTATAAATCTGTTAATGGCTATCTGTATGTTGCTATATAGTTAACTGCATGATAATAAGTCTTCGAGCACTTCATTTTCAATTAGAAAATCAATTTATTAATTGTAGCTATATAGCTAGCTAGTTTTAAAAGTTCTGTCATACGTATGTAGAGCAGCTGGCTACCATGTTTACTTGGTTAAATGCCGCACCTTCAATAGTAGCCGCACTTCACCATTGCCACAATCAATTTCAAAGTTATGGGTATAAATAACTTCTTCAAGTATCGAGTAGTGGTCGTGCTTGAATAGTCACTGCATCAATTTTTCAACTGAACTAAGCTAATAAATTCCGCGGCATTTAACTAAGTATGGAACACCTTGCGTGGGCGACATCAAAGCCTCGAGCTGTGGACAGTCCTTATGATAAGGGTTGAAAATTGTCCGGACATTTTATAAATGTATTGACTTCCCCATTGATAATGTATAGTAAATTTGTCTGATCATGGTCGGTCAAATGCCAAAGTTGGCCGGAAAGTGTCTGATGACTGGCCATTATCATAAGCTCTGTGTGGATATACCACAGTTTGCCATGGTATATCAGTACATACCACAGTTGCAAGGTTATATACCATAGTTGCCTTATATGGCCTATCTGCCTTTAATGAGATTACGAAGTGTATAATAAACCCATTACGTGACATACACATTTGCTTGTGAGTTTCGTTTTTAGGCCTGAAGTTTAATAAGATTTTTAGGCGATTACCTTTGAGACGACAGTTTAAGAAACAAAGTATTAATGGAATCTTGGCTGATACTGTGCCAGAGAACATCTAATGAAGTAACTCACAATGGTCGCCATTCTACCAGAGGCGCCTTCGACTTTTCACCAGGTAGGCCTAAGCAAAGTGTAACATAAATGTTATAACACAGCTTTGCTCAGAATTTGACTGATATATACGTACTCTCCCTCGGGCGCTATGCACCCTCAGGAGTCGTGCGTATATATCAGTCAAACCCCTCGCGGCTGTGTTATAATATATTATATAATAGTCTTTGGTAAAAGAATTCTGGTAATTTGCTATAGTTTACATCACCCAGCTGGAGACCCGTGAAGTCTATTTTTAACTACTTGAATTACATACAATGGTTTATAGCATATTTTCACAACTATGATTGGATTTGTCACTCGGCCACCTTTACAATAATAATGGTACGAAAAAGGTGGCCAAGTGACAAAGCCAATCATAGTTGTGAAAATATGCTATAAACTATTGTATGTCATTCAAGTAGTTAAAAAGATTTTTGATAAATAACTTCTTGGCCTCAGCTGATACCAATTTACAATGCTGGCCTTGCACTTTTTATACCCATGCAGGGTGAGCATATCACTACTTTTTGGAAGCATAAACAGATGTTATTAAGCAAGCAGTAGATAAGTACTGGTTATCACTTGTACTTACTTAGCACACAATAAACTTTGAAGCTTAATTTTGAGAACCTCAGGCCCACAATTTTTTTCAACTGCTACAGAGTGATACATCAATATAATTATGTAGATTGTGTATCAGATAGTTTATGTAAATCATTTGAAGGGGGTCCAAGTTATGGATACTATCAACCTGCAGTGTAATAGCCTTTCTCAAATACACTCAAGTTTACGTCAGGCTGAAAATAGTATGACAGGTAGAGCATACATGGGAGAAGTGCTGATACAAATTTGGCTGAAATCCATGAAGAAATGAGTGAGTTATTAGACAAAGTGAATGTGCAAAAAGACAGTTTGAAAATAAAACTTTTGAGGTTCACGCAAGCTCCTACAAGCCCACGAAAAGTGTGTGATGAAAATGAAAGAAGAAAAATTGACAAAAAAAGGCTGCGTAAATTTTTTTAGTGAAAAGAGGGACTTTATAAGGCTGTATCAGAAGGACTGGCTGAACCGATTTTGATGAACTTCAGGTTATTGATTCTTCAAACAATGAAGGTACTAATTCTCGAGAAACAGGTAAATCAGGCTGAAACGATGATTCGTCGACTCACTATCATGAGTCTTGATTAGTGAACCTTATCGCTTAATCTTGCACAAAGCTGCTGAGAGCATTAGTAGTTGCCCATGTTTGTTGTAGCCAACTCTCAAGTCACCAACTTGCCGTGGCTTCAGTGTCTGATACCTTTCCAAGAATAGGGCCAGGCAAGCTGTGTATTCGGTTGTCTTTTAGCTTCCTGCTGCCACAATTCACTATAAGCTTACATTTACCTGCTTCCTTACCTGCCAGAGCACGCTACTCACTCGTTTCTCCACTGTATCACAATACACACATGTATTACTATGTTTGATTACCAGTCACGTAAACACTTGCAAAACAAATTGAACCAATTGAGTTTGCATATAAATGCTATTGTATTCTAATATATTAGAACCAGTAATTTTTGCTCACTTTAAGTGGTAAGTTTACAAGCTTATCATGTTGATCTAGTACCTTTTTATGAACAGAAACTATAATTGTTTCCAAATCAAGTAAGTCTCACTACCTAACACTTTTAGCTACATTTTGCAATGGCATGCAGAGAGTTCAACCTGACCACACCAAATTTGGTGGCTATGCAGCCTTGTGTCATGGTACAATACAGCACTAATATCATGATACAGCAATATTTATCACTGTATTACAGATCACTATAGTTTTATGTATTATTTATATACAGGAAATATGCAAAAATGATGAGAGATTATTGGTTAAAAAAGCTGTGCAAGAGAAATTTAATGTTATGATATTAAATGCTAAGCTTGAAACACTAAAAAAAGAACACATGCAGCTAGTTATTAGTCACAGCAAATGTGAAAGTAAAAGTAATGAGACCTTGCTGGATCAAAAAGTCATACAGCAGGAATCAGAAATTATGATGCTAAACTCTGAGCTTGAAGCACTAAGGAAAGAAAACAAGAAGCTAAATGAAATTCACAGCAAATGTAAAAGTAATGAGACCTTACTGGATCAAAAAGTCATACAGCAGGAATCAGAAAATGTGATGCTAAAGTCTGAGCCTGATGAAACACTAAGGGCAGAAAACAAACAGCTAGTTGATATTCACAGCAAATCTAAGAGTCAGAAAGCAAAACAATCTGTTTCTATGGTATGTATTACTTAACCCTTAAATCTACACACGTAAGCCAATATACCATATAGCAGGAAAGTTTGGCGAATTTGGCGAATCGTCTGTGATTTGCCAAACTAAATTTTTACTTATAATTATTACCTTATGGCTGAATATATCCATTTGCCAAACTTTTCCTTGTCAAATGCTCATAACAGTGAAATTCGCCAAACTTTCTTGCCTCCAAACTTTCCCACTATACGGTATTGGCTTATGCATTTTGCCCTCCCGAAACCGCATTAGCCAATATATAGGTTCTAACACATGCAATCAAACAAACACCCATAGCTACACTCCTGAAAAGCCTAGAATAAAAGTTTTTATACTGTTTTACTCACCATTAATACAAGTTTAACCATCAGTTAAACAGTGTTAACTAGAAGGATTTACCTTTGTTGTGACTAGCTGCTTCGCGACACCACCACAGGAGTTATCTAGTATGCGGTTAAATATACGGAGTACGGTCGCTAGTACAACGGTTTCCTGGTGGGCGGGCTATTCAAATTAACGATATACGTGCACTCAGTTCTTACTTAGTAACGCTGCAGAGGAGTGAGACTGAGAATTCGCTTGTTGTTGTCCCACCCACCTCCCTCCTTTCAGGACTCTCCATTGATCATGCGCTACCGAGAGGTATGGTCGAGTATGGTCAATGTGACATGGGTTCCAGGGCTACCAGGCCTTTCTCCTTTTGGTCTTCGCGATACTGAATTCTTCTTTATATTAACGTCAGAAGGGTTATCTTCCCACACAAGTTTGGATCCCAGGATGCTCAGCATATAGCTTCATAACCAGTGAGTTCTTTAACATAAAATATAAGTGTTTAGTTATTTAGATAGCTGATGAAACATAGGTTTGTTTAATGTACTAGGGGAAATGCATGGCATTGGGGGGCGAGCCTGGTGCTTTGATAGATGCACTTAGCTACCACTGATACCTTCACATGCAATTTGACATGTAATAATTATAAGCACAGAGAACAAAACATGTACAGTTCAGTCTCATAAACTTTTCCCAAAGATATGTACAACAAACATAAGATTATTTATTATGAACTCTTGGCTCTATGTGTACGATTATTCGACTAAGATGGAAAAATTCCTAGGTTTATTGCAAACACAGATGTCTGGCCTATTACTACACCATATGCCATACACAGTAGTTGTGGCTATCTATAGGTTTTGTGTTGACATCAGTGTCTTGTAACACATGCTGTTTAGTGAGTTGTTGTCATGGTTATTAGGATGAATGGGATGATGATGACGATGATGTGGGTAAGATCACATGTTATGTTGACGGTGTTCCTAGACAGATTGAGGTTGACTTGAACTATATCCATCGACCTAAACTAAAGTTGTTGAGAATTGCTCTGAGGTATGTGAACTCTGTATGTGTGTGTTTGTGAGAGTTTGTAGTGTGTGTGTACATGTGTTTGTGTGTGTATGTTTGTGAGAGTGTGTGTGTATGTGTGTGCATTGTGTAGTGTGTGTGTGTGTGTGTGTGTGTGCGTGTGCGTGTGCGTGCGTGTGCGTGATACGTGTGTGTGTTTGAGAGTGTATATATACGTGTGTATTTGTGAGTGTGTAGTACATTAACTTTAAATATGCACTGTTAAGCCGGTGTGTTATCCTTAGTCAACAACTAAAGCTTACCGATCCAGTATTAAATTACAAAGACTCTAGTGGAGACCTGGTTGAAATGTGCAATGAGGAAGACATCCCATTGTTACTGGAGCAAGGGACACATCCCAAGAAACATAAAGATAGTCAACATGCACCGTGGGCACTCTACATCACCAAGCAGAATGACTTTTCTGTCTATAACACTGGCCATTTCAAACAAAATAGATAATTTAATACAATCATTTATTTATTTATTTATTTAGTATTTCAACAATTAAATTAGTGTACAAGCAACAGTGCAGCTATCTACATGATGGTCTTAAAATTTGTACCAGTACGTATTTCATGAAAACTAGCCGGATACTAATCACTATTATTAACTCTTGATCATATGCATGTTACAATTATCATCATTACACGGTATGCATAATTATGAAGTTGAATACCACGACCTACATGCACACATACAATTTGTGTACTGCAGACTAAGGCATAATAGTAATAATGTACATCACATTGTGTAAAAATACATACATAGGCATCAGATCATGATCAGATTCATGTAAATATTATATACATGCAACTGTTGATTAATCATAGCATTGTACTAAACATGCAGCCTTTGATCTAACCAATGAACCAGTTCCCAATAGGCAAACAACCACAATATAGTTGCCTAGCTACGCCATGAGGTAACTCAACCTTCAATCATATAAATGATTTGAGTCATTTGACTTTGTAAATTATTTTAAAACACATACTCAAAAACATTCCATAACTAAAATTGTTCTTGTACTACATGTCCATTCTTTTTTGTCCTAACTGTGTATGTACTTGTAGTCAATATGGCCTGTAGTAACAATAAAACTCGATCATGACATACACAGTTTAACAAATCACTATTTACCTGACTATTCATAGATCAATGGGCTTATGTATGTAAGCTGCAAATACAAACATCATGCAGCTTTCATTTCTCAGCTATCAATATTCTCATCAATCTGTGAAGGAGCAACATAAAATGATATACATGTTGATCACCTCACTTTTGACACCTATCTTGCTGCTGAAATAGACCAAAGTAGTTACGGTTACTCCTACCCTACACCTAGATGTTATACACACAGCAGAGTTATGGTGGCAAACGATAACATAATTTTGTTGTGTGTACTGCATGCAAACATGCATGGGATCATGTGTACATGTTTGTGCATGCGTGTGTGTGTGTGTGTATGTTACTATGGTATCATTGTTACTAGTATGTTGTTATGGTGACTGCTACCATGACAACATTGTCATAGTAACACTGTCACCATACATAATGCATGCATATATGTAAACATAATTATGCATGTGACGTTTGCATGTGTATGTGCGTTTGTGTATAAATAAGTATATGTTATATCACAGCAGGAGTATGATATCTTTGTTATTACACGAGTCCGAGGCGGAGCCGAGGACGAGTGTTAATAACAAAGATATCATACTCCTGCTGTGATATAACTGGCTTCTTTCCCACCAAAGACTTTAAGAAAGCTTTGACTAATAAAAGAAATTGCTGATGTGTTATAGTGTTAAACACCTTGCACCTTACTGTACAATAACTTAGTTATTGCCCGGGCAATAACTAAGTTATTGTACAGTAAAATCCTTTGATGTATGGCTTCAGTGGGAAAGAACATATAATGCAGACACAAAGAGAGGTGGGAAACACACGAGTGAAAAAGTAAGATATATACGTACTTCAAGTTGGGGTAGGGCATGCTGAATCCTCTTGCACGTATGTATGTACTTGCACGCATGTAGGCCCATCTGTGTATACACACATTCCCATCCTAAATAAATTAAAAATGAATCACAACACACAGTAGTGATATTCATTACATCCTTACCGTTACTATATTGTCATACGGTAGTCCACTATTATTCTCGTACACTGAATGGATGGTACTGTAATATACATTGCTATGGTATGTAAACTGAAATAATATACGTATATAGCTAAGACATTGCAAAGTGATAATATTTACGTACATCCTTAAAGCTTACTGCTACTATCTCCCGCAATCTTTTGTGCTATATCCTGTCCCCTCCTGGTTGAATGAAGACATTCCTATACAAATCACAATGCACATACAATGATATAGTTAATTATTGAGAAATTCATCACCTGTGTCTGGTATGTACACTCCGAATTTCCACCAACATGTTTGCTTGGAATTGCTAATCCATATTAGCACTATACAGCGTATGTAACTGCTGAGCCTGCAGTACAAGTAGGCCTAGGTCTGTACTCTGTACAGCTGTAGCAGGATCCTGTATAAAACTGTAACTATGCATATGTACATGTAATACAAGTGTATGCATGTACGAATATTTGCATGCATATACTACGTTAGTACGTTCGTACATAGTACCTTTGAAATTGGATGACAATGGGACGTTCCTGATGGTCCCGTGGCTACCTGCAATCAGTATCTTCGTTGTTGCCTCCAGCCTTCTCTCTCTCATTATTCTTCTTCAAGTTTGTTAATAGTCATCATGTGGTCTGTAGGAAAGATGATAATAGTTGTACATAATATAGTTATTACATGGATATACGTATATAGCATGGTATGAGCCATGCACAGTTCTTTGTACCCAACCAATAGAAGGTGATGGTATCACATCTCCATGGAAATACTATATGCATGTTACTTTGCAAATAAATTAGTGTTGTACCGATTTATCGGATCACAATCAGAAACAGCAGATTATTGGGAAATTTTGTGACAATTGGTATCGGTAGATTTTAAGGTTACAATATCGGTTTATTAAAATCAAATAATTCAAGATCCTTGTGCTTGTAACTGAACCAATAGATTTACTGATTTTGACAGAATCTTACACTTTTGTAAGTTTTATTATATGTTTGTAATAATCGGTATCGGATTAAAATATCGGCTGTCTGGAATGTAAAATAATCGGATATTGGTATACTCCTAAAATCTGGCAACCGGTACAACACTAAAATAAATGCATTGCCATAGCAATACAGTATATCACTATGGCAATGCATGCAGTATATGTATGTTAATGTAAAAACATGTGCATCACCATGGTGATACAGTATACGTATATTATTGTGCAAACGCGTACATTACCATGGTGACACAAGTACATTACTTTGCAAATTTTTTAAGACTACCTAAAGGCAATATTTGACAAACTTATATATTTTTGTGGATAACAATTTCAAGATTACCACGTACGTATGTATCACTTTTGACTAGGGCTAAAACGAATATACCGAATATTCGAATTCTAATTCGATTCGGAATTCGTTCGTAAATAAATCGAAATTCGAAATATCGAAATCCTAGGGTTGAAAAGTAAAGTTGCATTTTTGCAGAAAGCAAGTAATGGGTGGATTGCTTTTGTGGTTTTTAGACCTGTTAGGCTTATTATATCATACTGCAGTGGATAGAAAAGGCATATTAGCAGGTGCAATATTATCGGCCGCCCACGCACTTGATTAAATGTTATGCTCAAAAAAGGTTTTTGATGTTTCTTTTAAGATTTATCTGACCAATTATGAAGACTTTCCTATACCCTTGTGATTACAAGAGTTATTAAGCTAATTGAAATTGTCTATAGAATATTCGAATATTCGTTTCTTTAAAAAATTATTTGTTCGTTTACATTTAGAATATTCGTTTTAGCCCTACTTTTGACCATGGATATTTGTTTCAAGACAGTTATACCATATAGTGCAAAATTTTGATGATGCAAAAATTTGACAGGCATACATAATTTTGACCAATCGGATCAGCCTTACAAGCAAACAGCTATCAAAAGAAAATTTGGATGGTAAAAATTTATCAAATTTGTCAATAATTCCCTGATCAGATTTAGCACTATATACCGTAGATTGGTTTTTTCATGTCACTAATTATCATACGTATATTAAATTTTCAGGTGAATTTTTTTTGTATTTATAAAATAATAAAAATAATTTTCTACGTTTCTCTTATATAAGCACCACGAAAAAATCACAATCTACGTTGGTAACAGAAAACCTTTAATCCACAAAAGACTGCTTTACAGTACTGTAAATACATACGTAGGTATAATAATTATTATACGACCCTTCTTAAAAAATACAAGGGTCTGGTCTAGTCTCGCGTAGCCAGTAGCCCGGCGCTTATAATCTCTAATCGATAAGCGCCTGGGCGTAGAGGGTCTGGCTACGCGAGACTAGACCTGGTCTGCCTAGCATCACGCACTCGTGTAATAACTTACGGTATTACGTCAGTATCAATATCACGTATTCTATGTATTTCGTTGTTATTGACTAATGATCCATCACTGCTTCTAAATCAATTTACCGTATGGGCTATGGTTGTGATATAACAAGCTAATCGAAATTGAAGGCCAACAGGTGTAACACAGCGTGTTTCCAAAACTGGTAGAAAGGACCGCAAAATACTAGTCTCGCGTAGCCAGACCCTCTACGCCCAGGCGCTTATAATCTCTAATCGATAAGTAGCCCGGCGCTTATAATCTCTAATCGATAAGCGCCTGGGCGTAGAGGGTCTGGCTACGCGAGACTAGCAAAATACATCGTTCCCTAGACAAAAACCCTTAATAATCATTTGTTGCTCGAGTTTAATATTTGCCACATCCCTAACGACGAGCCACTGCTTCAGATACGATATCGATATCTCTGACGTTATTGATTTATGAAAAAATTTGATCAGCGCGCGATCAAATCCAAGGGTCTGGCTACGCCAGACTAATGGAATTAAGGAATATTACCTAGATTCCTATCAAACATGCATGCCACATGGTCAGCAGAGCTGTATGTGTATGTGTGTGTCGGTCACCAACCTACTAATTTAGTTTTAAAATACAAGCCAGGATTTAACCATGAGTATCTTGAATTCATAAATCCACTACCTCGTCCACTACAAATAATGTACTGCGCTTACAATAAAACCCGTACCATGGCGAGTACCATGGTACACAGGTATTACCTGTAATAATTCCTTAATAACTCGTACGTATTACCTGATAACCTTAATGCGAATCGGGTGTTGTGTTGCAGGTAAAGCGAATGATATACGCCCTAGGGCGTATATAATCTATGGTGCAACTGGTTGTGTTGCATCATACATAATATATGCCCTAATAGAACAGTCACCTTTATTTATCTATAAGAATATACTCCAATAAAAGAGATTCTAGTTTATTTGTAAGCATATTCTTAGAACTTAATTCATGGAACATAAATGGTCTGAACAGAAGCGGTCGCAGTTACCAGGAAAGCCAACCATTTCAGTGTTACGGTTTCCGGATCACGCGAGTATCACGTGTGAATCTATGGAGCGGGTTATGAGTCTCGCCACGAATAAACAAGAAGAAGGTCGTGCCAGTAATAAACTTGTAAATATAAATTACTCGGATGTTACGATACTGGGTCAAACAGTGGGAAAGGGAGCATATGGGGAAGTTTTCACAGTGAAGTACTGTGGCGGTACATATGCCGCTAAAGAAATCCACAAGATTTTGCAGGAAGGAGCGCATAGTGTAGTAGAAAAACGCACACTCAAAGATAAGTTTGTTCGTGAATGTTCTCAATGCTGTGAGCTTTCTCATCTCAACATCGTCCGTGTTATTGGCATTTATTACAAATCTCAAGATGCATTGCCTGTGATGCTTATGGAAATGATGGATGAAAGTTTAACTGTGTACGTGGAGAGACTACCAAATATTGTCGTCAGGAGGAAGTGCCCTATTTTACTTGATGTAGCAGAAGGGTTAAAATATCTCCATGACCAGAAGCCATATCCAATTGTTCATCGTGATCTCTCTCCCAATAATATCTTGCTAGTAAAAGCTGCAGGAGGAATGACAATTGCCAAGATTGGAGATTTGGGTGTTGCTAAAGCAATAAACCCCGATAGTAAATATATGAAAGACATGGGCAAACTTACAAAAGTTCCTGGTACATTGGATTTTATGCCGCCTGAGGCACTTGAAGATGCTCCCGTGTATGATACTTCATTAGATGTATTTTCCTATGGTGCAGTTACACTATTTGTAGCAACCCATGAATGGCCCAGTCCAGCTCCTCCTACAAAATTTGATCCTGACAATGACAGTTTGGTTGCTCTCACTGAAGTACAACGTCGTCAAAAGTACTTAGAGAAGATGACAGATGAAATGGAAGTACTGAAACCATTGGTAGAGGACTGTTTGAGTAATCATCCTGATAAGCGACCCACAATACTTCAAGTGTCTGAGAAGCTTAAGTCATTAAAATCTGAGGTACAATTTGCTTTATTGAAGCTTGTCAAGTCTGGTAACTAGCTGCTGCTAAATATCGAAATATTTGTGAATCAAACAATTTTGCTCTCAGAAGAAATAGCTATTTGCCATTTTCCTCCAATAATTGTTTGTATATAAGGCTATATCCAATTTGTCAAAAAACTTTCTAACCCCGAATTTCACCCTCAAAACTTTGCGCTATATAGTAGTAAATAACCATTATAGCTTTAGTTGAATGTACTATTGATATTATGTAGGGAAAATTACCATTTATGATGCCATCATTGGACGGTGGTGCACCAGACAAAAGAAATGTCAGTGCTGGTAGTGTACACAGTGAAATATATTCTTTAGACACTCGATTTTCCAGTGATCATGATAATGAAGATGAGCTTATAGTACATTCCAATAAATACAGCTTGTGTATGTGTGTGTTTGATGGTCATGATGGGTTGCAAGCTGTTCAGTTTGTAAAGAAGTACATGGAACAGCAAGTTCTTTATAAAGAAGAGTGGGATACTATAACATATTCAGGTAAACCTGAGGAAATTGAAGCTGCACTTACAAAATACATTCAAGAAGCTGATGATAATTTTTTTAGAAGTATTGATAACTCTATTTGTGAAAAACAAAAACTTCGATCAACGACATCAAAGGTAATTGTACTCTTTCTGTCTCTCCTCTCTCTGTGGCATGCTGATGTTACCACTCTTCTCAAATACAGTCTCACGCATACACACACACACACACACACACACACACACACACACACACACACACACACACACACACACACACACACACACACACACACACACACACACACACACACACACACATGACCACTACTTGTGAATGTCAGCATTATGTAATAATAATTGTAGGAGGTAAATAGTAGTCAAGCAGATCACCTACAAGTCTTAGAATTAGAGTCACACATTTCAGGAGGCTGTACAGCAGTGGTGGCAGTTTTAACAAGTGACAGGTTGTACATTGCTAATGTTGGAGACTCCAGAGCCATTCTGGCTTATAAGGAGAGGGATGGATCATTGCAGGTCAAACAGCTTAGTATGGATCATAGCGTTGAGAATGAACAAGAATTAGAGCGGCTCACAGCAATAGGTTTAGACCAAGAGCAACTGAAGACATCAGGAAGACTGGGTACACAGGAGAACACCAGGAGTATTGGAGACTATATACTTAAGGGAGGCTACAAGGATATGGATGTGCTCAGGTAAGATAGTGTTTTGTAACTTGTTGCCCTTATGGGAGGTTTTGTATTGTTTACAAATCAGGGAAGAGAAGTCTCAGTACATTTGTATGTTTATGTAGCCATGCCACTGATCAACCAGGATCTGCTGTACCACATGTGACCTCAGTGGCAATTGATCATTACACATTCAAATATGTCATCCTAATGTCAAGTGGAGTATATAAAACACTAGAAGCACTTGATGGTAGCGAAACGGTGAAAAATGGGGGTGACATGATAGTCAACATAATCGAGAAACACATCACTGAAAATGGATGGAATGATAAAGTAGCTATCAATATCTTACAAGAAATTCGTCAAACTCAATATAAGTTATATCATATGTCAGCTACAAAAGATATCCATTCTCCTGTGGCAATAGCCAATAGGAAAGGAGATGACATGACCTTAGTGATTTTCAAATTTGACACTGCAGTGTAGATACAGATGTTTGTAATTTAATATTATGTAGATCAAGACATCATGTATATTAAAAGAATACGTATAAGATATGCACGATTTATATATATTACATGTAGTCTGGCATAGCCAACCCTTTTATGCAGAGGGCACCGCATAAAAGGGTCGGCTACGCCAGACCATATTACATGTTGGTAACTTTCAAGGATGTCCATGCTAATGGAAACTTTTATAATACACTTCTACCACCATTATCGTTACATGGCTGAATACAGGTAGACAGATAAAATTGTATTGTGGTATAAACCTATACAATTTAATTTAAAAATATTATGGTCTACAAAGTGTCAACACTAATTATTTGTCATTTATCTGTTGCTTTGCTCCATTAGCTACTACTGATCCAGTGGTCCTGTTTACAGGACTAATACTGGTCCTATTTGCATGTACATCACTGAAAGACGGTGCAAGTAACTGAATTTTCAGGAACTGATTCAACCTATGCAATGTGGGAAGTCTTAACTCTGCTATGAAAAAGGACTTAACCACTGATTCCATTGGTCCATGCCACTGCATCTCTTCGCTCATCTCTATGCTTGTCCATGTTCATAATCAAAGCTCTAACTACCTTGTCTAATTGCCACGCAGTGTAACCATGTACTCACTAGCACAGGACTTTCAACCACCTGCACATGCCGAGGGAGGACTTTTCACCACCTCAACCTCTCAACCGCCCGGGACTTTTCAAACAGCTGTCGGGAACATCTGTGTCTGCAAACTTGCACTCTAAAAAAGAGCTTCCTGCTCCTGTCACCAATGTAACATTGGGTTCTACGGCTGGTTTCCTCCTTGTCACACTATTCACAACAGCCTAAACACTCAGGATCTCATCATTACAGGCATACACGTGTACACTAACTATGATGTTACAAGGACATATATATATATGCATGTGATAGTCTTGTGTATTAACTACCGTACAACGGGAAACTTTGACAAAATTGACAAATTAGAGTGAATTTACCAAAGTTTAACCAATCAATATACCCAAATAAGTGCCTTTATAATGCCAAACAAGAGAGCAATGTCAAGCAATTCGTCAAAGTGAGGATTCGTCAAAGTTTCCCGTTGTACAGTAGTTACTACTGCTATCCAGTGGACTCTATCTTTAGCTTAGTATAAACTCAAGCTCTTTCTACATATTGACAACCATTCATCATCTCTTGTTTATTCTTGTATTCTCCATGATTGCTGTTATTGTAATACTGATGACTCTGCCAAACTTTTAATCTTTATTTCCATCTGCCACTGTTTGGCACCAATTTCCAATTAAAATACCTGAATTTGATAGGCTTACTTGGTCAGTTTTAGTCTCATTTTTGCCCTATAAATATCACTGAATCTGATTCACACCATCATGCACAGTCTAAGTCACACGGTAGTCCATTTTGTGTTCAAAGTTATTATCACATGACTAACAATTATGGTGCTTATTAGTGCCTATAAGTGCATATTAGAGCCGGCCTACAGTAATAATTATTATATTTTAAGTGGCATTTTGGTGAAGAGTGAGACGACATTCACTACATAACACCAAACATTTGAACCTTTGTATAAAGAAGGTTTGAAGGTTACATTTTAAACCTTAGTCTCAACGCTATTTATAGACTATTCATTTAAAAAATAATGTTATGGAACTTGGTTTGCCGGTTTAGCTGCCTATAGCTAATTAATTATTGCATAAGCAAATTGTTAAAATCTATTACTTTTATGTCCATAGCAGGTTTACCATCTCTTGAACATGATGCCAATAAGTCAAAAGCTGTTGTTAAATTTTCTAGAAGTCTAAATGTTGAATCAGCTTTTACTAGAATGACTTCAGAAATTGAAAATATTTTGGAACTGAAAAATTTCCTAAACTACGTAGAGCTTGCATTGCAAGAATCAACAGCTTGGGAAGTAATCTTCCCCACAGTTTAGTTCCCAAAATATGAGACACGGCTAATTTAGATGACATGTTAGATGTGTTTTCTCAGTCTCCTTACTGGAACTGGTTTGACACAAGATTACTACAGGCTCTTGTTAGTGCATCAGGATCACCAGAGGCTGAAGAATGGCTGGAGAGCTAGGCAACATTTTGTACTAAAAAAGTAACTGAGGTAATTCCTTATGTTAGCATTAAACCATTTAAAGAGTCTATTAATGTGGTTGAAAAGTTTGACAAAGGTCCAAAAGACTTGACTATTTCAGAATTACTAGAACACAAATACAAATTAGAATATGAAGTGTTGGATATTGATGAAGGAGAATTAGTGTTAAGTTGCATTAAAACAGGTTGTGTTGAACTAACATGGCAGATACCACAAGAACTGGTTTACCGAGCATATACTTCAATGAAGAGGAAACACGATGAGCTGTCATCATTAGCAGTCAAATCTTGATCTGTGAAGAAGCAGATGAACTTGTGGGTCTTCCTATTTTGTGGCGTGGACAAGATGTAGGAGAGGTTGGTCCTATTGAACTATTACCAGAACATGTTAGACAAGAACCATATTCTTTACCACAAAGATTTCAGTGGGTTACTCTGAGCAGTAGTAATGTTGAGCAGGTAGCAAAGCTTTACAACAAGGTTTATAATGAGGTGGAAGGTGCATCTAATGTACATTTTATGCAAAAGATAAATTATATTTTAGCTACTAGTGGCTATACAGGTGTGAAGTTTAATTATACTACAGGTGTGTAGTTTATAGTGTGTAGTTGTGAAGTTTAAGAGGTAATGCTAGTACCTTTCTTCCTATGAAAAAGCAGCAACTAAATATTAGAGGTGCTGTATAATCTTGGACAATTGTCCAAGTTTGTTTTGTCAAAGCATTCTGAGTCAGGGTTTTTAATGACATAAAAGTTTCCCATCAACTGCTTGTGATAACCCTTGAAAGCTCATGAGCCACTTAGTGGCTACAAAAGGTGTGAACATTCCTTATGGCATGATTCTCTTTCATGAATTTGCTAATACTGCTTAAAAATCCCATGACAAAATTTGTTCCGATGGAGACCAATATTTGTTCCATGAAATCGTATATGATAATAATCAACTCTTAACATTTACGAGTCTTAATATGACGACTGGGTCCTTCTGCAACACTATTAAGTTGGTTATGCACATATACTGAACATTCTCAGGACTGCATTATTATATCTTATCTACATTTTGTGTAGAAATTAGCCTCATTAGCTCCATTTCGCCGTTACATAGATCCATTTTGTTGTTGAATGACTTGAAGGTACCTGTAATAACCCAAGTATTTGTAATAATCATCAGTGTTGCTTACTTAACTGATGCGCCTGTCTTTCAGTAGGTCTGGTCTACGCATCTGCTTGATTTGATTTGATTTATAGTTGCTTGGACGCACCTATACTTGTGTAGCTCTATACAAGCATACAAAAAGTAAATAGCAACACTTAATAACCCTCAACAGCAGTGGAAAGTACACACAAAGATCATTTAACAGATAATACAATCAACTCACGTGAGCCATGCACGTCTGAATAATTTATTGTGAAAACATATCAACTTCTATTATCGCCATCGCGCAATATCTACTGATGAAAGCGACCATAAGCAGGTCCAATATACTGTTAGTAGACACACTCTCCACGAATCGAACCTCAGTAGGGAAGTGAACATCACGTGCATCAACTAAGGGTTCCACAGTGATTGATTGTTTTCAATTATTCGAAAGAAAAATTCTAAGTCGGAAGTGAGCCCAAAAAAATACGCTCTCGGCGGAGTCTATACAATCTATGATGATACACGGTATATAACCGAAGTTTGCGCAGAAGTGCCACGCCTTCTGAAAGGATTGCTAAGATGGCCACGCTAGAATGTGATGTCTCTAAAAGAATTTTAACTATAAATTTCTCGGATATTACAATAGTTGGTCAAGAACTGGGAAAAGGAGCATATGCGAACGTATACACAGTAAAGTATCGTGGAGACACCTGTGCTGCCAAAGAAATCCACAAGCTTTTGCAGGATGGGGCACAGAGTAGGTTAGAACAACGAACCCTCAGAGACAATTTCCTCAATGAATGCTACCAATGCAGCAAACTTTCCCATCCCAACATCGTCCGTGTCATAGGTATTTATTACAAGTCTCAACCGAAGTCTCAACAATCTCTACTGCCCGTGATGGTTATGGAACTGATGGATGAAAGTTTAACTGCATACATAGAGAGGTTACCGATGGATGCTGTAAAGAGGAAGGGCCCTATTTTACTTGATGTAGCAGAAGGGTTAAAATATCTTCATGCCCAGAAGCCATACCCAATTGTTCATCGTGACCTCACGCCAAATAATATCTTACTAGTAAAATCTGCTGATGAGGCTGGAGACAGAAATTACAATTGCCAAGATTGGAGATTTAGGTGTTGCTAAAGCAGTAACTGTTGATGGTAAATACATGAGCACAATTCCGGGAACAGTGCCCTTTATGCCACCTGAGGCATTTGTGGATTCTCCTGTTTATAACACCTCATTAGATGTGTTTTCCTATGGTGCAGTTGTACTCTTTGTAGCAACCCATAAATGGCCTGTGCCAGATGCTGAAAGAAATTGTGATCCTGAATCTAAAAGGTTGGTTGCTCTTACTGAAGTACAACGTCGTCAGAAGTATTTGGATCAAATGAATGGTGAAATGGAAGAGCTGAAACCATTAGTAGAACATTGTTTGAGTTATGAACCAAATAAACGGCCCACAATGTGTCAGGTGTCTGAGATGCTTAAATCATTGAAATTAAAGGTACAACTCATGCAGCTACACGTTGTAGATCATATCATGCATGTATGAGCTATAGATATATATGCTATATGTAAATAAAATGGGCACTCGAGATTTGCCTGATATATATGCCCACTGCACCCTCGAGTTTTGAGGCTTTGTTATGATGATATAAATTGGCAATTTTTGGCCCTCTATAGTTATGCATGTGTTTAAACAGGATGAATTTAAATGCAGTAAATTTACAGTGCCCAGACAAATTTTTGTGCTAGCCATGCCTCTGCAATGTCGTCTTCAATCCATGTAGTTTGTCTTGTTCTGTCATTTCTGTGCATTGTTCTTAAAATTGTTCTGCAATTCATAGTTGCTTCATAGTTATAGTCTCTGAACTATAAAATTTAATATGGTCTAGTACTAGCTGTATTAATACTGACTGCAGCTTGCCTTTCTGCCAGACTGAGCTGTCTTTACTAGCCTTGAGAGCTTTTTTAGAGGTTTGCGCAAATCTCTCAGCTAATCCATTAGTGGACGGCTAATAAGGGGTACTACGAATGTGCTTTATGCCATTTAATTTCATGAATTGAATAGCAGACCATTGTTAAATACAGTTTGCTCTGGTAAACCAAATTTTGTAAACAAGTCTGAATTGTGGGTACTGCAGAAGTACTGTTCATGCATGCATCCTATTACCTCAGGATCATAGTATACTAATTAACTTTTGCTGATACAGTGATACTAACTCCTTCTTTCCAAGTTTGTTTGAAGGCACTTGTGCACTCTTGAGTCAATTTCCATTTGACATTGTGCTGTTATGGATGAAGAAGACTGGTCAGGTTTGTGACGAAGTAATTGATTAAGCCTTGAGTTGTTGAACATTCTCTGGCTTGGTGCTATAGTACCTACATGAATTCATAGAATTGTATCCATGGCTCTTTGAAATATGGCCAGAGCTGAGGCCACTCTAAAGGTTTGCTGATACAATCCTTGGTGAGAGAGTGTTGATTGTAAGGTACTAAGCAGAGGTTTCTTCCAGTTGCGCATCTGTTTGCAATAAATCTAGTTTGGAAAAGTGCTCCTTTCCATTTGTCAATGTTGCAAACAAATTAGCCGGTCCATATAGGTAACGGATACTGGTCAGTGTCAATGGCTTGATTTATCGTCACCACAGCTTCAAACTTTAAAGCAAGTGCTTCTTTTTCCAATTGTAAATAGTTGGGGTGAGCCTGAGCGAGCCCCACCATACGGTTTGGCCATTAGAGATGGTTCCATGGTTCATGCCCGAAATCAACACAAGAAGACACAGGATCGATCATCGCACGTGCCGCCCGCTATTATGTGTGGACAATGGTTCCATGGTTCATGAATCAAACAAACACGAACATAAACGGTATCAATCATGGTTCCATGGTTCATGAATCAAACAAATACGAACCAGAGAATAACAATCATCTCACGTGCCGACCCCCCTATTGTTTTGCTGGACAATGGTTCCATGGTTCATGATTCAAACGAACACGAACAGAAACGGAAAGAGAATATGTAATTCCATGGTTCATGATCCAAACAAACACGAACGGAAACGGCAACAATCATCTCACGTGCCGACCCCCCTACTGTTTTGCTGAAGAATGGTTCCATCGTTCATTATTCAAACAAACGCGGACAGAAGCGATCGTGCTAACGACCCTCTAGAGAACTGTTCTATGGCTTCGTGGATTAAACCAAACGGCAACACTGCATAAAGGTCAGTGAAGAAAGAGAAACTAATACGAAAATCGAAATGAATATACCCTCAGAAGCAAAGAGAGACTGAAAAAGTGTGAAAAAGAGGTATAGCTGCCACTCAAAGAGTGGCTCAATCCGACTTGGGCTCAGTATAGAGAAAACACTGATGAAAGAGGAGGCTAACGAAGAGGAAAACAAACGAGAACTGTCGAAGGAGTGCAAGAATTATTATAGTGCTATTCATATTACTTATGACTGATTTCTTTATTCTCGTTTAGTTTACACCATGCATAGACTAAGCTATATATAGCTAGCTAAAAATGCACTGAAATGTTGGCATATACCTATGGCCCAAGCTATGGCCTTGTACAAATTGGCTGTTTCGGCTCGCCCCATGATGCTATAGCATCTGCCTAGTTATGTTCAGCACGTAGCTAAAAGTGTTAAAACTCTTTATGGATCACATTACTTAATTTCATTAGTGTTAATTTCACAGTGTTCAGTAAAATGAAGGTGTTTAAGTCCCATATAGTTGCTCATTAGACATTAATACATACCTAGAAAATCAAGACATATGTGATTAGGACACTTTTAGTCGGTCCCAACGTGTCCAGTTATTCAATTAGCTATTAGCTACTAAATTTAAGCACAACTCAGAAAATGAATATAGCTATATGTATATATACCTATGTTCCAATATTTTTATGCCAGCATTTCATTTTACCATTTGGATCATACATATGTAGGGTACAATACCAGCATCAGATGTTAATGAGTCATATAAAAGTAGTGGTAGTAAAGATGATAAAACCAAGACTGATCATAGTGTAAACACTTCAGCCAGAACAGTTAATGAAAGAAAGTTGAGTAAAAGAACAAGTTATGGTCCTAGGGTTCTTACCAATACACCAAGGCCATATCACCGTACATACAGACCAACTACTCCAAGAAGTGTTACTAGTTACTGTATTAGTAAATCTAGTGGTATTGACCCTTCACCATGCTACAGGTCACATCCACATAGACATAGATCAGATCCATGTAGCTATACAGTACCTAGTATTGCCAGTATAAAAAATGAACGATACTCCTTAAGCGCTCAATCTTCCAGCTACCATGATAATGAAGATGAGTTGGTGACACATTCCAATAAGTACAGTTTGTGTATGTGTGTGTTTGATGGTCATGATGGGTCGCAAACTGTGAAGTTTGTGAAGAGATACATGGAGCAACAAGTTTTTGGTAAGCCAAAGTGGGATAGCATAACAAAATCTGGCACGTCTAAGGAGATGGAGGATGCTCTTGTAAATTACATTCAAGAAATTGATGATTATTTCTTTAAAAGCATTGAACCCTTTATTAGAGAAAGACATAGACTTCAATCAGAGATACCAAAGGTAACCATATTTATGTAGCTGTATGCGTTGGCATAGCAAATGCATGTTCCATGGGCATGTGTCTGCTCAACTCCCAGCAAATTGAATAGTTATGAACTAGATAAGTAGCTACCTATGGTGCTTCAGTGCCTATAAGCTTTTATATCCTCTATGGATAGTGCCCCCAATGGAACAAGCTGTAGCTATATCAGGGGCAGAGGAGCTGTTGAAAGTTAGGGGGCCACTTGGCTAAACTCATAACATGATTTTCTATTGCAAAATTTGAATTCCTAAAATTTAAGAGGGATCATGGCCCCCTACTTCTGCTGCCTATGTTGTATATAATCAATATAACTATACGCATGGCTAGCTATAACTTACATATTATGTGGTTTAAAACTTTATAAACCCTTTTCTGGTGTTCATAATTAATGTATGCATGTCATCAATTTAACTACAGGAGTTCAATTCTTATCAAGCAGAAAAATTATTTCCCACTAAGGTAGCTCGGCTGAAAAAATTAGAGTCACACATTTCAGGAGGTTGTACAGCAGTGGTGGCAGTTTTAACAAGTGACAGGTTGTATGTTGCTAATGTTGGAGACTCCGGAGCCATTCTGGTTCATGAAACAAGTGATGGCTCAATGCGGGTCAGACAGCTTAGTGAACATCATGATGTTAAGAATGAACAAGAATTAGAGCGGCTTACAGCATTAGGCCTAGAGCAAAGGCAGCTAAAAACATCAGGAAGACTGGGTACACATCAGAACACCAGGAGTATTGGAGATTACTCAATCAAGGGAGGCTACCAAGGATGTGGACATCCTCTGGTAGGATTAACACATTGGTCACATACATTACACATTGAAGGCTTCTCCTTAATTAAGGTATACCTGCTTCTTATTAATTAATATATTTGAATATTTTTAGCCATGCCACCGATCAACCAGGGATCGCTGTACCACATGTGACCTCAGTGTCCATTGATTACTCAATCAAATATCTTGTCCTAGTGTCAAAAGGAGTATACAGAGCATTAAAAGCAATAGATGGTGGGTGCAGAAACAAATCTGAAAATGATATTTTAGTTGAAATGATTGAGAAATATATCGCTCAGAAAGGATGGAATAATATAGCTATCAACATCTTACAGGAAATATGCCAGACTCAATATGACCTATATCGGATATTGGCTAGTGAAAATGCCCATTCTCGCTTTACAAGAGCCAATAGGAAAAGAGGTGACATGACCTTAGTGATTTATAAGTTTTAACACTGTGCATGGTTTATAGATACAGTTGTTTTAAGTTGTCAGTAAAGTTAATGCACTACCATTTACAATAATACACTTCAACAAAAATATAATTAAATACAGACAATTAAATACAGACAAGCAGTTATATTTACAATCTTCTTAGAGCTTTCTTTTTATCTTTTTTCTTTTTATCTACTGCTGGTGGAGCCGAAACAGCTAATTTTTCGTGTGGTCTTTTCTTTGACTGACATTCAGTTTGAGTATCAGCTACTGCATCATCTGTTGTTGTCGTTGATGATAAACTGGGACGCTGGGCGTGTATTGAAGTGATCAGTCGGGCATGCCTGGAGTAGTCGTCATAATGTTCCAATAATAACTTTCCCGCCTCTTCATTTAGGGCTGACTCCGGGTTAGGATAAATAAGTAAACATTTTACTGTCTGTGCAAACGGTAAAATATAGTGTAATCACCAACTATATATTTTAATGCTGGGGATTTATTTACAAGATTTGTAGCAATACATCACCATGATATTACCATTATATCATATAGAACAAAACATTGGTGGTAGAAAATGTTGGTGAATTTGGCAAATCAATCATAACTTGCCAAAATTTTACCTTCCAAAGTTTACTGTCCATAGTTCTTTCACGTGATCTGAGTTAAAAGTGTGGGGATACCATAAATGTAGGCAAAGTTCCTCGTAATACAGCACTTATAATCTTCAATCGATAAGCGCCTGCATGAAGAGGGTTTGGCAACACAAGACATTCGAGTGGTCCTCTCAGTGAGAAGATATCTTCAACTGAAGGCAGTTGAGAACAGATTCAATCAAAAACATGTAGAGATATCATGCCATGTAAGACTTGCATGTGCATAATAATGGTGAAAAAAATAAAGTCGCATGGATGTTCATTCGCCAATGTTTTATTCGCCAATAATGTATCCTTATTTGTGAAGGATGCCAAATTGCCAATGCTTTTTTTGCCAATGTAGTTTTCAGTGGAATTTGCCAATGTTTTGCACCGCCAACGTTTCACACTATATGGCAATTATATCAGAATCTTCGAGGGTCTTACTTTTGTGGAGGGGGTAAGTCTGAAATCATTTTGTGGCATAACTATATTACATCTATTGTATTGTATGGTGAACTTTGAAATACCTTTCTCAGGGATTTTTCTAGAAAATAAATTCAGGGGCAAGGCAAATGAGAGATTTTCAGAGGGGGCAGAAGTTTAACTAACTGTTGAGTGCAGCTGCTGACTAAGTGCAACTTTATCATTGAGGCCTAACTCAGGGGGGCAAAATCATTTCCAGGGGGCAAAGTGGCCCCTTTGCCTCCCTTAGAAAAAAATCTGTTTCTGCTTATTCTTTACTAACTTACTAGCTTTCTATTAGCCTTAAAAGTCTTGTGCAGGTCTTTTGTTTAAAATATCATCTATTCTCAGCTACATTCAGCAGCTACAAACAATTACAAAGGGTCTGGCTTGAAAATGAGACATTTTCTAAATGTGCTTAAACACCCCGGCTTATAATTAAGGTTGGTGTTTATTCAAAGGAAGCTTTTATTCAAGGAACTATGGTACATTTCATTCCTCTTGCCTTGAAGGCTGACATGAATTTAACCTACTGTTGTTTAGGTGACATGCACAGAATTTCTTAGAAATTTAGCCTTATCCTTAGAAATTGTGTTGAGTTTAAAATTTTGTAGAGAATGAGGAGATTTCCTTCTGTTATGTGCTGGTTTTAAGTTACCAACTTTATGTTAGGACTATCAATTGTTTGGTGAATGGAATCGGATAATCGTGAACATAATGAAAATTTATAAACTTAGTATGTGGAATATCCACATTACAGATTCCACTGTACAACATGACAATTTATGATTTCAACTATAGCCTATGTCTCAGCAGCTGTGAAAAATCTGATAGCATTGTACTGTATAGCCAGAAATTTTCAATGTAAGTAATTTTCAAACAAGTTAAATCAGTCATTTTTGAAAATGCTATCTTAGAGAAGGTGATTTTCACATACAAAAATTTCTAAAGCCTGGACATACAACTATAACATGCTCACTCTCAACATCCTATAAATTAATAGCACAACTACATACCATTAGAATGTGTTTAATTCCATGTGATGATTTCCAATCCTTCTTCAGTGTATTGACACAAATCGCTCCATTCTTAGCAACGTTAGGATGAAAAATCTTTGTAAGAAAATATCCTGCATGCATGCGTATGGATCACTTCGTGAAACAACATCTGCTTGATAATGGCATATCTACCTTGTGGTGGTGATGCTGGAAAATCTTTAGCAAGAACCAGTTTCATTTTAAATATTCCTCCTTCATACGGAGTACCAGCTGAAAGGAGCGACAAGGCGATGGAAAATTCACGCTAGCCAAATACAATACTCACCTGGCCCCTCAATGCTTGCTTCGATATTCGTTACATCTTCTTCATTTAGAATAATTTTTATACCTTCCGGTGGTTCCTGCTGTAGTTGCATAAGCTCCTTGGTAAGTTTTTGGATCACGGCAGGTGATAGATTTTCGACATTTGATGAAGACTATTGGAAAAACACATCCTTTACTAAGCAAGACTTATATTTATTATAAGTCACTACAACGTAGATTAAAAACGTAGAAACATACCGCCGCCATCATTTCGTTCACTCAAAATTCAAAATTTTCATTCTAAATAATACCCACCTTGAGCTTGGATAAATAGAACGTGCGACAATTTTTAGTAATAAAAAGTACAACAAACCAAAATGTGAAATTTAAAAATTAAGGGTCATCTACAAAGCATCATATTCAATATCTGGGAAATTGTCAAATTTGATATAAGAGTGGACTATGTTCTGTGCTGGTTCTTCACCTGTCAGCACTGAGGACAGCATGCTTGGATCAACTACACCCATATCATCATCATCGGTTGAATGACCACTGCCCGGTACCTCTAACTGGTCCTCCATTTCTCCATCACTATCAAAAATATATTGATCAAGTTGACTGCCTTCTGAACCCTTGGCTAGTTCAGTCTCTAATGGTGGTCGCTGGTCGTATTCAGGCTTAGCTAGTTCAACTTGCTCACCACTTCCTGGCAAGGGTGCTTCAAATGTATCCTTGTCACCATCATCATCTCCTTCCTTGTCTGATGCATATAAATCCTCATCCTTCAAGTTACTTGCATCAAAACTATCTCTGGTACGAGATTGACTATCACTTTCCTTCGTCGGTGTAGAAGAAGACTGTGGTGGTGGGATCACTGTGCTGCCACCGGTCGACAATGACTGAAAAGCATTTGTTAGAGTACTTAGACTTTCTCCTGAAGGTTGCATTTTAGTGCGTGGAGGGGGTACTGGTTTCTTTGCAGCCGGTTGTTGCTCTGTTGGGAATACCACTTTGCCAGAAGGGTCTGCAATGGGGGTAGCCTCTCCTTCTTCATCATTGGTAGATGGAAAATGAGTACTACTACCAGAACGGTTTCCTGGAGCTTGCTGGGAGTGTGGTTGAGATTGCTGGGGCGGCAGTTGAGCAGGATAATCAACCTGAGGCGGCACTGGACTTGTTGAAAGCCTTCCTACAACTTCCCGATGTTGTTGAGGATTGACTAAAGAGGTATTAGAAACACCACTGTAATTAAGCCCCTGGTTGCTATGGTTCACATCAGTTGGCATATTATTAGTATATGAACTGTTGTAACTGGATGACTGATTGTAACTAGATGACTGGTTGGTGGGCATATAGGTGGATGGCGATATATCACCAGTACTTCTGCTGTGGTTGGTGCTAGCATGACGTGACTGATTAGCCGGCATATTGTAATTGGTACCGCAATGCTCCTGACCGCCTGGTTGAGAATACTGTACGTGAGGTGGGGTTGGCACTGACGATATGCCCGGTACATGTGGCGCTGGTTGCTGGGAGCTTGGAAACACAAAAGGATTTTCTTGTCCTGTCATTGGTGGATGCTGGTAATGAGGTGTTGGTGTTGGGGTATAGAAATTCATAGGGGCCTGGCTGCCTCTTACAGGAACTTGTGATGCAATGTAGCGTGGATCGATATATGACTGTGGCATGTGATGGATAGGCTGATTATAATGGCCGCCACCTTGATGAACACTGTCAAACGGTTGTCCCTGATGAATGCCTGCTGGTTGGCTTAAGTACGTGTTCATAGGCGGTGGCACACTGGGTACAAGGGTGGTAGCAAGAGGAAAGCTCACAATTCCACTTAACGGATAGTTTGAAGCGTCATAACCTAAATTATGTATCATCAATGTAACGTCATCAAGTCGACGGCATTCAGACTTTTGCGAATTAGCGTAGGTGTACCCCACAGAGGACACAACAGAATCAATGACAGTTTGAGCAACATCTTTCATGCTCCTTTGATTTCCCCTGATCTGCTCGGCAACCATGCGAACGATTGCTATGTTTGCATCGGAGGTGTTTTGGCCCATGTATGCCGACCAGGCATCATAAAGTCCATCAGACATCACAACAATAAATCCTCTTGTTTGATTGATCGCTATGGGCCCTGCCACATAAGGTACAGCAATACCAGGTGCCCTTGTAGCACTCCTGGAATAAACATTTTGGGAATACAAAAATCGTGCTACATATATTCACAATACCTCAATATATCATGGTCACCATAACCATTTTTGATGCTGAAGTCTCCGATGCAGCGTGTGTTCTGTTGAGTCCCCAATCTGCCTGATCTACGCAATTGATCTGGGTCCAATCCAACTGATTTAAGTCGCTGTAGCTCCTCTTCATTTGATGTATTATGATCAACAGTTAACTAAATAAAAAATGACAGCAAAGATCACATCTGTATCAACATGTTCAGCCTGGACGTACTTGATCTACCAAGAGGTAGTTATTCCGGGGGTCAACCAGGCAGAGGAGCACACGAGTATCCCCGACGTTTGCTACATAAAGCTGGTTATGCTTTATGACAGCAACGGCTGCTGTTGTACCACCCCTGATCTGTTCATCTAACTCACTCATTCTATTGACGTGGTTTGGATACCTTTGCAGTGCCACTGCAGAATTTAAGCACTCCTAAAATTAAGGGAATTATGTACATTACACAAAACTAGTATGTTTGATGCTCACGTCAAGCTCTATTTTAAGAACAGCTCTTTCTGTTAATAACTCATCGATGCTGCGGAAAAATCCTTTTTCTACTGTTGCAAATGTCTCAGCAAATTTTTTCTTTATCTCATCATGGTTGGCTGTGTCTTCCACCATTTTAACAATCAATTCTGGCATCGTTTCCTTGACATACTCCTGTGCCCTCTTACCATCATGCCCATCAACCACCATCAGGAGACTTGTTGAGTTAAAAACACAGTTGAAGTAGCCATCTTCGTTCTCACGTTTAGATTGTATACTCCCGTCCGAATTGAACCGACGGTTGTCCGCAATGGCCACTCCAGTGTTGGGACTCTTTGGCAAAGAATCCGCCCATAGCTAAATGGAACAGAAACATTATTTTACAAACACTCCTTAGGGTGCGTACTAATGCTTAACATTTAATATAATATCAATGACAACGGATGTAAACTCGGATGACAAACACGTGTTGTTATCCCCGAATGATTTGTATTATACATTTCAACTATTAACTTACTTTTCCTCTGGAAGGCATTTCAGTATAAAGATACCGCGCCACACTACCAGTAGATTCCGCTGTGAGCAACTTCACTTCTAATATAAATTGCGTGGGTGGGGATCCTCCCTTAAAATAGTATATTTCTAACAAACGCGCATCATATAGCAAAATGACTTCAGCAGGGAAAGAGCTTAATTTAAACTTTGAAGATGGGTCGGAAGAGGAAGAAGATTCTTCTGGTGTAGACGAAGACGAAGAAGTAAGCAATGTGTGCGCTGCGTGGTGTGGCCACGTGGTGCATTAGCACATACCCGCACATATTAATGTCCACTTCGCACTGGTGGTATTAACGTATAGGATCCTCCCATTCTTGTTTACCTTGCAGGATGTCACGGAGACGTTATCGGAGCGTCTCTGGGGCCTCACAGAGATGCTGCCCGATCCAGTATGGTCGGGATTACGTAAGTCACGTGTGTGGAGTGTTTGGTTTGTCCGTCGAGCTGGCTGGGTGGTTGGTGTATCAATGGCCATGATGATGCTACCAATAATCACTGAACATCAGCGACTGGAGCTTGAGGAGATGCAAAACATGCAAAAGCGTCAGGTGAGTGTCACATTAGTAACATGCCGAATGTCAAAATAGTAGAAACGCTATCCGTAAATCATTGATGTGAATATTAACTAATTCATCTTAGTGCAGAAAATCTCAAAACTAAATTTACACAGGATCCAAGGTATAGAACACAATATGTGTATACCAATACAGTATATGGAACATGCCAAATATGACGTACTACTTCCAACTCCGTAGAGGATATTACAATATCTGATATACTGCACACCTAAAGTTGCATCATTTCATTGTATTGACTTTCGGGTTACCACAAATTTGCAAGAAATATTTGCTTATACTGTACCTACAGCTAATAGTGCCGAGTCTATAAAGACATGAAAATCCTATTTTGAAGATTTCACAGAAATTTCACTCCGTGAAGTTATACATTCAATAAGGACAATACCACAAGTCATTTCATGAACAACAATGTTACAATTCATGATTGTCTGGTATGTATAATATTATATCACGATAATGGATCCCTGTGATCGATACATCACACTATCAATATCATTGATATCACTAATAGCATTACATTTTGGCCACAGATCCACACTGAAAGCTTGGTATATGTCAGCCCACCTGTTAGCATATAGCAGGAATGTTTGGCGAATTGCTGAAACTAATTTTTACTATTACTTATTACCTTGTGGCTGAATCTATCCATCCCCAAATTTTCACTATTTGATGGTTGTATAGTCAGAATTGTGAGCTATAGGAGCTTATAACAATGATGTTATCTTGTCACTATAGGTTATACTGGGCCCAGGATCTGGATTATCCCCGTCTCTAGGAATGAACCGACCTCAAGTTGGTGCCCAACCGCCAAGTTAATAATATACGTATATATATATAGTAATAGAATTAAGCACAACATTCACACCATTATGTTCATGAATGAAGCGACTTGTGAAAATTTTTGTCATCAATATAAAAATAATTACGATTTAGCTTTTTTTCTTTCATTGCGTTTTTCATATTCTAGTCTGAAAGGAAAATATTTAATTGTGTACGATTGTTAAAAGTGTCATCTCACCTGTGTTGGATGATTCTGTCTATTATTGTTCCTGTACGTATGTCGTTGCTGCTGTCAACCAGCTGGAATATTCCTTGTCTTTTTGGCTCCTGGTTCAAATTTTTTGTTTTTACTGATCGCATTCTTACTGGCTCACCTTATAAGGGTCTTCACCATTCTGTGAAAATTTTAAATAATGCAAAAGGTAAAATTGTTACAAAATTTAATACCTGGTCTGGTAGGACTGTTGTGTTGCCATGGACAACAACGTTAACCTATTTTACAAACAAAAACACAGGATGTCAAAAAAAATTTCATTTTGTACCTTAAAATGATCCAGCAGTTCCGCAGTGACGGAATATGGAGCACCCATCACTACTTCTGACACATACTACATGTACACAGTAATGAAACACAGTAAATGAATTTTTGAAACGGAGGCAGTTGTAAGGGGTTGTAAGGTTCCAAAAATGCACATAAAGCTTTGAAATATTGAATGTAGAACTTATCGTTTTTGCAGTGTAAAAATCTGCCAATATAGCACTCAGTAGATATTTGTACATAATAATGCTTAAGAAATATAGCAATACAGGTTTTACAGTGACCCTCGAAACAAAGCTGCCTACTTTAAAAAATATACCATCGTATTTCTTACACATTGTCGTGTCAAATATATGCTGAGATCCATACTGGCTGATTTTTGTATTACAACCAATGGAGTGCGTGTGAACGTTTAAAATGTTTTTATACAGTCCACTTAAAAAGCTTGACTGACCCCTGGACTGTTATACCTACTATCTAATCAAAAGGTAGGTTAGGAAATCATTATTTTTTAGGTCTACCCATGTGAAAAATTTGCATTCTCCACATGAACAGCAATCTTACCTTACAAGCCAAAACATTCAGTACTCTCTCGTGAAGGTTCATGATGGGATAATTGCTTCCTTTGTACTTGTTCACCACCTAACACAGTGGACAAGCATGCAGTATATCATGTATAATTATGGTTGAGCATGTAACATACTGAGTCTAACAGCAGTCCAACTATTAAGAAGTCACCGTACTGACTGGCCTTCTCCAAAAAGTCAATGTGGCCGGGGTGTGATGATAGGTTAAGAAATCAAAATTATTGAGAATTAGTTTGTAACAAAGATCAAACTAATTCAATAGTGCACATGAGAAATCATCCCTTTAAATTTTACTTTAGTGAGCTTAAACGTGTAAGGAATCTTAACTACTACAGGTGGCCATGGCCTTTGGTCAGATTTCACAGGTAATAATAAAATATACTTATTTATTTCATGTGCTAATGTCCACACCTATCAACACTACACCAATATTATGTCACATGTACCACCTGGTGTCCTAATAGTGTACCTGATTTTGTACTGTTTTGTTCACATCTTGAAAAGGATATGACACAAGTCAAAAGCACCAGATGTATAAACCACCTTGTCTCCTGGCTGAAGAGAAGTCCAACTTTAATAGTGATAATAATACTACTACGTATCTCTCTACCTTTGGCTCCTTGCCATCTGAAAATTGTACTATCCGTTGAGATGTGGTAAGGAGATTGGTGACACGAGTATAAGGTAGCGAATCCTATGTATGAACAACTTGTTTCAATATAATACCATACACCATAATATACATTCATGGTCCGTACAACACTAATATATTGAAATGTGGAAGTTAAAACAGTGAAATTAGTACATCACAAACAACATTTTTATTTAGCAACCACCCATAACTATGGAATTTTGGTAGAAATTAGTGAACCTACAAATCAAGGCTAAAACAATCATAAGCAACAAAAGTTTGGCTAAGAAATCAATTTTATGAAACAAACTTCAGCAAATTTCTTCAGTTAGTGATATAAAACTAGCATTAATTCGACAAATTTTAGTCTCACATTTTTGTGGTTTACAATAATCATCCCTTAGTTTGGTGGTTATTTAAACTGTTATACACAGAAGGTCAGTGAGTACTCTGTAGTCTGTACCTGGCTGAACTGTGCCACTGGGGATCCGATGGAAGCCGGAAAACTCTGGTTAAAATAAACGCACCAATCAATGCACCCAATAATGCCACACCCACCTCGGTTCCTACATAAGTATGATGTTGTCTAGTCATTAACAGCATTCTGTTACCATAGAAGCTCGGTTACATCATGTCATTTAGGGGTCACAATAACATACCTTCCTACTAAATCAGTCGTACTTATTCCTTGCGTCCTAGCAACCTCCTTATATTTTCCAGCAGTCTTCACTAAATGATATGCATCAACTCCATCAGCTGTTGTCGTAATGTCATCTGTAACCAATGGATACAAACAGCCATTACAAACATCCCCGACAATATCATTATAATTTATATCCACCACCCTCAAATTCACATACATTCAACAAATCATTGTACCTCCATGTACTGAAAAATCACATTTGTACTTTTCCAATGTCTCTATGGTAGTAACATACGGCGCAGCCTCGACAACCTAAGGTATTTCAGGCAACCAGTTTACTATTAAAAATACGAGGCTAAAATACTAACTTCATCAACCCATTTGATTGCTCTAACAATCTTGTACCTTTGGCAAAAAATAAAATAAGATAAGAATATCTATGCATCCACAAACCTTTCTTGCTCTGTATAAACGGGAGGGCCTTTATGCTTAGCAATTTCTTCTACACAAGCAATGGTCGTATGTTAGTATGATATAACAAGTCAGCATTGCACATACCGTCCGAGTGCACCCCGACTATTAAGTAATCACCTAGCTTCTTAGCCTGCAGGCGCCATAGTAACTAAAGGTCAGTTGTTCATTCTTTAGTGCCTCCTACCTGTCTGAGTGAGTTTGCGTGTCCAAAATGAACCAAATCGTAACTGTAAATATTATACAGGTGACGCCCTCGAACTCTATTAAAAGGTCACTTACCATCCGTCCGCCCATACGCGAACAACACCGGATCCTCCTTTAGGAAAATTATCACACAAGCTACCGCTCATGTTGTAAATAGCTAAAATGCACGTTAGAAATGGAGTCAAAAGCTAAAACAACTTATTTCATATGGCTTACACAAGTAATGCGATGATCACGTGCACAAAATAATTCACTTTTACTAAAAATCATGATTAAATTTTTACGATGTTATAATTATATGCACACAGCCTGCAGTCTTCATTGCAGGGAATAATAGAAATGGTAGTCAGGGTGATTTCAGATATCGTTGCCCACGCTACTGTGAGCTTCTTGGATCTCTTTCACTTCCTTCTTCTCCTTCATCTCATTACGCTTGGTATACTTCAATCTGTACAGTGAAGAAAGAGCCATCATTACCTCATACATCTCAGTACATCAGTAGATATACAAAGCACAAATGTCAAAACATTTAAAGGCTCGATTGTTTTTTTGACAGGGAGATATTGAAGGACAGCGTCGTAGGCCACCTGTATTAGCTATGCTACTGAAAACTGTTGAAGGGAAAATTTTGACGAATTGTTAGCTTAGTGTCAAATCCATCAAAATTTCCCCCATCAAAAACTTGCACTATATGGTAACTCCATAGGGACACAATCAAACAGAGTAGTAAATACCGTAAAAGTTAAACTGGTATAATTTTAGCAAATTGAACATCCATTGCATGGGGTGTTGCCAAACTTTGTAACCAAAAATTCTCCCTCTGACAGTTATTCTGGCAACAAACAAGACTTAATTTTATCATGCATAATTAATGCAGAGCAGCCTCAGCTTCACGATAATGGCCAGTCATAGATTTTCCAACAACTTTAGTATTTGACCATCCAAATCAATGGGGAAGCCAATGAGTCTATAATAGAAAGACAAAACATGTATATGCTCACCTGTTTTCAATAATACGTTTGAGGATGGTTGAAGTAGTGACTTTACTGCCGCTCTTGATGCGTTGAAAGATCCCTAGTCTCTTAGGTACCTGTAATGAAGCAATAACACACAACACACCTTCTTCTTACCCATCACCTCATAAGGATCTTTTCCATCCTGTACAAAAGGAGAGAACAATTCAATAAATTGCATATATTAACCAGATACCGTATAGCGGGTGTTATGTGTGAGGTCCAAATTTTTGCAAAATTTGCAAAGTAGACAGCATTCACAAATTTTTCCACTAAATTTTTATATTTTCACTTAATGTTCCTTGTACATTTCATCTTTACTATTCACGCTGATTTTCCGAGTTTGCAAAATATATACCCTCTATATGGTAGTATGGCATAAAATGTTTGTCCAGTATATTTGTTGCTAAGATACATTTATCTATGGAGCATCTATTAAAAAAGGGCGACATGGCTTCAGAATCCTTGTGCCAACATCTAATGCACATCTACAATAAAATGTGTGAGCTCACCTCATCAGGCAAGATTTCAGTCTCTCCATGCACCACCAGATTAACCTACACTTTACATCAGGGAGGTGAGGTGACATAATATTTTAAAACCTTAAAATGGTCCAATAAGTCTTGTGTTACAGAGTATGGCGCTCCGATGACGACCTCTGATACATACTGACAGTGAAACACAACATATTTCATCACAAGAACACAAAATGGATGACCGAATACCTTCAGTGCCAGCACACTTAAAACTCTTTCTTGAAGGTTCACAATTGGATGGTTCTCGCCCTTGTATTTATTGACTACCTGTGAGCAGATTGAAGGGAACATGTTTTAAAACTACTCCCTCACTGTATCAGTTAGGAGGCCAACAACTAGAAAGTCACCAAGCTCTCTAGCTTTCTCTAGAAAGTCAACATGGCCAATATGTGCGGCAAATAGTTAAGAATGAAACGCAACAGGTATTTATTTTAGGCTAGGATATGACACAAATCGAATGCTCCGGCAGTGTACACTACTTTATCACCCGGCTACAATGCCAGAGAATGATGAGACAAATACGTAAAATCACATATACTCACAGCAGGCGTCTTGCCATTGGAGAACTGCTGTATACGATGTGAGGTAGAGAAATGAGTTACTCCAGTATAAGGACTACGAGCACACGGTCCCTAACCGCATGCACAATACCTGTTATGTACAATTATATAGTTGTATACCTGCCCCATACCAGCGAACTTGCTAGCATCTAATGTACTAATATCCTTCTGTGTAGATAACATAACAATTCTCTGAGTCTGAGATATTCATTTACACAAACCACTTCATTATGATGCCCCCTGGTCATCAGTAACATCCTAGTAATCAAATACAGTGCACAAATTGCTCCACTAATCTCTTCAATACCTTCCCACAAGGTCAGTGGTACTGATGCCCTGGGTTCTCTCTATCTCACGATATCTCCCTGCAGCTTTCTGTGCACCATACGTATCAATTCCTTCCGGAGTGGTTGAAATGTCGGCTAAAATGTATAAATCAACTACACAATTTCTGTCCAAGCATTAGGCACCTCCATGTATGCAGAAGTCACAGTTGTATTTGTCCAGTGTGTTCTCCGGTGTAGGCAAATACGGAGATGCCTCCACAACCTAGAATGGCAGTGAACTAGAAATTCCACGAGCCCCCTGCCTCTTACCTCATCAACCCATTTGATGGCTCTAACAATCCGATACCTTCACACACACACACACACACACACACAGAGTTTCTATTTATCATTGTATACAAAGGTGCCCTCACCTTTCTTGCTCAGTATAAACTGGTGGGCCTTTGTTCTTTGCAATATCCTCTGTTAATAACCATTGATGACGAGAGATCAAATTGTGGCATGCACACTTACCATCACTGTGAACACCCACTACTAGATAGTCACCTAATGCTTTACCCTAATGAAACAATTGAATTGTATAATTATAATTATTCAAATACGCATATACATTTAGTGAAATGACTGTTGTGTAGCAAGGCCAGTAGCGCAGGCAGCCCTAGTGTATGGAAGTTCACAAGCTGTAGTGTACAAGGCCATTAACTTCTGGTGTTGATGGTCAACTACATGTTACTCCAATATTAAGATTTGTCAGGTACTTAACAGAATACCACAATACCGTATAGCGGGAAAGTTTGGCGAATTCACTGTTATGAGTGTTTGGCGAGGAAAAGTTTGGCAAATGGATAGATTCAGCCATAAGGTAATAATTATAAGTAAAAATTTGGATGATTTTAGTTTGGCAAATCACGGACAATTTGCCAAATTCGCCAAACTTTTCCCCCGCCAAACTTTCCCGCTATATGGTAATACGGTACAGCCTAAGACACTGTTGCCTACCAAATTTCATCCATCAAACAAGTGCTTGTTACCAAATAGGCAGTGATTTAGAGAACCAGTGCATTCAGCTGAGATGATCAGTGAAAAAGCTTTCCGTGAAATAAACTACAGGGGTGGGGCTTAAGATTGCAGTAAAATTT
Organism: Spongia lamella; assembly: GCA_963930835.1. Lineage (NCBI taxonomy): Eukaryota > Metazoa > Porifera > Demospongiae > Dictyoceratida > Spongiidae > Spongia > Spongia lamella. The sequence continues at coordinate 14,175,625 of OZ005748.1, forward strand.
TAGCAAAATCATTGAACAGGTTAGTACCACATATATGGCTTCCACATGAGTATGTGTGCATTACACTTCAACTGACCTTTTCAATTACATACAAATGTCATTTGACATCACACGAACTACAAAGCATTACTGCACATCACTACAGGAATGCATTACCTGTCTCAATGAGTTGGCATGTCCATAATGAACCATATCATAGCTGCATCAACAATAATGACATCTATGTTACCATAGAAACACTACTATCATGCAACCCATTTAATACAAAGCAGCCTACTAGCTCATGATAAATACTCAAAGTGAATTGTAACATTTTAATTAAGCAATAAATATTAATATCTTCGTCACTAATTACGCGTACAAAGTAATACTGTGAAATGAAGCACAAAGTTGTGAGACTTTGATTGGTTAGAAGAATTCACACAGATTTTTACATGCGTTAATACTTACCATCCATCCGCCCATACTCTAACTTGTTTATGCTTCTTAGAAGTCGGAGGTTTAGTTTTCCGAAAATTCTTTCGCTTAGGCATGTCCGAGAATGCCGATGTAGTAGACATTAATATACGGAATTAAGACCACGTGATATTGATGACGTAACCTTTAAAAGGGAAATTACGTAATAAAAGCGTGTGAGTTCAAATGTACGCATGCGCAAACAATGGCGACCAGGTGAGTGGGCGAGAACGCCAAAATGGCGACGTTGTGATGTGCGAACGTGAAGTTGGTGGTCTGTAACGCGCACACTCTCGGCGTCCCATTTTCGCGTCGTCTGTTACATTTTATAACGATTACCATATTTTGTGTGTTATAGGCTTGATAGGCTGTGGATTTTGCTAGACACCGGGTCCACTCCTGTCACGAGGAAAGCCGCGGCAGAACAAATCGGAGAAGTACAGAAGTTACACCCACACGAACTCCATAACCTGCTTAAAAAGGCATGACACGTTTATAAAGCTAAAATCATTGCTAAAGCCCCAGAGCCATGCTAGCATAATGAACTTGAATTTTATTTTGTTCATCTAGACACAACATTATTTAAGGAACAAAAGTTGGGACACTAGGGTTGCTGCAGCACAAACAATTGCTGCCATTGCTAAGAATGTGAAGCAATGGGATCCATTGTTCCAGCTAAGAGATGACAATGCAGAAGATGATAATGGTATTCAGTACCTTATGTTTCACCGTAAACCCACAAGGTCACATTGCTAGGGTCACCAAATGATGGTTTGGCTTTTGATACATTTGACATCTCCAAGGTGCTCAAACACGGCACTCCACTGCTTGCCTCAGCCGGCGATGAGTACAGCACTCAAGATGAAGGAGAAAATGCTTTGGGGAAGATGAGCGAGAAGGAAAGGGTATCTTTTTACCGACAGCAGCTCCGACAAAAGCTTGGCTTGGTTGCACAAGGAAAAGTTTTTTCAACTGGTAAGAGTTGGGGGCCACACAGGAGTGATCTATAGAGTAGAGGTTGTTTGTGTTTGTTGATGTGCAGTCCATGAATGTGTCATGGGTACCAATGAAACGAGGAACAGAACGGAATCTATTAGGGTGCACACTTCTTTTAAAATTAAACACAATTGACCGAGTGTTCACATCAAATATTACACATGTAGCTATCCAACAGCTTTTAAAGTTGAATAATAATTAATGCACATTAAATCATCTTGTAAGCAATTTGTTAGGGTTAAAGAAATTCTTTGTAGTGCATTCCGTGCCACTGGTACAATTTGTATTGGTACTCAAGTCATTATAGCAACGCCATGCTAAATGTGTGTCACTGAATGTATTAATCACATGATAGGGATTGAGAAGCTGTTTGATGATGAAGATCTGGTGTTGAAGAAGGAGGATGAAGCATCAGCTGTACCGGTTAAGGTAGAGCACAATTTGCTGATGCTTGGTGAGGATTAGCTGTGGCCCACTTAGGACCAACATGCGGTGAAAGAGTTAGCAGCTCTAGGCAGAGTTAGTGCCAGGGAGAAACTAGCAGCTAAGCGGAGGGCAAAACAAGCCAGACAAGCTTTAAAGCAGAAAGAAAAAGCCACTGAAAGGTCAACATCATTGTATCATAAAGATTTGGTTTTTAATTTCTAAAACAAGAAAGTGTTAGCGTCTATATACAGTCCTATAATGGGATGTGTTGACAAGTGTTTGACATCATATGGTTGTTGTTATGGTTACTGCAGTGTGGAGCCACCTAGTAAGAGACCACGCTTGTCAGTATCTGAGGCTACCGAGGATGATGAAATGACAACTGAAGAATTCACTGTTGATGACAATATTACTGAAGAGGTATTATTGTGTGGTCGCTATGTGATCATGTGATCCTGTAATTGCAGAGAAATGATTGGCCATTCACTGTCTTCTGTGAGGAGTTGTTTAAAGATCTGTTTGATCCAGTTTGGGAGGTAATGTAGTTTAGATAATAGCTTTGTACTAGAGCAAGTCAACAGGTGCGTCATGGAGTTGCCATGGCGTTGAGGGAGGTTATCAAACTTCATGGTAACACTGCTGGCATTAGTGTATACACTCCTCCTAATAAGGTAAATGATGTGCTTTATTAAGAAATTAAGATTTATATTTCCTTGATGTAATTTTACTGTAGCGCGTGGCTGTTACTCAGGCATGGCTGGAGGATGCTTGCATTAGACTACTGTGTGTGTTGGCCTTGGACCGGTTTGCTGATTTTGTGACTGACGAGGTGACCCCATGATTAATACTAATGCTTCATCTTTAAGTGTAACAATGTTTGTTTAGTAATAAATAGTACAATATTAGCTAGAAGCTACTAGGATTGTGTTGATATATAATATCGCAGTGGTCCATGATAGGCCTTCAGTTTTGTAGTTCCGATTTTTCATGTGCTGCAAATAAACTGTATAGTATCTAAACTACTCTAATAGAGCATTCAGTAAACATACTGTTGTGTTGATTTATTGTGTAGTGAATACATACACACGTACCTGTTGGAAATATGTTCCCTGTACACACAGCTGTTAAAGGTTTAACTAGGGTGTGCTAGATGGCTGTAAACGCTTTATACCTTATGATATTCAAGTGGATTATGTAACTCTTCTGGTCTGATTGGCTAACCAAAACCTTGATAGCGCAGGCCCATCTGGGGATGAGACTACTTTAAGTGTACATAATATTTTAGTGACAATATTAGTGGGTACTAGTACTATCCGTAGAAATAGTCTGTGTAGATGCAATATCATGAACAATAGTAGTGATCATTTTCATGATTTCAGTTTTCACGGACAAATGCTGCAAGTAAACTATACTACTCTAATAAAGCATTCAGTAAATATACAGTTGTATGATTTACTGTGTACATTTGTTACAGCTGGTTGCTCCAGTGAGGGCTACTAGTGCTCAAGTGTTGGGAGTGTTGCTGGACCTCATTGAGGCCACAAAAGTGCAAGAAGTTGTAAAACTACTGATGGTCTTGTCCCAGCAAAGTTCCTGGGAAGTACGACATGCAGCCTTATTAGGAATTCAGCATCTCCTTGCCGTCCGACAGGTTAATTAATACCCACCTACTGTTTCCATTTGACGCTATTATTGTAGGAAGATGCTAATATATTTTTACCAATGATGTTGCCCGCCATTTTGAATGGTCTCCAAGACCAGTATGATGATGTTAGAGCAATAGCAGCTGCTTCTTTGATACCTGTTGCTAAGCAACTGCCAACTTTGTTACCTGAAAAAGTAATTCTTAATTGTGTAGATTATATTTTATTGTGTTTTATTTAGTTGTTGAATGTGATGGGCATCTTATGGGATAATCTTCTAGAATTGGATGAACTTTCAGCTTCAACTAATAGTGTAATGAAGTTATTGTCAATACTGGTTGTTGTGCTCAATGACAACAGCATTGCTAGTGAGGTGGAGAGCTTGACTGGATCGTTGAGCACGCTGGTAGCTCGTCTGTGGCCGTTTCTCGGTCATAACATCAGCTCTGTGCGTCACTCGTGTGTTAAAACTCTCTTGACTCTGCTCGCTGGAGATGTGGGGACCACAGATAAGAGTATGTATAATTACTCTAATAGAACGTTCACTGAGTGTCCATGCATACAATACCACATACGCAGTGATTTTCAAAGATTTTATATCGAGAGGAACTAACAGTATTGGTAATATTTGGTATCAGTGCAATACAAGTGGTATTGAAAAGTTTGGGTATTGCAAAAATATTGATTTTTACAGCAGTTTTGTGATTTTTTAAGAGTAGATGTGTGAGAGTGCTGTAATAATTGGGTATTGGTATCGGTCTGGTATCGGCAGATAAAATAAAAAGTGGTAACGGTAGAGGGTTTTTGCAGTTCATTTTGCTGGTCAACACATATTTTCCTTATGTACTGCCTTTTTTGCAGACTAAAAGTCACAATAATTTTTTCATCTCTTAAAAATTAATATCAGGAGCTCATCGAGTCTGAAATTCATAGCCCTTTACAATATATGGACTTGTGCATGTAAATCTGTATGATCGTTATATTAGAGAGTTTTGGTTTAGTTGTATGATGTTGTCATTCCTATAGCTGCTTCGTGTCCATGGTTACCTGCTGTACTGCAAGAGCTTCTGTGCCACACTTTTCAAAGGATGCTGGTTGAACCAGAGGAGCCAGTCAGGCTGTTGCTATGGCAGGTAATTGTCATGACACATTCACTTATATTATTTATAGTAGCACTTGTGTCATTTTAATAAGTTCAGCTTTGTTTGTTTTTTGTCAGTTATTTATACAAAACACAACTGAAATTAATATTTTACAACAAATATTGTATTTATGAACATATGCTACACAGTTTAAAGGTCAAGGTAGTGTTGATTGTTCAGTTACAATATTTATGCTAGTGAAAACCATAGAGTAATATATTGAGGGCGTCTCCAAGGTGGGCCCTGAAGAATCAGAGGTCCATGGATCATTTAACTAAAAGATGGAGCCCTCTGTATCCTACCCCTCCCTCTTGGTTCTTATGATGTCTGGATAAGTTCTAGCATCAAGATATTGTACCAACAGGCTGCAAAACACCACATACATCACAATTTCATGACTAAGACTGCTTGAAATAATAGAAATATTACCCATGGGGGTTACCGATACTTCATGTCAGTTTAAGAAATGAAACAATTATAGACATGGCCAGTTACACAGTGAATATGCTAAGAACAAAACATATCCTCCCTCACCACATTAGCTGTGTTGGTTGAAAAACAGTTTCAACAGATAAATTATTACTGTTTGCACTTGTAACAGTGATATCAACTGATGTTACCTAATAAGGAAGCTTCCTTAACAGTGTGTATTTTGGGACAACGTTTTAGTTTTGTTGGTGTTTTTCCTTGACCCTTGTGTTCAGGATTTAAAGGTTTCTGTTGGTTTCCTGTTTGAAACATGCTACATTGCTGTGGCGTATGATAATGACAACATTATGAATAATGAATATTGTATTTGTGGGTGTTTTTAATTGCAGCATTTGGTGTTCTCCAAATGAATAGACACAAATATTTATAAAAGTACTTTGCAAATTTGCTTCAGTTAGCACATGTAGAAGTTGAGTTGAATGCTGGGAATGACTTAAATTCACTAAAATCATACAATTAATATTCTACAATTAATAGTAATTTTCATGATTTCTCAAGTACGTACCATACTGTATCTTATAAGCAAACGAATTGTTTTGTTTCAGCTTTTTTATAATCTGCCTGGTTTGTGAATAAAAATTGAATGTTTCATGGAAATTTATTTCATCCTACAAAATAAACTAGATACTGTGTATGTACAGCTGGCTAACCTCCCTGGCTTATACAAGGTGATATTGGTTGTATGTAGGTTTATCAAACTGCTGTGTCCTGTTCAACTGCTGTCGATCTGGCTGCTGTCACATTGCCATGGATACCGGCATGGCTGCAACTACTGGTGCATTCACCGACTGACCAGCCCCTCCCCCAGGGACTGCTGGTTGCTTCAGCAGCTAGTAGATGTGGCTTAAGCACTAAGGTAAAATTAAATATCAGTAAAAACAAAAATTGTGTCAGGCTAAAACTTGTGAACGTTACTACTATGCAGACATGTCCAGACATGCCAGGTCATGTCCAAACATGTCAGATCATGTCCGAACAATGTCCTAACATTATTCAAGGCTTGCTATTCTACAGGCTACTGCAGTCGACCCCTCATTAGTGTCAATGGTTTATATTGGAGGTGTGGCAGGTGTTGAGTTGGCTGCTGAACGAGAGGAGGCCGTCATGAAGTGTAGAGTATTAGGAGCACGGTGAGTGTTCAATGATATTTATTGACTATTGAGTATGGTAGTATGTTGTCTATGTAGTACACTTGTTGACGCACTTGCTCATACACTACACACACACACTACTACAACACATCACAAGCTGTTACTATACATTACAGGGCTATAGGATACCTGGTAGTGTTCCTATCACAGACAACATCACAGGAACAACTAGTCACTGATCTGATGAACAGCTTAGCTCAAATATTACTCCAGCTGGTCTCCAGTAACATAGCAATTCATAAAATGGTCTCCAGCCTGGTTATCAGTTACTATGCGACTGATGTTAGCAAGGTGTGTCCAACTCTCATTGTATATAGAATGACTTTTCTATAAATGTGACCTCTCTATAAATGTGACCTTTCTATAAACTAAAAGTATAATGTTTACTAATATTAAATTTTAGTGGATTAGTAAAATTCATGAAATTTATAGTCTGCGGATTTTTAAAATTCTCATGTTCATTCATTTCCTTTACAGTTTGTATGCTAAAATTAATACACGCCAACTTTAAACTTCACTAATATTACTACTCGCTGATAAGTGGTTTAGTGTGTGTAGTAGAAGTGCTAGCCCTACTGAAATACACTCAAGATACTGGGAGTTAAAGTGTCTCAATAAAAGTGGGCGGGCTTAGACATGAAGAGTGCTTGTAGTGTTTACTAAAGGGCGAGGTATCTGAGGACACAAGTATAATCTATTTTGTACTGTTATGTCATAAGGCTCTACTGTGTTGTGTGATGGATCATGTGAGATGACAGCCTGAGGCAGTGTTTCATCTGTTAGCCTCACAGCATTTTATGGGTGTAAGTTTTATTTAAATTATTACCTCATGATCTCACAATGTGTTTTCGTGTTGACAGAACATGTCACAAGTAAATCTTGTTTATGTCCAGTTGTGCCTGTGGCCATGTTATATGGCTTCAGTAGATGACCTAATGCTCCAGAAGTGTTAGTAGGTGGGGCAGATAAAACTTCAGGGAGAACATTGAAGTAGCTAACTATTTGTCAAGTACATCAAATATCTTCCCTTCTATATGTGACCTAGCGTGAGAAAACTGGCCGGGCTTATGTACACACATAATATTTGACCACGGCTTTTGGATTTCAAATTAAATAACTTCATGTATGAATTTAGGACTTTAATGATCATTTGCAACTTTTAATAGGGAATCTCACGTAGCTTACATATTTTGTAGATCTTAACCAGTAAAGGAGATAATATATACTATATATAATATGATATGATAGGTGTAGCCTTTACTAGCGACTGGGTGTAGCCTTTACTAGTCACTGGTGTTATATTGTATGCTTCCTTCATTTGACACTAATTCATGTTGCAGGATAAGCAGATGTAAACACAACTTTAGAATATTATACAGTTGTATAAACATCACAAATTGAAA